>JAQFVV010000017.1:1362500-1962500 GCA_028023455.1 Epiperipatus broadwayi
TTTAATATCATTCTTAACTACATCTAACTAATACCAATACTAATAAAATAATAACATTACTCTTCAATCTATAATTTACTCTCATATCTTTTCTACTTGTAATATTATTCATGTATAATTACATAATAATAACGTAATGTACTCTTCTATTATCCATATGACATCTTAAACAAACATATATAGTATGATATTATAATCTGAGAATATGTGGCAATCATTACTAATATAATTCAGTGTAAATAGTCTGTGGTTATTCTATGACCATCATAATGATATAATACATGAAACTTCTTAAATAAAACATCCGTAAACATTATAACTCTTAACTAATAACTTTATTTATGCTATGCAAATATTATGTCTTAATTATAATTATCTGTGATTATGTAATTGTGATGTGAAGAAATTGAGTCAACACCAAGACTTATAAAACAAGTTTAACAATTTTATTAACAAATTTAACAATAAAATTATTTACATTATTTACAATCTTAAGGAATTCTGTTTATTCACACTTATGTACTTTTCCAACACAAATTAAATGAATTAAAATATAGGCTACAGAACATTCTTCTTAAAAATATCTCTTGTTTTCAAAAATATTATTATAGGATCTTTATTACATTTATTAAATTTTATTAAGTCAATATGTTCTAAAAATATAAGATAATTATTTCAATATGGAATTATGCTTGTTATTTAGTCTTTTATGAACAAAAATAATTTTATTATTCCGGATAGTCATTTTTCAATAAATAATGGTGTGAGTGACCTTTATTAATAGCATAACAATTAAACTAAACTGCTTACTAATCATTACTTTAAATTTCAAATATAATGTATGTATTGGTGTGTTATCATAAAATCACTTTCACAAAACCTATGATTACTTATATTCATTAAACACGATTTAGTTTGGTACCTTTACTTGTAAAGAAAAATATGCATTATAAGTATGTCTTTGAAAAATATTTAATAATTAAATAATATCTTTATAAACCCCCTTTTGACTATCAATTATTTATTTTTATTAAAAAAAAATATCATTTTTAAATATGAAAAGTTTTATGATTCTTTCACTGATAAAATCATGTTCTTATAATCTTTACATTTATTTTTACTTTAAATAATATAACTTATCTTATCCACTTCAATAACAATTCTGTATTTCCAAACTTATTCATTATTTCATATTTTAAATACCAGCCTTTACGATGTAATCCAAGAAAATTTTAATAATAAATAAACAAGTAGGTATATATAACAAACTATAACTTTAACTTAATAACATCTTTATCAACTAATCATTATGGTTACAGTGTATAAGAAATGAGATATGACTTATTTTTCTAATAACCTCCACTACTAAATATAATGTCCAGGCCATTTATTAAGCACTATGGCACATTAAACTTTAACACACAGAAAACAAACACTGCCATGAATATATACAAGCTATAGGGCTAAGTTATCTATACTTGCATAATCATCACTATTGTCTACCCTTATTCCCATATAAATAAATCCTACATAAAATATTATCTTGGTCTCATTTAACCTAATACTAAGATATTATCATTAGAGATCTATCACTTTACATCGCTAAACTCATTCCCACATTTCTATAACAACAAATAAATTCATGTTTTAAAATAACAATCTAACTGACTAATAAGACAAGATTATTTCATCCTTTGGTAACTCTCAAACTTAAGTATAAACAATCAGCATCATTGTCATATTTTAATACCTTAATCACTTAAAATAAACATTAAGTTCAGTTATGAATCATATACTTATATTTCCCTTATGTTTAAATACCCTTATGATATCAATAAAAGTATGCATATTCTTTAAAATGACTAAACAAATGATAAACTATGTGTAGATATCATGTTTTATATATGTCCCCATATGTTCACACAAAATAATAAAATACATTATAAAATCATCAACGTTTTTACATTATTACCATAAATGTAAATATATCAAATTTAAGCATAAACAGATAATATTATAATAACTTGAAAGCTAAACACCTTCAAACAGATATGCTTTAAACATGCTTATGTGATAGCCAATCAGATGGAATAATGACATCACATGGGACTCTAAATTCTAAAACACAAGCCATCTTTTTCTAATAGTTCTGGCTTGCGTTTTAAAATTTAGAGTCCCATGTGATGTCATTATTCCATCTGATTGGCTGTCACATAAGCATGTTTAAAGCGTATCTGTTTGAAGGTGTTTAGCTTTCACGTTATTATATTATTACCATAAGTAATCTCTGCTGGTAATTACTTAGTTGATGTCTTCGGGATCACGAACTAAATAAACCATTTTAATTATCATTTATTCCACATTATCACACTTTTAAAAATATATTAAGTTTTGTTTTAAAATTATTAAGAGTTTTTTTTTACAATAACAATTAAATCAATATGTTAGTAAATAATTTAATGTTCTATGTTCCTACTCTATCTCTATACTGTGAATAAGCATTAATATTAATTTTTTAGTAAAAAAAAATAATTTAAAATTATATTTACAACAGTTTCATTAAAACTTCTTGAGATGAAATGTTCTTTTTTTCCTCGATAAAAAGTTCACTAAAGGAAGTGTCTTCTCCTGGTACAATATTGTTAATCACACTTTTGATGCCAAAACTACGCATGCTCTGATATTTCATGTTGCAACACAAAAAATTCAAGATGACTGTTCAAGCTAAATATGGTAAGTTTACCTTTTACTTGACAATATCCGGATTGATGTAATTAATTATTCTTTATCTCCAAAATTTTAAATAATTCATGCATTCCATTGCTATGTAAATATAGTATTAAAAATACTATTGATATTTTTCGTTAAAACCTTTTCCAAATTCTTGTAACTTTTATCCATATTTCCCAATGTTCTATGTTCTCTGATATGACAAATAAAATTGCCAGCGTTCGCCGATGATTTAAAATATTTTCCACAAATAAGTTTCAGAAAACCTTTTGTATGTCCAGCATACACTAATTATCTTTTTTAAAGATTTTCAAAGATGATATAAATCATAGTGCTAATAATCTTAACTTTATCTTTTTTAAAGATTTTCAAAGATTATATAAATCATATTGCTAATAATCTTAACTTTATAGCTTTTTTTAAAAAATCCCAGTTTTAAAACTGATTTTCAATATTTCTTCAGAAAGAAATATCTTAGCGTCTTAAAATAATTGTTTTTGTTATGCTAAAAGTTTTTTTTAAAAAAAACTTTACTATTTTATTTTAATTGAGCTTTTTGAATAAAAGCTTTTCATATTCTTCTATTCTCCATTTCTATCGAAATTTCTGAAATCTCTGTGAAGTCCAATTTGTGAAATTCAATTATAAATTAACATGACAGATTAACACAGGCAAAATTATGTGCCTAGTATAAAAATAATAATTGAATATTTCCATCAATAAATTTAAATTCAGTGATGATTTCTCCATGTTTAAGTTAATGATAAATTAGATGAAATAGATTAGCAAGTAAGGAATTACTTATTTTTTAGCCTTGCATCTCCATATCATGATCTTATAACAATAAGTTACTGTACTTTTAGAATTTTAAAACAAATAAAATTGACTATTATTCTACCAATTAATTTATCGAAGTTGTGGTAACAATAACAATGATATAACAGTAAAAAAGTATAATAGTATAATAGGACAATAGTGACCTGGAAATTTTCTGCATACCTGTTTTATACCTGCCCAAACTACACATTTTCATTCGTCAATTTCAACAATGCTTACTTCCAACCCTGGGAAACAAACACCAGATTAAAGTTAAAACTAATAATAATTTATTAAATATTTATTTTTATTATATTATTCAATTCTTAATTAATTTTCATATTTTATTTACACTTAATAAATACTTTAAAATAACTTTTAAAAATCACCCTACAATATTTATTACCATTCCTACCCTTATTTTAAACAAAACGTATTTATTTTCAACACAAAATACAAATCTGATTTTATCTATTATATTTATTTTAAAAACCTAACCTAATATTTATAACAGATAATATTATTTTATTCTCAAGCACAGGTGTGAATATTACATGTCACGTGATTTATAAAAATAAATGAGATGCTAATAATTTAAATGAAACTAAAATAAATAATTTAATTTATAAAATATTACATAATAAGAATATTATAGCAAATTCTAAATAATTATTCCAATATTATAAAATCAACCATGCACTTTTCTTTCTACATTATTACTTTTAATTAAATGATTTTAAATTATAACTATTAAATACAATTCTCATTGTTAAATAATCTATTTGTTTAACTTTAAATTACTACTTTTAAAATTTACTTTAATCATTTATTTATGACTTATTAAATCAGTATTTCCTATGGCCAGTTCTCCCAACCATACAATCTTATAATGATTTTTAGTTAACTGTTTTCTTCCAAATACTAACATAATATTATACATCAATTATTTTAATTGCCCTAACTAGATTATTACAAGATCATTAACACATAGCATACATCATTCCCTTACTTAACTTTGAAATTTAAAATTTTCCAGTAAATTGATAGAAATAATCCATTCTAACCTAAACAAATGGGTACAATATATATATATATTGTATCTATATTGATATAGGCACATATAATTTTATCTAAAATTATATTATTAAAATAATTGTTCATAAAAGCAAACATAAAATTAAACATTGAAGAGTTTATTGCAGTTTGTTTTAGAAAAAAGATAAGAATTAAATAGTTTTCTAGCGTTAATTTTTGAAAGCGACAATTAATTAATCAAAAGGGGGGAGTGGGAGTCTTGGTTTGAGAAATAAAACTAAGGGTTATAAAAGGAAGTAAAGAGTTTTTATTAGTATTCGTAAAAATATAATTTAAAAAGTTAAAACATACAAATCTCTTTTCATTCAAGTTTAATTAAAGAAAGAAATAATGTTAAAACTAAATGGTAAATTGTATTAAAAATATATGTGCATATATATGTGCGATTTGTAAATAAATAAAAATGTATGCGAAATAAAAGAAGATTATCATTAAAAACACGGCAAAGATCTGTTGTCGAATTCCAGTGATAATCATTTGATAAACGTGTTGTTTTATTTTATTAATAACCATTGCCGTGTTTTTAATGCTAATCTTCTTTTATTTCGCATACATTTTTATTTATTTACAAATCGCACATATATACGCACATATATTTTTAATACAATTTACCATTTAGTTTTAACATTATTTTTTTCTTTAATTAAACTTGAATGAAAAGAGATTTGTACGTTTCAACTTTTTAAATTATATTTTTACGAATACTAATAAAAACTCTTTACTTCCTTTTATAACCCTTAGTTTCATTTCTCAAACCAAGACTCCCCCTCCCCCCTTTTGATTAATTAATTGTAGCTTTTTTTATTTCAAAAATTAACGCTAAAAAACTATTTAATTCTTATCTTTTTTCTAAAACAAACTGCAATAAACTCTTCAACGTTTAATTTTATGTTTTCTTTTATGAACGATTATTTTAATAATATAATTTTAGATAAAATTATATGTGCCTATATCAATATAGGTACATTACATATATATATATATATATGGGAGATGATAATCTGGACCAACTGATGAGTGCTGGTTCAGCATGAAATATGTATATTGGTGATTATTTATCTTTTCTACATGTGTGTGCCCATGTGTATCAGTAGTATGAGATAGTGTGGATAGTTGAAGGTTGCTTGAAAGTCTGAGTTCAAATCCCCTATATTTACAAATCAAAGTAAGAAAATAAAACAAATGATAAATGCTACAAAGATTGAAATAATATTTAATGGATTTCCTTAGAAAAAGAAATGACCATGAATTAGAAGATAACACTACAAATATATCTTGGTCAGATTATTAATGTAAATGGAAACATAATAAAATTGATTATAGAATTAAACTTAGATGGAATGATTTTTTTTAGAAATAACACTGAGACATGAATAGTAACAGAAGAGCAATTCAGAAACTTCAGAGTTCTCAATGAAGTAGGGAGAGGTATATATTAGGTGTATCAAGAAAAGAATAAAAAATATGTTGATGAGTCCACAAGAAGTTATCATTGGTGTCATTAAAACAACTAAGAGATTAAAATTTTTAATTGCATCACAATAGATTGTAAAAGACCTGGAAAGAGACCACATGTGAGATGGATGGATGAAAAAAAAACTTTGCTGGAGTGTAGTAGATAAGAGAGGCTATAGATTGAAACAAAGTGGATTGTTGAAGAATACATCATTCTGAAGTGATCAGTAATGGGTGAAAACGATGATGACAAGGTGACCAAAAGTACTTTTTGATATTTTAATAATGTAGTACTTATTTTCATCAACGAAAAATATGTGGTAACAGTAATGACCAAAGCTACTCACTGATCTATCTACACATTGATTGTCTTTTGCCCATCTTTATAATAAAAATGAAAAAATTTGAAAAACATTACTTATATATATATGGTTTTATAATATTGTTTTTGAGAGATTCCATGCATTAAAAATAAAATAAGTTAAATAGCTATTATTTCAGTACAATAACAAGTATTTTCTCCTGAAAATAATATTATGATATCATCATTTATCATGAGATTATTAAAATTAATATATATATATAAATTAATAATATTATTTCCAGAGCTTTTGTGTAATAAAAATATAATAGCTAAATAGCTGATGTTTCAGTAAAATAACAAGTACTTCTCATAGCTTCTCAACCAATAGAATTTGAGAATGAGAAAATAAGAAAGAAAAAAATAATGATTTTAAATCTCACCACACACATGATTATGATTTGAGAAAATGATCTGAGGAAAGTACTTGTTATTGTACTAAAATGTCAGCTATTTAGTATTATATTTTTATTACACAGAAGCTCCCAGAAATAATAGTATGAATTCATCTTTTATCCATGAAAATGTTAGAAATAATATATATATCATAAACATATATATATATATATGCATGAAAGTGAATACATTTTTAAAAAAAATTAAAAATAATAAATTCAAGTTATTGTGAATTTTCTTTTGTTGGCAACATAGGTAAGCTTTTGGAAATTATATTGGATAATTAGATAATTAGTTATAATCATAGTTGTTCATTGGTGGTGGTCTGTACTAGCACTCATCAATACATTAATAATTATTGTGGCACCTCAAAATTAGAGTTTTAAACACATAATAGTGATTATGCCATCCTGGCATGTGTTATTACATTTGTAAATATATGTATTTTGGAGAACATGTATATAAAACAAAACAACAGCAATTTAAAGAGCCAAATACATATAATATTAATATCATTTATGTTCTTGCTTTTATGGTTTTGATCGTTCTACCAACCTTCTTCAGAATTTCTATTTCTATTTTCAAATCTTAATAGTCAATAGTGGATTGTAAAAAACATTGTAAAAAGTAATAAAGAACATAAATGATATTAATATTAATTTAATGTGTATGATTATTGATGTGTTAGTATCTTGGTAGCAGCAGAAATCATATGGAAATGATGAGAAGCTACATCTTAAAGTGGTTATTTTTTACTCACCTCAGTATTAATCACTTCAAATTGATTTTCAAGAAATGTTATTTTGTCTTTGGCCTTTTCAAATTGAATTTCCAGAAGCTTCATTTTTTTAGCAAGAGAATCATTCTCTTTGGTAAGTTGCATTACCTTTTCAAACTCCACTTTTTTGTCCTCATTTTTATGTTTGAACTGTAGCTGAAGATATATTCTAAAAAGAGAAAATCATTAAGTAAGGTAATTTCAAATTTGTTTAATGTAGTAAAAAAAAACCAGTACTTCTCAGTTTGAAGATTTAGCTCATATTCTCTGCTTTCTTGCAACTGTTTTATTAATTGGCCACATTCTTCTTCTTTTTTCTGTATCCAGTTATGACATCCTTTCACTTCATTTTCAAATTCTTGTAATTCAATTTCCTTTTTGTTTGTGGAAATTTCATCAAGATGGGAATCCAATGTCCTCTGATGCTCTGCTAACATGTTTAAAGATGAAACCAATTTTCTAAAACAAATGACAAAAACAATAAATTATTTGATATACTTTAATAAAGTAAAAAGAAAATCATGTAGAAATAAGCAGCTTTATTATTTTAAAATTCTATCAAAAATGACCATTAATGTACTCATAAAAAAATGTAATTCTAAATACTAAAACCTGTAAAAAGCTTAAGATCAGATTTTCAAGCCAATTCACATGCACTTTATGAATCTTAATAATAAATGAATACTTTCACTTCCAACACAAGATAAAGTCTTTACAAAAGAATAGAATGAATCCACCTATTCTTTTAACCCAAACACTTAAGTATGGGCAAATCTTAAGCACTGAAAATGAAAGTGTGGAGATAAACCAATCACTTTAAATTACTTTTTACTATATCTGAATGAATGACACCAGTGAAATTTTCTAGAATTTACAATATATCACTCTTAAATGAAACTAAATATATGTAAATGAGATATTTATTTTATATAGTGTGATGTATATGGATTATAATAAACTAAAGTTCAGCATTTCAAGCTAATGCACATGTGCTTTATGAATCTTAATAATAAATTTTAGAAAATTTTGTAGGCATCATTTATTCAGATATAGTAAAAAGTAATTTCAAGTGATTGGTTTATCTTCACGCTTTCATTTCCAGTGTTTAAGATTTGCCCATACTTAAGCATTTGGGTTGAAAGAATAGGTGGATTCATTCTATTCTTTCGCAAAGACTTTATTTTGGGTTGGAAGTGAAAATATTTATTTATTATTAAGATTCATAAAGCACATGTGAATTAGCCTCGAAAGCTGATCTTTAGTTTATTACAATTCATAAACACTGTGCTATATAAAATAAATGTCTCTTAAAACCTGTAAAGTTTTGATATTGTAATGAAAAGTAAATGTTACGACATTTCACATCAACAGAGTTTAAAATTATGAAAATAAAGATTTATTAATCACTTTCAATACAACCAGGTGTCATAATCATAGCAGAATGAAGCAAATTGGGAATTTGTATTTCATAAATAAGATCGAATTTAAATATTAAAGGGATCAAAATGAATATATGCAGAGGATATTTGCATGCTAATGGGGAAGGATGGGCTACAACCATCATTTTCTAGAATGAGGAGTGTGACCCCTTTTTATTAATAGCATTGGTATTTTTGGCAATTGATACTTTTCCTTGACCATGTCTGGCCATAGTTTTGATCTCTCCATTGTCAATATTTTGTGTTCAGAGAGCAATGATAGAAAGAGAAAGGTTAAGGAATCTTTATTAATCACCAAAGATACAAACACCATTAATAAAAAGGAGTCTAGCACCTCTCTTTCTAAAAAATGGTGTTTGTAGCCCCTCCTCCTCATTAGCATGCAAATATTCCCTGCAGATATTCATTCCGATTCCTTTAATATTTAAATTCCAATGTTATTATGGAATACAATTCCTTATCCTCTTCACTCTGCAATTATTAAGATACCTGGTTGTATCAAAAATTTAGCATGAATAAATCTTTATTTTCATAATTTTAATCTGTGTTGTCATTAAATACATCATAAAAAATGTGTTTTCATCTACTTGAAAATATAATTTTATTACTGTCTTTAAAAATATTCATGCTGTTTTAATGATGTAAATTATTTTAATTATATTTCTCTATTTATATTTGCAGTTTATGACTTAAATTTGCATTTTCCTTATAAACTCAATGTTATTTGTAGATACACTTCAAATTCAGGCGATATATTAATGACATATTTAAATTTCTTCTAAATAATTATCATATGGTACCCCTATATCAGGGGTGGGCAAATAGCAGCCTGAGGGCCACATGCAGCCAGCTAAGAGTTTTTGTGCGGCCCACCAAGACAATCAGAAAAATCCACCTTAAACTGAGATTTCCTTCCCGTGCACTATCAAAGATTCATCTCTTATTTTCCACTAGGATGGCCATGTCAATACACATGTGCAGTGTAAATACGATATGCAGTGCTTTCCCCATTGATCTGGTTAATTTCAATTTTGTCTTTGCATTAGCAAATATATACATTTTCCAACTTTAGTGAAACCATGAACCCTCTGAAAAAATGTAAAATCGGTGATTAATGCCTTGTGTTTAATGAAGAACGGACAAACAAATATTTTTTTGGTAATACAGGGAATAAAGCAGTGTGTTTATTGTGTTGTGAAAAAAAGATGCAGTCCTCCGTTAACCTTCACTTCCACAAAGTGGCCCTCCACCAACCTCTGTGGCCCCCAAGCCAAAACAATTGCCCACCCCTGCCCCATATCATGATCAAAATCAATTCATTTATTTTCAACATCTGGAAATCAATTCAGCATCTTTTAAAGTTTGATATTCTCTTTGCAAACATAAGCAGTGTGAAAGTTTTTTAAAAAAAAATCTGTTTGGTTAATCCTGTTAGCCACAAGTTCAAAGTATAATTACTCTTTTTGTGAATTCATTTTACTACAGTATACAAAACTTTAATCACTCAACATCACATGATAACTATCTCTCATACTAGCACATAATTATTATTAAACAAAGCAAAACCCTCCATACAGTAGTGCCATCTTGTGCCAACAAGAACAATCAATGGATGCCAGAAGGCTTGTGCATAAAATCCCTATCTAGTGCCCACTCATCCAATATCCCCAGACTAGTTTTTGGCTTGTGGACTCCATCACCGAGGAGCCTTGGATCTGAAAGCACTGCACCTAGATCTTAGATAGGGATTTTATACACAAGCCTTCTGGCATCCATTGATTACTCAGGTTGGCACAGGGTGGCACTACTGTATGGAGAGTTTCATCTTGTTTAATAACAAAACTTTAATATTAATCTTAGGTGTAACAATATTAAATGATCATAACTTTAAAATATCTGTAATTGAAATGAAAGTAACTAACTCCCATTGAGTTTTGAGACATAAAAAACATGAAAAGATAGAATGATATGCTATTTTTAAGATCTGTTGTTATCTAAGCTTAGTTTTAATTTCAAAACTATATAAAACTCAGGTTATATAACAATAGAGCTTAAGGATAGAGTCATATTATTGTCTTTTCATAGTTTTTGACATCGCATAACTCAGTAGAAGATAAATATTTCCATTCTTATTTATATTATTGAGATGTGTGCAAATCCAAAAAAAAAGAAAACAAAAATCTATATTATTTCTTTATTTGTAGGAGCATTAATGGTTTGTTTACATTAAAATTAATAATATAAATATAAAGAAATTATACAATTTTTTTTCATCGATTAATTATTTTATATAAATTCTAAGGCAACCAGTGAAGATCACTGCACCCCCCCCCCCCCAGTATCTCAACATGCTGTACTTATTAATAAAAGATTGTTAAAGCTATTGGTACACTCCCTATATTCCATATCTGTAATACAAGCTTAAAACAGGTCAAGCGATATATGATTTCTTTATTGATTATTCGAGATTCAAACTCAGACTTTCACATGACCCATAACTCTCAGTGCCAACTTACATTGTTGACCTACCTGATCACACACATGTTGAAAATATAAATAATCACCAATATACATATTTCGTCAGTTGGTCAACTGATGAATGCTGGTTTAGCATGAAATATGTATATTGGTGATTATTTATCTTTTTCAACGTGTGTGATCAGGTAGGTCAGCAATGTAATATGGTACTGAGAGTTGTGGGTTGTGTGGAAGTCTGAGTTTGAATCCTGTATACATTACATATATAAATGCAGGTGTTAAGCCTGTACAATGTATTTAGTGATTATTATAATTTTGCCCTTGAGGCCTTGGGGATGTTATATTGCTGAGGTTATTAATATATGATGAGGCTGAAGTGTTTTCAGACCCATATATTGCTGAGGTTATTAATATATGATGAGGCTGAAGTGTTTTCAGACCCATATAGCTATTTAAGATAGATAACTGGATTTAAAGACATTTATGTGTCTGAAAATTTCAGATTTTCTACTTATTACATATTAGATAAGTGCTGTTTTTTTAGTTGTATTTTAGATCTAGTGTCTGACTGTCCTAGCACCTCACTGAGGTGAACCTAAAGTTCGAAACTGGTCTGAGAATAGGGATAATTCTAGATAGAGCTTTTAAATGCTTTCTTTTGTGGCACTTATCAAAAAACATTTGTTAGAGCTATTGATACGCTCCTATATTACATACCTACAAAGCTTAAAACAAGTCACACCATATATGGCTTGCTTTATTGATTATATATATTTATATATGTTGACAATAGTTTAAAATTGTTGATTGTTATTAATATTGGGACTGTCTAAGTGTTGACTGGTTTTTAATGATTACTTACAAACCCATTTAGCCTTGAGCATTATTACACTTCCTATTTGAGTAATACTTTAGGTGCAATTTGAAAATTATGAATGAAATGTAGTCAAGTGTTGTTAGCCGAGAGGTCAGTGCAGCTGCCTTGCAAGCAAGCAGTTGGTTGCAGACGGTTGTTGCAGGTTCGCCTCCCGGTCGATGCTATGACATATGGGAAAAAAAATTATGAATGTAGTTTATAATGTTATAATTGACTTTTTATTAGTCGGCATTCAGAACAGTTCATATTTGCCTATTTAAAGAGGTTTATTTAAATATCATTGTATCAATAATTTCAATTTCTGTGGTCAAGTTGCAATCTTTAGTGTCTATATAAGTATATTGGACCATTCATTAATAAAGGTGGGATTCCACTTTTATTGTTAAAAGATTGCCTTTACAACAGTTTGAAATTATTATTGATATTGGGATTATCTAAGTGTTGATTGGTTTTTAATGATATATATACTAACCTTGTTTCACTATTAATTTCTGTAGTCTTCACTGCAGTTTGCTGTGATGATTTAAAATTTTCTTCAACTTTTTCCTAAAGGAAATTAAATATTATAAATGTATTAAACATATTTAAAAAATTAAAAAAAAAGTTATTTTACTATAAATTGAAGTTTAACATACAGATAAATTAATCAAACATTAGTAATTCAAAAACTTAAATGAAGTGAAAAATATTACATTTATTGTTTTAATTATTGGTAGTTACACCTTCTGGGTCACATAAATATAAGGTTTTTTAATATCGATATTAAGTAAAAAAAATGATACAGTTTACAACAAATATTTCAAGACATATATACAAATTATATTATTTACAACTTGAAAATAATTTTTTTTTTTTCCATATGTCAAATACGTTGACCGGGAAGCGAACCCAGGCCAGCTGCTTGTAGGGCAGCTATGCTAACGACTAGGCCACCAACGCTTGACGATAGTATTGTTAAACTGTTTAAGAAAGTTTTAAATGGTATGATATGTAAATATAGAAATCAATAGATAAGAAAAGGAAGAAGAAGAAGAAAATTATACAAATTAGGGATAGTAAAAGAAATATCTGTTTACTTTATCAGCAGTTTACTTTAATAATAAGAAGGGAAAGGTTTATCACTGAAATTTTAAAAAAAATATTTAAATCCAAGAAAATTCTGGAACCAGGTTTTGGGCTAATGGTAATTTATTTACCACTAACAGTATTATTTATAACCAATTAATAGACAATATTTTTTTTTTGTTAAAAATGATTGTAAGAATAAAATTACAATATAACTCCTATTATCCAAAAGTTATATTGAAAAGATAGTTTCAAAAGACAACTATTGCTTGTAAATAGCTCCCTTTTACTATTACATATAGTTTATATACACGCACACACGAACGAAAATTCTGTTTACTACGATTACTTGTAATTATAAATTTATTTAACACACATTGATTACGTAAGTAACATTTATTAAGGCAATAAACCTAAAGCATGTGCGGTTGAAAATATGTAAGCTTGTGGTTAAGACCTGTAGAGGTCTCTACCATCGCATTTTCAATCGCACAGGTTTAGGTTTATTGCCTTAGTAAATATTACTTACGATTATTTGTGTAAATAAAAAAAAAATATTATACTAAACTAAACTGCCATAATTAAAATGCATAATATATGAATAAAAGTTCATTATTGGTGAAATTTTCAAAATTGTTAATAAATGAAATTTCAAAATTTTAAAAGAGGTAATAAATGATTGTAAGAAAAAATCATTATTTGAAAAAAAATATGCCTTTAAACATTTTTTTTCTCTTTTCTTTACAAAAAAAAAGCTAATTTTCATCAAAGCAATAAGAGTAACAAGATCTTGTTTAGCCAAAATAATTCAATCTACAGCCTTACATGATTTGATGAGGAGAGAGCCATAGATACTGAAACTTAAAATATCTACAAGCAGAAAGCTTGCAAATAATGAAGTTGTGGGGAAATAAATATAAACAAAGTTATTATACAGAAAGTGAGCTCTTGTTTTTTATGCTAGGTTTAGGAAAAGATAAGGGGAATTTAGATATAAAGACCATACAATTGACGAAGATTATGTTGTGGAAATGGGGTAGAGCAGGGTAGAGAAGAAAATGGGGAAAACAGGGTGGGAATGGAAGGGGAAGTAAGGTAAGGTGGCTAACAGATTTCTTTGGACATCTGTGATTTTCAGTAATCAAACTTTTTACCAAATCATATTCACATAAATATTCTAGAAATTTATACGGAAAAGATAATCTATCTATTTTAAATTTAGCTTTTATTCATGCATAGAATGCTTTCAATATTTAGAATGTCATAGTCATAAAACTTTCACTTCTTTAGTGTTCAAAGTCTGTATGTATACTCGATAAATATTTTGATATTTAACATCATTTAAATTTATTTGTTTAATATTCCATGATATTTAAATCCCTTCAAAGAGCCCAATTCTTTGAGAAGGAGATGCCTGTGTCTTTTTGTTTATAGAAAATTGATCTTCAGTCATTACCCAAAACCCTTTAATTTTTTTTCTATCTTCCCTCTCAGTCCATACAACTTCAGCTTTAGACAAATCAAATTTATGGTCAGAATTTTGTTCATGGTCCATAAATTTGAAGAATACTCTTTGATTTTCTTTGATCTATTGTGCAAATATTTATGCTGAGCTAGTCTTGTTGAGAGATTAGCCCCTGATTCCCCATAATATGCAAAATCACACATAGCCTGATTACATTTAATTTTGTAGATTATTGAAAAGGAAGACAAGAACCAAGGAATTAGATTTTTAGATCTCTACATTCAGATGCAGCTTAATATCTTGAACTTCAGACTACTACTAAAATTGATAAACATAAGAGGAGTGATCTACCCCAAGCCTCTAACATCCATGTCTCACAATATGCTGGACTTAAAGGTTTATTGTATAAAAATTTAAAATTGTGTAAATTTAAAATGGATATAAAAAATAATATATCCACATATATTAAACATTTACAAAACCTAGAATATAATATTAATGAAATTTTCAACACAATTGATAGATTTTATAATAAACTAAAAAACCCTTCACATCCTCAACCCATGGAGACTAAAAAATGCATAAAGCATCCATACATCCTAAAAGCCTCTCAGAAATTAAAAAGAATTTGCTCCAAAAAATATATGTTTTCATATTGCCTTTTCATTAAACAACTCTTAACAATTCAAAAAACAAACTGCTCATGAAATTAGCTCATCTACAAATTAAATGCAACCAAGCTATGAGTAATTTTGCATATTATGGAGAATTGAGGACTAATTTCTCAACAAGATTAGCCCGGCGTAAATATTTGTACAGTAGAGCAAAGAAAAAACAATGAATATTCTTCAATTCTGGCCACAAATTTGATTTGTCTAAAGTTGGAATTGTATGCACTGAGAGGGGAGATAGAAAATTTTGAAGGAATTTAAATATCTTTAAATATTAAACAAATAAATTTAAATGATTTAAATATTAAAATATTTATCAAATATACATATCAACTTTATACATCTTCTAAGTGGTCTGAACATTCCCACAGGTATAATGAACATCATTACTAACCTTCTATTAAACAGATATATTGCAATTTCATTAAATGGAAAAATTTCAAACTCATTCACACCTACCAAGTCGATTCCACAGGGTTCTCCTCTTAGTCCCTTACTCTTCATTCTATATATAAATCCCTTCCTTAAATCTTTAGAGATGAATCTTCCTGGATTGTACATTCCTGGTATCAATAAATCCATTCAGCACATATCCTACATGGATGATGTGGCAGTGTTCTTACCCTCTAGAAAATTCATACCGAAACTAATTCAAATTATGGACAATTTCACCATAGAGTCAGGTCTTGCGTTTAACCTTAGAAAATCTGCTGTATGGAGACTTTCATCTGGAAAATCCATTCCATCCTTTTTCACAGTTATGCCACAAAAATTTTTGGGTTTACCAATGAGTCTCTCTCATGCAGCAATGAGGAAATTAATACAAGACACTATCATGAATTCTGCAAGAAAAATAATTGATTCACTTTCAAAAGTTTATACATCATTATTTGCAAAAACAGCCCTACTCAACATGTTACTGTTCCCCAGAATTGCTTACTACATGCCGTTCATTAAATTTTCATCAAAATTTATCCAGAATATAAACTCTCTTTGCTCTAGATTAATGTGGAAGGGTAAAACTGTTGCTATTAGCTTAAGAAGAGTGCAGAGACCAACAAGACTTAATGGCTTGTCACTGCATTCACTTCATGTTCTTTGTCTACAGAAATCAAATAACCTCATTACAAGACTTAATGGGATTTTTCCTGATGACTCACCTTTTCTATCTATTCATCCTACAGATACTCCACCTCCAATTAATGATGGTTGGCTGACACAAGTCTTAATTGACATTTCAAAAATTCTCACACCTTTAACTCAATTAAAACCAATGAAACTTCGTTATTGGGATGCCTATCTTCTTTTTTTTCAACAATTATCCCAGATCATAGCATTCTCACCTGTACAAACTTTGCCATTATAAAGAAATATAAAAGATGTAATCTAGAGCCAAAATATTTGGACTTTCTTCTAAAGCTAAATCTCAATGCCCTTCCAACAAGCCACTTTCTTGTGATGTATAGAGGTTTTTCATCTTTGGACCCTGTTTGCTCACTCTGCCATAGGGAGGATGATACCATATTTCACATTTTCAACAATTGTTCCTCTCTTCAGGGCTGTAGAATATTGATTAATAAAATTTATACATCAAAACATCCAATTATCAACACACTCATAAAAGGTTTTGCTTATGGGGATTTTGCAATTATAAGAAGTGCAACTTTCATCACTTTCTGTCTATGGTTTGTCAGATGCTTCATAATCTTCAAGTCTGTTATACCTGATCCAACATTAATTTTTTTACAAAAATTAAAAGATATCAAAGAAAGAGATTTGAAGTTAGCTCCTCACCTAATAGCAAATTCCACATGGAATCTTATTAATATTGGACATTAAGTAATTTAATGGTTTATAAATGTATTGCCAAATTTAATGTTATTTTATAATTTTTTCTTTATTGTAAACATAGTTAAATAAGCCTGTTTTTGATACTAACTTTAAACCCTAAAGAAGTGAAAGTGCTATGATTATGATATGCATGCAAAACATGCATAAAAGCTAAATTTTAAACAGCCTACATTTATGTGAATATATATATAAATCTTTAATATTAACAGGCAAAAACATTTTTTTCATGAAATAACAAGCATTATGTCAATCTATCATTAGTTTACTACCTGCAAGTTCAAGATTATATTGCTCATTGTTAACCCAAAATGGCTGCAGTGTTTTTGTAACATTAAGACTACAAGAGGTATGTAATACCACTGTGCAATATTTTATGATATAATTGAAGTTCCAAATGAACATTAAAAACAACTAAACAAATTTAAAATAATTTTAAAGTAATTTTATTTTAAACTAAAATACAAAACATTTTTGTGTGCTCTACACAAATCAGCTTAATATATATTCTGCAGACAAAAAAAGTTTTATAATTCCATCACATAGATCATCACTTACAGCATATTTTCTTTATCTCAAACTGATTGTCATCTATATTATTGTCAGTGTCAATATCATTAACTTCAAATTTTTCTAATGATCATAAAATAAGAACATGAAATTCATTTCAGAGGTCACATATCAGGAACTTTGCTTCTATTTTTGAAAGAGTCCGTGTATTGGATTGTCATTGCCTGCTTATAATTTTGATATAAAATAAGTCCATTGACAATTAAAATAATCAACATTGGATGAAAATTGCCATTAACCAATATTTTGTTCTCTTGCAGGATGAATAATCAGCTCATTTTTGATCAAGTGCTTTCATTTTTGCTATTCTCAAGTTGTAGTCTGTATTACTTCAGTTTTTCCAGTACTAAGATCAATCTTATCAGAGTGGTGTCTGGAAGAAATTAGTAGTAGAGCTTTATATTTTGGGGGCATATGATAATAGTGTAATGTTATTGTGAAATCCATATAAAGTGCTTTCTATTACTCTTGATCTTGATGCATTTAATTTTTTCATATTATACTATGCAAACAATTTCTTTCCTTAAATAACATACTTCAGGTTTAACTATCAAGTTTATTTATGCTAACTTTAAGATCCAGTTGATCCTAATTTAATTGTAACAATGGTGTGAGCACATTATACACTATTTTAAATTTAAATAATGTGTATGTATATTAAACCACTAAACATCACATGATCACCATCTCATGATAGCACAGGAGTAGGCACTAGATAGGGAGTTTATGCACAAGCCTTCTGGCATCCATTGATTACACTGTTTAGCACAAGGTGGCATTACTATATGGAGAGTTTTTGTCTGTGTATGTATAATCATGTGTGTGAAGTATATTCTTTTGCAAATGAATTTTCTCCCTGATATTTGATCAATTCTTACATTACATATCTTAATCCACCATTTCAGATCATTATCTTAATATTGTTAACACAAGTGAAAGATATGCTTACATCATCAAACAATATTCATCTAATATAACCAAATACACATGGATCATGTATATTGACTCATAACATCTTCAGTGATCCATTTAGCAGGGCTATACTACCTGCATATGATAAAATATACATCATTTCATCACTAGTACCATATTTATAACTTCAATATTTCAAACATTTAAGTAGGGCTCATAATACAGGGCTATATTAACTATCCACAAAAAACAAATATAAATGAACCCTGGTAAATTGTACTCTCTCTACTTTAAAGAATAGAAGACACATGGCTAACATAAAATGTATTTAATGACAGCAACTTATAGATAAATGATTATATTATAATCAATATTACTTACAACATAAACACATGTACAACTCCATATTAAATTCTTGAAATCATTCTGTTAGTATTCAACTAGAATTAATCCAAACTATATACATTACAGACAATAAAGTGCAAATTGTTTCTTTCTTTGATGATATTAAAACCAAATTTCTTTACTTCATATAACATTCTAATTAAGAAGAGATTACAACAATTCCTAGATTCCAAGTATCTCTAACATTTCCAACTTAATAACTGCTAACTATTTAGCTCTCCTCTAAATAATAGAATAATTCATTTTCAAAACCATGAATTAATTTCTGCATTATAAATGGAAATACACACACACACATTCCTATACTAATATTGAATAAATTCTATTCTAATAATTAAGAAATCTATTTAATTAAATCCCAATTTTAACTAATTTTTTATTGTGAATATTTAAAATATTAAATTGTTATTATTTATTTCATTATTTGTTATTGTAAAGTTGTAATTATTTATTAAGTACACAGGAAGTATATGTAAATACTTTTAGGACAGGCTTTAACCTGAATCATATGTGCCTTGAAATTTATAATAGTCAAACAATATCTTTAATTGCAGATAGAGGGACCTCTCAAACCACACAACACAAGATAGTGACTTTTATAAAAAAATAAGAGCAGCTGTTTTATCTTTAACCTAACTTTCCACTTATATAGGCCAATCTGACGCATCTTGATTTGGGAGCATGAAGCTATTATTCTCTCCATTATTTAAACCCACTATTTCCTTTACAAATTAACATTCGTGAAATCTTGCGATTTACAATGAATTAATATTAAGACCTTTATACTAGAAATGTATAAACTAGTGTAAAGTAGTAATTATTTATTAAGTGCACAGGAAGTATTTACATATTATTTGTTATTAAAACAGAGGCTAAACTCCCTCTACAGTAGTGTCACCCATAATGGATGCAAAGATGTACATTTGAAATGGTGATAAAGTGATTATTTGGTATTCATAAAACTCTTTACACTTTGGTTAAAATAATTCAAAACTCATGTAAATAATACCATAATATTTGAAAGTACATTAAAAATGAACATGTAAAACATTGTTTCAAAACAAATTTAAGTAAATCCATTTCTAATATTTGATTATAGCTGATAAATTGATTTTTTTTCTCAACTGTTAATGGCAGAATTACATTTCCCCTAAGTGAAACTTTCCTCGAATTTTGAAATGTATTTTGACCATAACAAAAGAAAATATATTATAAAGATTATTATATAGTACAAATAAGTGTAGGATGATTATCATATTAAAAAAATATTTTATTTTAAAAATTGTAAAATATTAAAGAATGATTAATCTTTAAATTTTAAATAATAAATAATTGAAAAGAAACATTTCAATTAAACATAGTTTAAACAAACATGGACACATATATATTTAATTAATTATAAAACTTGGTAGATATGGAAATAAATTCCTAAGAAAGTAATGAATTGTATAATTAAAAATAAGGAATTATTTGTATGATAACAAACTAATAATTCAAACTAATTAAACCCCAAGAATTTATTCCAGAAAAAATAAGAGAAATAAAGAAGGAAATGATATAAAAAGCTAGGCGAAAAGGATTGTTTTTTTTTTTTTGTGGTTGCGGCTATTAATAGTGTATCCGTGACTCAAAAAGCAGAAGATCATCATAAAAGGATTTCTTTTCTTAGGATCTTGGCTCCTGAAGGTTATTAAGCCAATTAGTGTTCTAAACAGATAGCCCTGAACTTATTATTTTGAAATGCCTCAAGAGGCTTGTCGAGGGTCATATATTAAGGCCTATAGATGGCAGTAAAAAAATTAATGCTGAAAGTTTTTAAAAAAAACTCCATTTATAGTACATTAATAAATATTTAAATAATTGACTCTTGATTTTTCTTCTTCTAAACTTTCAATAAAAATTTGTATAAAAATGTATAAATAAATAATTTAAAGTTGTGTGACATAGTTTCTAATTAGGTGCTTAAATTTCCAGGTGATATTTGAATACTTATATAAATTGTCTATGAATTTTGAAGTATTTGAAATATTGTTGACAATTTTATATTTCTTGCACAATGTTTCATATATAATAAAACCTGCAGTTTTGTAAATTTTCCTGTTTTGACTAATTTTTTGTAGTTGATTTGAGAATGATTAACAGTAGATAAGCATGAAAGGCAATAGCTGAGGCAGAGAACCTGAGAGAGATCCTAGATGTCTATATTTATTTATTTTTTTCTGGTGATAAAGCTAGTGTTGAGGTTTTATTGGTACTTAATTATGTCTTTATTAGAAGAAATCCAGAAAACAAATGTCAGACTGTTTTTAGAGTAGGGAGCAGATGAGTAAATAACAGAAGTCCTTTTGGTCAATATGTAACATAATGGGATAATACATTTTTATTATCCTATTTTTTAACTTATACAGAAATGAAAAATAAGACTAAGCTATTTATCACTTCTACATATAAACTAGTCTTAATCGAATTAATTAATTGTTTTTCACAATCAAATTTAATTGAAGTAAATCTGATAATGAGTTAAAATTGTGAAGCAATATTATTTAATCAATAAAAATATTAAAACCAATATGTCTGTTCTTATTTAAACAGAGATCTCTGTTAAAGAACAACAGACATATTGATTTTAATATTTTTACAGTAATAACAGAAATACATTGTACAGGCTTAAACCTGCATTTATATATGTAATATATGCGGGATTCGAACTCAGACTTTCACACGACCCACTACTTTTAGTGCCATCTCATATGGCTGATCCACCTGAGCACACACATGTTGAAAAGATAAATAATCACCAATATACGTATTTCATGCTAAACCAGCAATCATCAGTTGGTCTAGATTACTATCCTCACACATATATACAATCAGTGCTCAGCTTTATGTTAAGATAACCAATCTTCATACTTTAATGGGCACAAGGCTTTGAACGTTCCATCATTAGATTTTCAATGAAATGGAAGGATGAAGAGTTGTGAGTTGAAATAGTTTGAAGCCTGTCCATTAAAGAATGAAAATTGGCTATCTTAATATAAAGCTGAGAACTGATTATATATATGAGTGAGGATAGTAATCTAGACCAACTGATGATTGCTGGTTTAGCATGAAATACGTATATTGGTGATTATTTATCTTTTCAACATGTGTGTGATCAGGTGGCTCAGCAATATGAGATGGCACTGAGAGTAGTGGGTCGTGTGAAAGTCTGAGTTCGAATCCCTAATAGTAACAGAAGTAAATTAGTTTATTAATCAATAAAAAATATGTAAATGTTTTAGATCTGAATTTAAACTTATTTATTAATTAAATTAATTTAGGATGTACACACAAATAAAGTAAGGTGTCAGTGTGTGTAGATACATAAATCATACAACGAATTGATGCAGTGCGATGCGACGCACTGTGGCTTCTCCTTTTTCGGAGTCAGGAATCTCTCAGCCACTATGCTCAGAAAAACCTGTTAGACAAACTCTCCATACAGTAGTGCCACCCGCTGCAAGCCAATGGAGTGTTTGCTACTGTTTAACAGCTTGTTAAGCATAAGAAATAATGATCATGTGATGTTTACTAGTTTCATGAATTGACTCTTAAATTATTGTCATTAAGTTTAATTACGATTATATTTATGAATCAAATAAGATGTACTCTAGATCTCTCCCTTTCTAACCAACTTTATACTATTTCCTAGTTCTTTCTTTGCCTGATTTTACTTACTGATTGCCAATAATGTATCTACTTCAATATATATATATATTAATTTTTCGAATCCAAACAACCATATTTTCTTAAAACATTTTATTTGGTAAAAAACTGTTAATAAATTATTCCATAATTTAAAAATACCTAACAATTATCATTAGTTTATTTATTTTGTTAAAAGAAAGATAATATTGAAAAAGTGCGGCAAATTAATCAGTTAAAATGGAATGTGTAAGACCTTATTCTGCCTCAGAGATTTTGGCATTCTTTAATAATGTTAATAAAGCAAAATAAATATATTTTTAAAAATGCACCCCCCTTTATCCTCTCTTTATAATGAGTCAAGATATTTAGATAAAAAATACAAGCAAGATTTTAATTACCCCAGTGATTGAAAGAAAATATTTCTTTTGGGGGCAAAATACAAGTCTTTACCTTTCTAGATTGAAAATTACGAATTTCTCTCGAAAATATTTTCCAATTTAAATAATGCCTTATTTTTCACAAAGTAATTAAATATTAGTCTTGCATTGGTGGTCGAGAGGTCAGCGCGACTGCCTTACAAGCAGTTGCCCGGGTTGCGGGTTCGCGTCCCGGCCGATGCTATGACACTTGAAAAAAAAAAAAAAAGTAATTAAATATTAGAGGACCTGTGCAGTATTTTTAATTGCTGTCGGTTTATAAATAAAAACCTTTTTATTCAGCTTTATAAAATTTAATAATTTAATATTTATGAGAGAAAAAATGAATATAATTTTAAATTATATGAATTTAACAATGTTGAATTTATTTAAAAAATTCACAGTATATGTTGTTGTCTGCGATAGTTTCTTTATTAATGGAGTTTTCTCTGTGTGGTGGTATTTTTCACTTGAATTTTTTTAAAAAAACTTTGAATTAATGGCAATGGACATCCTGTGTAAATTGAAAACCAGGATTATGCCAGGTAAAGTAGTTGCTATTCCAATTTATACAATAATTATTATGATACAAAAATGTTTTTCCGTTTCCACCTGTACCATACATATAAATAAAATAGTTTTGGGGTTAAACCGCGTATTATTTTTGATTACCTCTCAACATTTCGACAAAATAGCGTCCGCCATTGTCAAGATTAACTTTTTAAAGAAAACCTGTTAGCTCTCAAATGGTAAGGTGATTGATTGTGAGGTAAAGAATGAGATTGGGGATGGAGTAGTTGAGCATTCAGAATATATGGATTAACAAAATGTTTATTTTCTTCAGTTTCACCGTTAATTGTTTTCAAGTTTATATTAAAAGAAAGAGATAAAATAAGTGGTCTCCATATGGCTGGAATACATTGTGCTTCATCAGTTCCATTTGAACCAGATGATCTTTGACAATATTTCAATCGATTCCCTCTTGGTTCTCAGTTCATACTTTTTTCAAATTAACAAGTATTTTAGCATTATCCAAATCAGATTTTGACCAATTTTTAAAAAACGTGAAGTAAAAACTGATGTATTTAACTTCTGATTAAAAACATTTTTATGTTCATTAATTCGTCTATTAGACTGACCTACACTTTTTGACCTCTGTAAATATGGAATTTCATAAACATTCTGATATTCCAAAATACTCTATCTTTAGTTGTATTTATATAACAGACTATTTCCATCATCTAATATGAGTATTAAATGTTAGAAAAATTTAACTTTATTTAAATTTTCCAAATACATTCAACTATTAATAATAATAGCTCATCAAACAGGTTGGTATATGCACAGCGTTTCAAGAGGTATTATTCTCTTCACTTCTTCAGAGAAGAATAATACCTCCCAAAACATTATGCATATACTAACCTGTGTGTTATTACTAACAGTTGAATGTATTTGGAATATTTAAATAAAGTTCAATTTTTATAAAGACATTCAATACTCATATTACATGATGGAAATAGTCCAATATAGAAATACAACTAAAACACCATCATCACAAACCTTCAGGAAAACACTCTGCCATTAGGTTTATGGAAATATATATAAGCATTTTTATGAACTTAAATTGAATACCAACTTTAAAATATCTGCAAAAAAGGTTGATCTGTTGAGATTGTCCTATAGTATGATCTATAGCTTACAAATTAGGAACATCACATGATCACCATTTCTTATGCTTGCTTATTATAACTGGTATTAAAACAGGCAAAACTGTCTATATGTATTGCTACTCAGTGCAAGCCAGAGTAATCAATGGATGCTACTCATCCAATATCTCTAGTCTGTAGATATTGGATGAGTATGAACTAGATGGGGATTTTGTGCACAAACCTTCTGGTATCCATTGATTACTCTGGCTTGCACTGAGTGACATACATATGGAGAGTTTTGCCTGTTTTAAATTAGGAACAGTAACAAAGCATAAAAGTCAAAGGCTGCTACTCATGTCTTTATACTTATTTCAGAGCACATGTTTAAAGCTAATGAAAAAATCTTGTAAAATAAAATATAGGACGTAAATAATGAGTAAATAAATATTGCGCATATCTAGTTGGATCAGTAGTATTCTGTTGATAAAGCAAAACCAAAACGTTGAAATTCAATTATCAACATAAAAAAAATCTTTGCTTATGTATTATGAAAAGCTATTGCAATTATAAATATGCGACTTTTTTCGCATGCGTTAGTGAAGCTATAATTATACTTAAAATAATGTGTAATAATAGGTCTGCTTAGTGCTTTCGAGATTTAAAGTTCGAATCTCATACACATAGCTTTGTGAACATTAAATCTTGAAAGCGCTAAGCAGACCTATTACACATTATTTTAAGTATAATTATAGCTTCACTAACGCATGCGAAAAAAGTCGCATATTTATAATTAAAATTTTCACTAGTGAAGAGAAAAACAATTTATTACAGAAAAGCTATTGTATTACAATAAAGGGCCTAAATTAGAAAAATAAAAACATACATTAAAAACAATCTAATATTAGAGTTTTCCCTTCATTTGTATCTGTAATTCAAATGTGCATATATTTGTTTATCTGCTTAACGAAATGATTTCTTCCTTCTTTATAACAAAAAAATGGTGCCAGTTATCTAACAAATAAAAATTTTAAATGGACTAATTTAAATAAAAATGCACGTATAATTACATTACTGTATAAATAAAACAGCAACAATAATTAATTTAAGAGAGCTATGATTATGGTCAACTTCACTGTGCACATAGCTTTATATTATAAATATAAGGGATTTGAACTCAGACTTTCAAGCACCCTTCAACTATCCACTCTATCTCATACAACTGATACACATGGCCACACTCATGTAGAAAAGATTATTCGTATTACATACTAAACCAGCACTCATCAGTTCGTCCAGATTATCATCTTTCTCACATATATATAATCAGTGCTCAGTTTATATTAAGATAACAAATCTTCACACTTTAATGGACAGACTTCAATCTACTCCAACCTCCAACTTTTCAGCCATCCATATCATTGAAAATCTGATGATGGAAAGTCCAAACCCCATGCTGGTGCCAATATTATTGCCATGCCCATGTTGACATGAAGTCACGCTTACCCCTCATGTATAGGATTTTATCCATTTAAATACATAGAAGAGGGAAGGGCAGGATACCACTTCATTAAGCAGATGAACAAATTATGCAAATTTGAATTAAGAGCAATAGTGAATTTTTAGATAACTCTTGATATAAAGATTAAAATTTTTGCAGCTGTGCATTCTATTGTATGATAATGTAACCAAAGAAAACACAGTGTCTCTCCACACTATTTGACAGCATGCTAAGTATTTGTCTTAAAACAATAATGTAATAAAAAATAAATATTGGTTTAATCACTATGAATACCATAGTTGTCCAGATGTAAAATGTTAGTAATGGCTGTGAGTAAGAATAGAGTCATAATTTGAGCAAATGATGAGGACACTATGTCAGGTGTTGGTGTACTGCCCAATGACAGTACTAGTGCGGAAATCGAACGTGGACCTTTAGAATCTTGAACAAGTTTATGGTGCTGCTCTAACTAATTAGGCTATTCAATCAAAGACTACCATGATATTCAAATCTAAAGGTAAATTTTTAAATAATCAATTTAAGCTGATCCTGTAATGAACTAGTTATTCTGTCAACATCTTTGACAGAATAATCTGGTTACAGCATGACATTATATTTAAGAATCTAAAGGTCCAGATTTGATCCCATGCTGATACTGTAATTGGTCAGGTTAACAATGAGGAAGAGATGAATACTACTTGAAAAATTGTGTTATACAATTGGTGGTGTGGAGTCCTAGACTTTTTTATAAAGCTTTGAAGGGTTATTGCAACTCTGGTCAAATAATTTGAGGTTGAAAAATTTCTTCACACAAGTACTTTTAATAAAGCGATATTTCTAAATGGCAACACAAAAAATTTCACACCTTAAGCAAAATCACCTCCTGTTGATGTTTCCTTTTTTAAAAGATATTTTAATTAGAAAATATTTTAATAAAATTTTTATTTTATATTACCAGAGTCTCGCCATCAACTCTAGACAAGTGCACTGAATTATCAAGTAGATATGTTTGTGAGATATTAATACTTACTAATTAGCAAGTATAGATCATGAAGATAATTTGACTAATTTATCTCTTAATAATATCTTTAATAATATGCTATGGAATAATTTTAATACTAATTAATTTAAATACCATTTTAAAATCAGTATTCAGCATTAAGTTCATGAACATAGATAGCTAATATTATTTATCTACTATGGATGCTATTTTAAATTCAGTACACAATTTAAGTTATAGGCCTTTATTTAACAGAACTTTACTTTTCACATGGAGAATTTTACACAGGATATTCCTGAGCTATAAAATGAGATTAAAACATATCAACACACAGAAAAAAACTATTTAATAAAGAAACTGTCATAGACAACATTCTCAAAAGAAATTTTTTATGACTACTACATTATTAAATTTTTATAATTTTAAATTAAATTTAAAACATTTTTATCTCTTATAAATATTACATATTAGTACAAACTCTTGTAATCACATCCTACAAACCTTTCATATTTTCTTCCAAAGCCTTTCAATATTTATTTAATTTATTTTGATCATTTATATTCAACCCATACCTTATTCTATCTTTGTTATACTTAATATTAATCCTCATATCTCTGTTATAAAAAAAATATTATGACTATTGAATGCTTTCTCTTCTTTATCAAAAACTTTGGCATATTTTATTCATTTTACCTTTATTTATTAATACATACTCAATTGCATTATTCGCTTTTCTGTATGTATTTACTGGCATAAGCAGTATATAAGATGCATCCTTATACACTTTTTAAAGAAAAAAATAGTTCTCTACATTTTTTCATGAATTTCCATAATGATTTACTGTTCTAATTTTATAGTTATTTATGTCTACAAAAAAATGTAGCTTGGAAACACTGTAGTTAGGTACCTTTTAATCTTCATTCTGAAAAACCCAAAAATTAATTTCCAGTGCTGAATGAAGAATCAATTGAAGCCTCTTCTTCAGAAACTAAATCTTCATATAATAAATCATCCTCTGTTTTATCAAACGAGTTACTAATTCACATTTCTTAAATAACTTTACAACTGTCTCATGTTTCTCAGCATCCCAAAACGTTTTAACCCATTCACAAATATGCAAAGTGCTAGGCCTCTTCCTTTTCCCTAATGGGGTCATTTCAAAATCTGTAGACTGCATCCAATTGTTCACTTTTCATTCATGGATCCTTTAAATAGTTTACTAATACAGACATCTAAAAATTGAAGCTGGCTCTTTAGGACACCTGGAATTACTGCCAAATGAGTTTTCAGTTGGTTGATTTTATTTTTCCCAGCTTGTTTGGTGACTCCAAAACTGATCCCATACTAGCAAAGCAATTTCTTTAATAATCCACCAGGATGCCTAGACCACATACTGTCTATCCACAACTTTATTTCCCTTTTATCCATCCAGCCCTTAGGATGAATTTGCACAAACACTCCTTTAGGTAGTTTTTCCTTGGGTAACTTATTATATTACAGAACAGAATAAAAAATTAAGGCAACAATTTATTTGAAACCATTGTTTTGCAATAGAACAATATTCAATAGAATACTTATATATATATATATATATATATATATATATATATATATTCTATTGAATATTGTTCTATTGTATAAATCAGAAGTTTTACACTGATGAAATGTCAACTCATAATTTTTATTACCAGTGCATAGGATGCACTTCATATTTTGGATGTGTTCTGTACAATGGCAAATATGGTATTTCTAAATCAAGTGTACTATTCCTTATAATCAATCTCAATACTCATATTTCAATCTCTGATAAAAAGATTCTAATATGAATCCATTATTATTATTGTTATAATATACAATCATATCCTATAATCATTATCCCCCCCCCTTTAAAAATAAGATAATCAAGCATTCATAAATTCTGTCATTCCATACCACAATGGCTTAACCTCCCCAGCAGTCATATACTCACCAATGCATACTGTTCATTCTTGACTTTCAACCCAAATATGCTTCTCACACTTAACATTTCAAAAAAGTGATAGAAGTGCATCTTATATCTCCAACTGACAACTTTCCTCTCTCCTATTTACCTACATGCTAATATAAATTTTCCAAAAAAAGTTATTATTTCTTAAATGTGTCTACACTACAATTATCATCATTAATAACTGTCCATTTGTCCTATTGTCTTCCATATTTATATACTTCATTTAACAATTTCCTCCCTTCTTAAGGTTTTCTTCTTTTTTTCTACTCATATTTATATCCAGTTGTTTCATCTACATTTCCAAAATTTACATCCATCTCACTTTCTTACTTCCATGTTCACATACCTCATTTAAATAATTTCCCCCTTTCTTAAGATTTTCTTTCAACTCATATTTATATCCAGTTGTTTCATCTTCATTTCCAAACTTTACATCCATCTCACTCTCTTATATGCTTCTGATATTTTCTTCCATTCACGTCCAATGTAATGGTTAGTAAATTAAAAAGAATGTGACTTCTGTCTTTTAAAAAATTCTAAACTTATAATGATTTAAACCCCTATTCTCTTCCCTTACAAATTTTTTAAAATACACACTTCCTAATACTTCGTCCCTTCAATTTCATAAATGGATACCATTTTTATTTAAAAAGCATCCTGTTTTTCATAAAAGAAATCACAGATATTCATATTACATAATCTGCTTAATCTATCTTTAAAATCCCTAGTGAGCTATATGTAAACTAACTGTCAGCAAATGTAAAACAGAGAATCGGCTCATTTTACATATTACATTTACTGACAGTTAGTTTTCATATAGCTTGCTGGCAATATTCAATACATCCACTTTATTTCCTATTTTGGGCTATTAAAAAGTTATGTTTACATCGATTATCTGAAGATTAGTTTAAGATTAAAAGATTATTAAATAAAAGGCTCAGACTTTCTCTCTGATTAATTATAGTGATTTCAAAATAACTTACAGTGTTTTGAAATTATGTTAGTACATATAAATCATACTCTGCATGTGAGTATGTCAGTAAATGGTATAGGTACGATGAAAGTTTAAGTGAGAGTTCATTCTGCATTTTACCTTTACTAACAGTTAGTGTTTATATAGCTCACTAGGGGTTTTCAGTACTTCCACATTACTTCATCTATTTTGGGCTATTAAAATGTTATATTTAATCTATCTTTAGTAAACTAATTCTATTTAAATTTAGCTGTTGTTCAAACATTGGTAATAATCCAACTATGTTTACTTTTTCTTTCATATTTTTAAAATTATTAATTAAAACTCTTTATTCTCTCATTATTAATTCCAGAAAGATTCTGAAGATTCGACATATTAAAATTATCTCACACCCCTGGTCGTCGTTTTTCCAACGAATCTTTTATTTTTTAAAAAAATATTCTTTCTCTATAACTGCAATTGTTAGAATATTTTTTAAGCATTATTGAAAAAATTGTATTAAAGTGTTAATATTTGAAATACAAGCATAATTCATACACTTGGGAGTTTAAATGTAATTGTAGGTGATTTGAACCCAGATTTTCATGCTGCCTTCAGCTATTCAGTCTATCTCATAACAACTGATACACACAACTATACACATGTAAAAAAAAAACCTCCAATATATGTATTTCATGCTGAACCAACACTCATCAGTTGGTCAAGATCGTTATCTCCCACACACATATATATAATAAAGTGCTTGGTTTATATTGAGATAGCAAATCCTCGAAATTTAATGGACAGACTTCGATCTACTACACCCTCCAAGTTTTCAGCCATCCATACAATTGAAAACACCCATATTTCCTGTTGATGCCAATATTATTGTCATGCCCATGTTAACTTTAAGTCAACTTCAAGTATATAAATTATTACAGATTCATCCCGTATCCTGCCCATTCCTCGTCTGCATATTTGAATTGATAATGTCCTATACATGAGGGATCAGAGTGACTTAAAGTCAACATGGACATGATAATATTGGCATCAATAAGGGATGTGGTTTGTTCCATCATTAGATTTTCAATAGTATGGATAGTGGCTGAATAGTTGGAGGGTTGAGTAGATTGAAACCTGTCAATTAGAGTTTGAAGATTTGCTATCTTAATATAAATCAATCATTGATTATATATATGTGTGTGGGAGATGATCTGGACCAACTGATAAGTGCTGGTTCAGTGTGAAATAAGTATATCAGGGATCATTTATTGTTCTCTCATGTGTGATCATGTGTATTGGTTGTATGAGATAGAGTGGATAGCTGAAGGGAGCTTGAAAGTCTGTGTTCAAATTAAACTTTTTATAAAAAAGACACGAATGGAGATGATTTAAAAACAGAGTATTTATACTGACCATAACAAAATTATTTCAGCTGATATGTATACTACCTACAATTTTAATATGAAGAATTTATACTCCAGTCAAACATATCCCTTATATCTTCTTTTCTCATTTTCTTTCTCTCAAAAAAGACTGGTCGCATGTTTGAACCCGCCAACCCTAGAATAGTTTGCATTGAGAAAAATGACTGTAAATGAAAAATCAAGGAAGCATATTTTATCACTAGCAACAATAACTCCATTAACAGACGTGGCACTTGTTTTGATATTTTTAAGCGTTGGATAAATTAAACAATTTACATATAATTTGCATATTACCATCTACACACTACTCCGCATTATTTATTGTTGTAGCTATGAATATGAGGTAATACAACTCGAAAGCGCTCAGCTTTTATTTATTAATTGATTTATAAGAGTACTTTATGTAGCTTCTCTTCCAGTGCCTCAACACGCTTGTAATTTTATTATAAACATTTTCAACAAATTTATCTTATATATTAGTATAGATTTTATTTTAGAGTACCCATCTGTTATCTTTTTTAATTTGATTACATTTCATATTTAGAGATTTTAATTCTATTTCAGTTTACGTTTCATTCTACTAATTTATTTTTTCTACGTCTGTCTTCATAATATTACCTATTTTTTTAAATCAGATCTTTTGTAATTATATCTACAAAATCCATCTTCCATATCTACGAATATGTTTCCTTTAGTTGATTTTTTTTATTATTATCTAGCTTAGAAAACCATTTTTTCATCTCAAAGGAAATCAAGCTCAAGCATTAAAAAGATTTTAATATTTCTGTTGTCTCTTTATATAGTTAAGTCAATTTCAGTATTTAAAAAATTATTTATCTCTAATATCATAATTAAAAATCATTAATTAAAATATTATATTAAAAAACCAAAAAGTCTAATAACTTTTAAAAAATATGTGTTTTATTAAATACATATTTTCAAAGTTTAAAATAAACTTCCCTTTAATTTAATTAAGTAATAAAACCAAAAATAAAATTCTTTTTATATGATTAAAAAACTCTTTAAATAATTATTATATATATACACTTAAAAATTTTCAAATTATGCATGCTTTCTCCAAAAACGTATACATATTAAATCAAAAATATCTGTGATGAGATGTAGGATAGCTTCTTAAACAAAATCAGAATTCCAGTGCATTTTAACATTTACACACACACACACAAAACATTTATTTTCTCACTCTTCCCTATCGTTCAAATCTACAACCATCCAATCATTATTCTAATATTTATATCCTATTTCAATTAAAACTTAATTTCAATACCATATCCACATTTTTAATATTTATGAGATTAAAATAAACACTATACAAATCTTTATTTCACTTCTCATCTTTCTTCTTCTTTTTTTTCTTTCTATATTTACATATCATACCATTTCCAACTTACTTAAACCTTCAACAATACTATTTTTTATATTACTAGTTTTGATATAAAAAAATAGTATTGTTGAAGTGTTTAAGAAAGTTGGAAATGGTATATGTAACTAAAACAGTCAAAACTCTCCATACAGTAGCGCCACTCAGTGCAAGCCAGAGTAATCAATGGTTGCCAAAAGGCTCGTGCATAAAATTCCTATCTAGTATCTACTCATCCAATATTCCCAGACTAGTTTCAGGCTTGTGGCTTTCATCAGTGAGAAACCTTGGATCTGAGAGCACTGCACATAGATCATGTGATGGTATGACATGTCCTGTCTTTTTTTTTTTAATGTCATAGCGTCAGCCAGGACGCGAACCCACAACCCGGGCAACTGCCTGCAAGTGCAAGGCAGTTGCGCTGACCTCTCGACCACCAATGCAAGACTGTCCTGTCATTTTTATGATGCTTCTATTCCTAAATAATTTTTCTTACATATTTTTTATCATTTTACAATCCAAATGTACATGTTTAATAATATGCCTTCTGTGTCCACATAAATCTCAATTACAAACCAAATTTTTATTTCACTTTTGGTTCCTTTCTTTGATACCAAAGTTTCATGATCATAAAACAAAATAACAATAGAACTCCTCTGATGAGCAATACTCATTTGCTAAAACAAGCTTTATTGAATTGATCAATAAAACTCGTTATGGCAATTAGCACCACTCATTATTTTTATTTACAAGCATAAAAAATTGGGTCATGTGATATATGAATTTTTTTTTTTTTTTATTAACAATAAACTATCTCTATTATAATCATACATCTTATCATGTTTTATATATTTTTGTTGATATTCCATAACTGTATTTATTTTACTCTAACCAATTTATCTTACTCTTTTCCTACCTTTCACAATTATGCACCTATAATATATTCACTACAAAATATTCCATTTCTTATGCCCATACTTACGTGTAAATAAAATTTTTAATTTTAAATATTTCTCACCTGTTATATTTCTTGATCTCCACATAATGCAATTAAATGCTATTTTTATGTATTTCATTCATATACTATATCCTACCAAATATGTTTAACTCGCTTTTATTTTTTCTCATTAAAAAGTAAAAGCATTCCATTTTTTCTGGATAGCTTCATTTGAATCCATAAATCAATATCCAATGCATTTATATTCGCTTTTTGGAATGCTATCTAAAAAAATTTAAAGCTTTTGTTCCTTACAGCAGGGATGTCCAACAAGTCGATCGTAATCCACCGGTTGATCGCAAAGCCATTTTTGGTCGACCGCGAGACCAATCTGGGAAGAGCTATCGGGTAACGAGTGAAGCAAATTAAGTCAAGATTTTCAAGTTTTTTTTTATATTTTTGTTCTAATTTTTTTTTCAATTATAGATAGGTGAAGTCCACTAAGCCGCATCATTATTGAAAATAATATTTTTAATCTTGATTTAATGTAGCTAATTTGAATTAATAAATATTGTTATTTGGCCCGTTAAATAAGTTATTTTTTACTAGGTAGATATATAAAAATAGTATGTATTTCACACCTCCGCGCCTATGTCAACAAATCGATCGCCTATGACAAGAAGTCGATCGCAATACATTTTTAAAATAAAAAGTACGTCTTATGTACACAAAAGTTTGCCATCACTGCCTTACAGAATGTTGTCATCCCTTTCCAAATTATTCTACATATTTTATATTTTTATATAAAAATTGAATGTTTTAATCAATTCCATTCTATATTTTGATTTTTGTCTTTATACATCTAACATAGTACCTAAATATCAATATTTTTTCTATCTCTTCAAAAATAAATATCCCGCATTTTTTATTTTTCAGTTTTACTCATTCCATTAATGAGTAGTAATTAAATTTTTACTCACTAAATTTAATTATCATATTTTTGTAATAGCAGTTCCTTATCTTTTACAAAAAATATGAAACCATCAGCAAAAAAGAGAGCTGCTTAATTATAAATTCTCATAGTTTTTACTACGACAGTTCTCATCTTTATTCCCAATCTTTCTATCTCAATTTACTGTTTTCTTAAAAACAAAATAAATAATTTAAATGATAAAAGACTGTGTTTTAACTCAGTTTACATTTAACTTTCATCAATTCTGTATCTCCAATTAAAAATTATAGATAATGAATAACAAGAATATATATTAAACCACTAAACATCGCATGATCACCATTAATGATGCTTGCTCAAGCTGTTAAAGCAGGCAACACTCTCCCATACAGTAGGCCACTCAGTGCAAGTCAGAATAATCAATGGATGCAAGTAGGTCTGTGCATAAAATCCCTATTTAGCGCCTACTCATCCAATATCCCCAGACTAGTTTCTAGTTTGTGACTTTCATCAATGAGGAGCCTTGAAGCACTGCTGTAAGAACATATATTCCTACATTTTTCCATGATTTACTTTTATCCAAATAAACTTTTTCTTTATTTAAAAATATAACAAATAATAGTTTGTTTTTCCAATAAGGCATTTCATCAGTAAATACCCCCCCCCCCAAAAAAAAAAAAAAACTCCAACTATTCAGTATATTTTGTCCATTGCATATTTAAAGTTTTATTGATTTTCTTGTGTCGGCTGTGATTCAGTGATTTCCTCTAGCATTAAAACATTCCATAGAGAACTTAATCAAAATGTCTATCTATCCACTCATTCATATATCTATCTCTCTGTTTGCATTTCAGTATATTTTGTTATCTATTAATTCATCCATCAATCTATCAATCCAGCCATCTATCTATCCATCCAACTATATATGCTCATCAATCAATTCACCTCTCCATCTACCTATCTATTTATCTATCTTTTTATTTATCTATATATTCATCCATTCATTTATCTATCTATCGAGCCATCCATTCTATTTTATTTATTTGACTTTCTAACTATCTATTTAGCCATTCGTTCAACCATTTATCTATCCAACTATATATTTATTTATATATTCATTCATTAATTTACTTACCTTTATATATATATATTCATTTTTATATTTATTTAATCATCCAATTTAGTCATGTATCTCTCCATTCATGTATTAGCTATGTCTATCTAGTTATCTATATATCTATCTAGTTATTCATAATCTATCCATCCAGTCACCTATCTATTCATCAATCCACTCATCAATCCATCCATCTGCATATATATCTATTCTACTCATTCATCTATCCATCTGCTCATCCATCTATTTTATTAACCTATCTATCTAAATGCTGATCTCTCTATCTATGTATTCACTATCTTCATCCATGTACAAAAAAATGAATAGTTAAATAAATGCATAGATAGATAGATGGCTGGATAAATAGACTGATGAATGAATGGATAAATAAGTAGATAGATAAACAGATAGACAGACAGGTAAATAAATAGGGAAAAAATAGTTAGCTAATAGATAAATAGATGGGTGGGTGGATAAAAAGTTAAATAAGTAGATGGTCCCATTAATAAATAGAAAAAAAAGATAGATGATAGTTAGAAATATAGATGCAGAGATAGATAGATAGATAGATAGATAGATAGATAGATAGATAGATAGATAGATAGATAGATAGATAGATAGATAGATAGATAGATAGATAGATAGATAGATAGATAGATAGATAGATAGATAGATAGATAGATAGATAGATAGATAGATAGATAGATAGATAGATGAATGAGTGAATAGACAAATAGGCAGACAAATAAATAGATAGGTAGATAAGTAAGTAGATAGATAAATAGAGTAAATAAATGAATATATAGGTAGTTAAATAGATAGCTAATAGATTATTGAATGGATGGATAGATAATTAAATAAATGGATGGTTGATAGATAAAGATTAAAAAATGGATTAGATAGATAGATACAGAAGTAAACTGATGGACAGATTAATGGATGAATAGATAGATAAATAGATGGTTGAATGGATAATAGGTGGGTGAATAGATGGAAAGTCAGATGAAAGCTGTTTCATTTCTGAAAGTGCATCTTGGGAATCATTTGATATTTTATGTTTTTATCCACATGCTTTAAGAATATATAGAGTTTATAAAGTTTTATGATATATTTATTTAGTATAGTTGGTATAGTTTGTTTAATTAGTTTAATTAATTAAATAGTAAGAAGTTATAAGAAAAAAAACCAGTCAATCAAACAAGTACTCAACCAAGTAGATAGATAGATGGACGGATAGACAGAAAGATAGATAAATAGATAGATAGCCAGACAGACAGACAGACAGATAGATAGATAGATAGATAGATAGATAGATAGATAGATAGATAGATAGATAGATAGATAGATAGATAGATAGATAGATAGATAGATAGATAGATAGATAGATAGATAGATAGATAGATAGATTAAATATCAAGCAAACCTTTTTATAAATGTTTCATTTGAAAATTGTTTTCTTGATTTAAGTGGAATAAAAGCAAATCAGATATGTAATTAAATAGTCTGATGCTTAGGAGTCATGTGATATTCAAGTATAGGAAATAATGCATTATTAAATTTAAAAACGTTTAGCTCTCAATCCACTCCTCTATCTCTGCTATAGACGACAGCACATAGCATATTTGAAATGTATTAAGGAATAAAATTACCCTGACTGGATTGGTGCAGCAGCACTGTACTGGAGCTCAATACCCCTAGATTGTAGAACATGTCAAACTTCTGAGCAATAATCCATTTATTATTTTACGTATAAAATTGTAAAAACTGCATTAAAAAAGATTTTGAAGCAATCATTTACACGCATGCACACACATACATAAATGTAATATTAGTGTCCATTTAAAAATCCATTTCATTTTCTATATTCCGGTCTGTCCGACACGAGCTAAAGTATTATTTATTGCACATAAAGCAAACACTATTAATTCAACACAAATTAGTTTACTTAATAATAATAAATTTAATATATAAATTATTTACAAATTTGTGCAAGCAGTTACATTATATTAATACAGCAAAGATTCCGCACTAGCTGTCAAAATTTATATTTACATCTATTAACTGAAGATTCATTTAATATTTAGGGATTGTTAATTATGAGGCTCATCTTTTGTTATATTTATATAAGAAAAGAAGTTAGTTTGTAGTTGAAATTAGAAAAAAATTATACAATATAAATTATAATCACAGAAAATGTAAAAGTTGGAAATCGTAAAAGCACATTATTTTCAATGAGAAAGTAAAATACTCCTGAAGAAAAGATAAGAAATAATTAATTATAGAAAAAGATTGCTTAAAGAAATAAAAACAGAAGTATAGTCATTTGTTTAATTAGAAATAATTAATTAAGGATTTTGGAAATGCTAAAGTTCTGATCGTTTAATTAATGAAATAATAATGGTAAGAAAAAAATGGGAATTAAAAACAGGAAAGATTTTGTTTGTGATTAAATTAAATACACTAATTAAATCTATTAAGTCAAGATTTAAAGTGAAGATAGGATAAGATGCAGCGATATAAAGAGAAACATTTTTGCTACGGTGTTCTGCGTTTCCGTTGTCCTTTGTGGGATGTTGTCAAGCGGTTAACTTCACAAGATCGCTGAGAGTTTCTATACCAGGCACCAGTTACCTGAAGGTTAATGAGCTGGTTAAGACTGCTTACAGATCACCCTGTTACTATTTCTATACTACACTTGCAGAGGAATGTGTTGGTTGGACTATTAAGGAACATTGTGGACTAAGAAAATGAGAAGTGTCTAGTGAAATACATCTATACCTTCAGATGGGCATAACAGTATTGAGATTGAATTCTGTTTCAATTAATGTAGATTTCATAGTGGTGTTATATATTTTGTATTTATTCAATAATATTTCATTATATTGGGTATTTGAATTTATTTAATTCCCAGTAATCATATTTTAATCATCATTCTTTATGATTACACAACTGTTTTTCACAGAGGCAAAACTCTTCATGCATCATCGCAGCTCAATGCAAGCCAGAGTAATCAATGGATGCAGGAAAGTTTGTGCATAAAATCCTTATCTAGTGCCTACTCATCCAATATCCCCAGACTAGTTTCTAGCTTATGGCTTTCATCAGTGAGGAGCCTTTGATCTAAGGACTGAGGAACCTTGGCTCTGAGAGCATAACACCTGGTCTCAGATCCAAGGTTCCTCACTGATGGAAGCCACAAGCTAGAAACTAGTCTGGGGATATTGGATGAGTAGGCACTAGATAGGAATTTTATGCTAAAACCTTCCTACATCCACTGATAACCTGGCTTGAACTGAGGGTTGCTACTGTATGGAGAGTTTTGCCTCTATATTATTATATTTTGCTGTGTTCTGTTACATTTTCTTGTTAGTTGAAACATAGCATTCTTTCCCTCTGATTAGTTGTAGTGATTGTGTTGAGAATAGCTTATAGCTGTCTGAAATTATGTTAATATATAAAAGCCAAGCTCTGCATTTTAATATGTCCATAAATTGAATGCTATACATGACCAATGCTAAAATACAGGTGATCCATTCTGCATTATTGTCTATTGACGCTTAGTTTACATATATATCATGGAATTTTCAGTAGCTTCTGCATTAATTTTAATACTTAAACAAAATATATCCCTATCCTCCAGATTTTTCTCTCTGAATCCACACCCTGTTTTTCTCTTATTATGTGTAGTTTTAATTATAGATTTGAACCCAGGTTTTTAAGCTCTCTCCAGTTATCCAATCTATCTTATATAACCAATACACATGCCTACACACATGCAAAAAAGATAAATGATCTCCAATATTCGGATTTCACGCTGAGCCAGCACTCATCAGTTGGTCCAGATCATCATCTCCCACACATATATTTGTATATATAATCAGAGCTCAGTTTTATGCTCTGTTTTTCTCTATTAAAAGTGTGTGAGAAAAAGTAGCAAACAGTAAAACATTAATTAGATATTTATTTCTAAGTTCCATGCTAATTAGATAGGTAGATAACAATTAACTATTAATTTAATTAAGTAACCAAACATTACATGATCACCATTCTTTATGCTTACGTAAGCTGTTTACACAGAGGCAAAACCCTTTATACAGTGGCACAACTCAGTGCAAGCCAGAGCAAACAATGGACGCAGGAAGAGCTGCATTAGATCCTAAGATATAAGTGCTGTGTTAAACAATTCAAAACAAAGCAAAACTCTCCATATAGTAGTGCCATCTTGTGCTAACAAGAGCAATAAATGGATGCCAGAAGAATTGTGCATAAAATGCCTATCTAGTGCCTACTCATCCAATATCCCCAGACTAGTTTCTGGCTTGTGGGCTTCATCAGGGAGGAGCCTTGGATCTGAGAGCACTGCACCTAGATCTTAGGATCTAACACAACCCTCCAGCACCCACCTTTTAACTCTATTTAACTACATAACTATGAGAATAAAATTGAAAACACAATTAATATTTTCAATCCAAGATCAATAGCTTATACAGTCATATGAGTCTGAACTCAATTCGGCACCCATACATTTTGGTGTCTTTAGCTCTTTTACAACATAGCCACCACTATATAAGCTATTGAGCTTGGATTGAAAATATTAATTGTGTTTTCAAGTTCATTCTCAGTTATGTAGTTAAATAGAGTTAAAAGGTTGGTGCTGGAGGGTTGCATTAAATCCTAAGATCTAGGTGCAGTGCTCTCAGATCCAAGGCTCCTCACTGATGAAGGCCACAAGCCAGAAACTAGTCGGGGGATATTGGATGAGTAAGCACTAGATAGGGATTTTATGCACAAGCCTTCTGGCATCCATTGATTGCTCTTGTTAGCACAAGATGGCACTACTATATGAAGAGTTTTGCTTTGTTTTGAATTGTTTAATAACAATTATGTGCTAGTATGAGATAGTGATCAGGTGATGTTTAGGTGCTGCGTTCCCAAATCCAAGACTCCTCACTGATGAAAGTCACAAGCTAGAAACGATTAAAACAGGCAAAAGTCTCTATACGTATTGATCATGTGATGAAGCTAGAAACTAGTATGGGGATATTGGATAAATAGGCATTAGATAGGTATTTTACGAACAAACCTTCCTGCAACCATTGATTATTCTGGCTTACACTGATTGGCACTACTATATGGAGAGTTTGCCTCTGTGTAATTTAAGTAACCCTTTTTTATATGTTAACCCTGATACTGCCATTCCCTACCATATAATTCTAGGTACATCACATTTATTATATAAAAACGCTGTTAATTCCTTTATCAGTCCGTTTCTTTTCTTTGCTTCATTTAATAAGAACGATGTCATTGCTGTCTTATAAAATATACAAAAACTAAACTAAAAGGCAATAACAACATTGCAAACGTCTTCAAATATACCACATTTCTAAAACTAACCCCCCTCTCCATTACATAGAATTCACAGATAATAAAGTACAAGATGTTAAGAGGCGGAAAAATAATTATTTCGCGGACTAAAAAAATCAATTATTTCTTATTCACTAGTCTTTTAAATACTTAGGTGGGTTCTTTTCTCTTTGTTATCTAAGTGATTTCCATCTATAATATCTTTATCGTCTACATAATTATGTTTTATTACTCACTGCTAATGTTGTATTATTTGTGTTAGATTTTTGGTATAATTAGGGTTCAGTTTTACCATTTATAAAACCAATTTGCTGATTATTACTGTCTCCATTGGGGCCCATTTCTTTTAAAAAATGCACCTTTTGGCTTAATCATTATTTAGTTTAAAGGACCGATAATTTCTTCTTCAGTGTATTTTTTGCAATGATGTAATTGTAAATGCAATACTTTCTAAAATAACTTTTTTTAATAAAAGATGTTTTTTTTTCATATGTCAAATGCGGAGAAGCGAACCCGGGCCAGCCGCTTGAAAGGCAGCTACGCTAACTGCTAGGCCACCAAGGCTTGACTTTAAAGATGAGGTTAAGGATATAATATGTCGAAAATCAGTAATTTAGATTTAAAAATTTGGGAATTGCGTTAAGTAAGCATTAAAATGTTTATTTCTTGGGGGGGGGGGCGTTTGCAGTCAATCAGGTTCACGTGACTACATATAGTATGTATATTTTTAAAAATATAATAAATTTAATAGTTTTAAAAAATGAGACAAATTGGCAGTAAAAATGAAGTACACCCCGTGTTATTTATATATGTGTTTGCCATTCTCGGCTCATAGGCAGATCAGAATATTTTATTTATTGCGTTCCTTTTCTGAACCGTTTTTTTTTTTTTTTTATCAGATTTTTTTTTATTTCTCTTCTCATTCTCTTTTTGCTATCAAAACATTCTTGTCATACATATCTTTAAAGAATATGTCCAAAACAATTTTTTATATATTGATTATGAATAGACAAATATATTTTCATTCAGGTTTTATAGTAAGATCTTTTTGAGATAAGTAAAATTAATAATATTTACTGATTAAAGAAAGAAGGGTGGTATTGAATTTCTAACAACTTTGTCTTAGATGAATCTGATTGTAAACTATGTGACTCATTAAAAATCTCCTCTGGCAGAAATTAATAGGAACATATAAATGAATCAATACAGCAGTTATTTATACTACACTTACAGATTAGTGGAATGTGAAATGCACATCACTTACTAAAGATTAGTTCATTGGGAGACGATTCTTTCATTTGTTTCCTCAGGCGTAATAATTAAACCTGAAGTTGAAAAAAAATGTTTTAGATATCAAGACTGTTAAATGAAAAGTCTGAATTAATTTAATGCATTCCAATCCTGGATAATTATCTAAAGTCTAGAAATGTATATGTGTAAAGATAAATTGTTACACATATTTATATACTAATAGAAATGTTGTAATTTATAACATACAGAGGAAATATGATTTTTTAAAATTTTAAATTAAATAAAAGATGTGATGTGATGCACTATGACTTCTCCTTTTAAATGCACTGTGATTTCTCCTTAAACGGAGTCAGGAATCTCTCAGCACCTATACCTAGAGAAATCTGTTAGCCACTTTACCTTCCCTTTCCATGGAACACAGAGCTCCATTCCATTCAAGTGGCCTGATAGATTTTGTCTCTTCATACTTGAAACAACAAATGATTCAATAACTTTGACCGTTGCTATCAATCGTATATCCTAATATTAATTTATTGATTATTTAAACTTTTTTTTATTTAAAAAAGCATATAATATAAAAAAGTAACAAACTAACCATTAAATTCGGACCAACTTATAAGTGCTGGTTCAGCACGAAATTTATTAGAGATCATTTATCTTTTTCATGTGTATCGGTTATATAAGATGGATTGAATGATTGAATGTCTGGGTTCAAATCCCCTCTAATTACATCTAGCTTAAGTATATATACTATACTTGTATTTAAATATAACCCAAAAATTATAAGTGTAATAATGTTCAAGGCTAATGGGTTTGAAATAATCATTAAAAGCTAGTCAATATTTAGACATTACCAATATCAATAACAACCACCAATTTCAAACTGTTGTCAAGGCAACCTTCAACAGTTTGAAATTGTTGATTGTTATTAACATTGGAAGTGTCTAAGTGTTGACTAGCTTTTAATGAACCACAAAATTGTATAATAGGAGTCCAACTATTTTTTTGGAAGGTTGTTTTACCAATATCAATAACAATCAACAATTTCAAACTGTTGTCAAGGCAACCTACAACAATTTGAAATTGTTGATTGTTATTAACATTGGGATTGTCTAAGTGTTGACTAGCTTTTAATGAACCATAAAATTGTATAATAGAAGTCCAATTATTTTTTGGAAGGTTGTATACTTCATTTCTTTTTACAAAAGCTAGTTTTTGTCATGTGTGTATTCAGTAGCAAACTCTTATTAAATCATAAAGGTGGACATTTGAAACACTCTCCATTTTTCATATTATTATACATTAACTTTGTGAAGATTACTGATCTATGAAATAAACTTTTTAAAATATATATCTATTGGATGAATATGCTCAGGGTCATGATTAGCTTTGCATTTAGACATGACTAATGTTAAGCTGTAACATTTAAGTTCTCATTTTGGTTATATGTTTTTTAAAGATGAGTGATATTGGATAGTAAATTCATCTGAGAAATAACACAATCTCCAAAGACATTGTTGATGGTATTGTGAATATAATTTCTAAATAAACTGACAGCAACATTATAATGGTAGTGGAAGAAAAGGATTTTATTTTTATATTAGATATGACTTAGCATATTTTCGATATAGAACACCAGATTTATAGTATTTATAGATTGGCTATGTGGTCTGTTGTATTTATTGATGGGAGATTAATTATTTAGATTAGGTATTTTTATATTCCACTTATTCAACAGTTTGGATGCTATTTTCTTTTTTATTTGTGTGTTTGTTGTTGTTAATGATAAACCACACCTCTTTGACTTTTTTCTTCCTGTCATCTCATTCTATGCAGACTAGATAAGCATTTTTAGAGTGAAAACATTTTCTCATGCTCTCAAAAGACTGATTTGTATTTGGTATTATTTTTAGCATGCTTTTCTAAATATTTATGATGAATCACTCTTGTGGTAATATTTGCCCTGCATTCCCCATAATATACATCAGGGCAAGCACTTATGCTGCATTTAATTTTGTATACTATTTGTGTTGTGTCCTCCAGTGGCAATCTATATTTAGTGTTGTTTAAGAGGGGTTTGAAACTACCGTTAAATGTTGGAGTGGATATCTTTTTTATTTTGTGTGCTGGTATGCTGTCCTATGTTTTAAAGAGACAGGATTTAAAACTAACAACTATCACATCATCAATAAAAAGAAAATAGTATCATCCAACTGTCAAATAAATGGAATATGTAAATACCTAATTTAAATAATTAATCTCCCACCAATAAACACAATGGCATATCTAACTAACCCACTAGTAACTATGACACTGGTGTTCTACATCGAAAGCATACTCAACCATAACTAATATAAAAATAAAAACCTTTTTTCCCACTAATGCTAAAACTATGCTGCTAGTTTATTATAAACAACAATAAAAAGGATAAAGATATAATTTCTAGTTTGTAAGTGAAAATAAATAAATTATCATAAAATCAAAACTGCCTAACACTATACCAGTAAAAAATAAAAATGCAAAACCATAAAACCATAGAATACTAGATGAAATCCAAAATTTTACCAAAATCCTTACACAACCATGGTTTCATCTACTACATATAGACCTTCTCAAGTGAAAATCAAACTAAAGGAACTAACATATATATATATATATATCAAACAAACCTTCCCATAATTCATTTCAACCCCCCCCCTTAATATAGAAAGAAGTCTTCATAAGATTGATAGCCTCAGAATCAAGAAGTTTTATCATCAAAGTGTCCTTTATTCTTCTTTTTAACTCATTCTTTTTGGTTATTTTTTATGAAAAGAATGAGTTAAAAAGAAGAATAAAGGTGACTTTGATGAACTCTTGATTCTGAGGCTATCAATCTTATGAAGACTTCTTTTGATATTAAGGGAAGGTGGAGTTTGAAATGAATTATGGGAAAGTTTGTTTGTTTGTATATATATGTTATTTCCTTTAGTTTGATTTTCACTTGAGAAGGTCTATTTGTAGTAGATGAAACCATGGTTGTGTAAGGATTTTGGTAAAATTTTGGATTTAATCTAGTATTGTATTGTTTTATGGTTTTGCATAAATAATCATGTATCTTATTATATGATAAAAATGAATTTGCAATGTTTTTATATTTTTATTTCATCACATACGAGTAATGAAAATATCCCTTTAATATATATGATTTCTGCTGCAACTTTTTTGACTATAACCTTTATATTCTTATATTTGTTTGATTAATAATTTATGGATTGTAAATAAAAATAAATAATGTATTTTTGTAAAATAATATAGGTGATATAACCTGACCGCAAAGCGACTTTTTACTTAAAAACAAAATTAAATTATATTACTCTGCAAGCGCGTTCAAGAGACATGCTCTCATCTTCATAGCTCTGAGTGAAGTAATTATATGTAAATTATGCAAAGTTCAAAGGTTAATTACTCCATTTCTTTGACATAGTAGCAACACTAACAATAATACTACTACTATGATGACAATGATTATGATGGCACTAGAGATATGTTTTGTGATGATTATATTGTAACAGGTTGGGTTACATAGTACACCAATAATAATATAGTGTGTGTGTATATATATATATAAAGTAAAGGAAAAATGGAAATAAACACAGACAAAAATTATAATAGATGTTTTCTACATTTACTGAAATAGAAATAAATAAATAATAACTCTGATTTAAAATATTGTTTTATAAATTAAACTTTTAAAAGGTCTGAATTATTATTATTATTATTATTATTATTATTATTATTATTATTATTATTATTATTATTATTATTATTATTATTATTATTATTATTATTCTGATTTTGAAATGTAAAAACACCATACTTATTTTTGGAATTTTTTAATTAATTAAACAAATTTTTTATCTATTAAAAATCCCCTAAGTAATAACATGTATATAGATTCCAAGGGATTAGAGAGATAAAAATAAAATTCTGTTTTTAATCAAGGTGTTGTTATAACACCTCAGATAATTTTATAAAAAGGGCTGATAAAAAATATCAGTCAGTCTGGGTAATGATTTTTAAAAAGAGCAGTCTGGATAGTGATTTTGAAAAGAACAGTTCTGCTTGCAGTTTTGTAAGAGTTGGGCAGAAGAGTTTTTAATATTTTAAGCAGTGACCAACTAGGCCAACTGCAAAGTTTGGATAATGATTTTGAAGAAAGCAGTATGTTGTTGGCTGTAGCAGAGAGTTGGCAGAATAGCTACCATGAATTGATACAGCTGAAGGCAGGATATTAGATTTAGAAGCTACTAATATTTCCTTCTCAGGAGTTTGAATTCACTTGGAGAAAATGACCCACTTTTTTGTGCTGTAATTCATAGCCTTAAACAGTGAAACGGTTGACTTCAAATCCCTCACCGTTTCACCAACCATCCTAATAACCCACTCGTCTGTGCTAAGTTCAAACCTGTTTAATAAGTCTAAATTAAAATTTGTAAGCTAAAAATTGCAATCACGGCTATATAAACAGTATTATATACGCACATACGAAAGAACGCTATAATTGAATAGTATTGCCAGAGTTATAGCGTATAATTTTATCGTGTAATATTTTTAAACTATTTTTAGTACAGTAATAATGTAGCGTCAATTTATTAATTTATTACTTAAAGTCGTATGTGGGAATATAATCCATCTATATTGAATATATATATATAGCATAGTGGCGTGATTAAAATATTTATTAAATTTTAAGTTTCATTTTTATTATAAACCAATTTAATGTAAAAACACATTGAAAGGGTGATTGATTGCAAATGCGCTGACAAGCTTCTTTTTAAAAAGAAAAAAGATTTTTTTTTCTAAAAATGAAAGTATTTTCGTAGAATTAAAAGTTTAGTAAAGTTTTTGCTGTAAACAATTGTATCAGTATATGCCACACCTGCCTTAGGTTTCTAAAAAGAAAAGCCAATCTTAAAATAATCTAGCTAATTGATTCTAAATTATTTTGGAGACCTCGCTAATTAAAAATATGTTTACAGCAGGGATTTTACACATAAATTATAAAATCAGAACAAAATTCCTGACTAATTAAAATAAAATCTAATATGGGATTAAACTGATTAAAATTCAATTTAATTAAAAATTTGATAATCAGAGAAAAGTTATAACATCTAAAAGGAATGTCAGCATGTTTGAAATCAACCACTAATTTCATAAGCAAATTAAAAATTTTGTAATCTTGATGGAGATGAAATTCCAAGGTGTGTGGGCTGATAAGGATCTTTTTTTTTTAAAAAGGCCATGTAAAGTGGAGGAGCCATCTTAGATCTTTACTTTTTTTGAAACCTTGACAGCTTTGAATCTTTGAAATCTTTACAGCTTGAATGCTACATCTGTGAATTTTTGCCTTCTTTGATCATCTTTAAGCTTTTGAATCCAGCGTGTATCCTGAACCAAAGGCAACCGTGAACATTTTGACATCCAGTTAAGTCAATAATTTTTATATCTGTTCGAGTCAATAATTTTTATATCTGTTCGAGAGAAAATGTCGGGCTAAAACAGGCAGCCTTGGCTGAGCTCCAGAGTGAAGGCGACGGGCCTTTACTTCCATCCAAAAACCACCATCACCAGTATGCCGCCATAACATCTCCGCTCTAACCGTGGGAAGAAGATGATGCCGCAAGCCACCACAAAGACTTCCGTAACTCCAGCTCAAGTACTACAAGATGACCGGTAACATCACCATTTCTAACTGCAGTTCAATATATTAATTTTTCTTTAAGTCTAGACTTATAAAATTTATTTTAATTCTAAAATCTTGAATTCAAGTAAATTGCTAAATGTAAAATTTTATTCTTAAATTTAATTATATAATTCTGACCTACTTTCCAATGTTTCCTAACTAAATGATTTTAATAATTTTATTTTCAATTTTCTCACTGCAGTTGTGTCTATGGTTTCTTTATTTTTTTATTTTAAAATATAAATTATATGCTAATGCCTCGAAACAGTGGGCATTCAATATTAATAATAAAGAGAAGAGAGAATGACCCCTCTTCATTTAATAATTATTTATCGTAGCTTAATGCACGCTGTTTCGAAACCCTCTTAAATAACTGTCAAGAATTGGCTATGTGCTGATTATTATTTTGACCTTGATTATTTCATTATTTGTTGGCAATTTTAAAATGGGAATCTTGTTTTAACCCAAAGTAAATTTCAATTTAATTTTCACTAAGCAATATCCAAGCCTTGAATAAGTATATTTGTTATTTATTTCATTTTGTAAAAGCCCTCCAAATATATTTTTTCCCCCTTTTTTTTATTAATCGCGTAATCAAATGTGTTATTTGAGATTGAAACTAGAAAGCAAAGAATATTTAAAAGTACGCCCACGTATAGCATATGATTATTAAAATGCTATATTAGAGTTGGCGCTAATGATTACACTGATTAGCTATCGTTCTCGTGGCTAAATATTAAATTATTTCAACTCTTTTGCTTGGCAGATGTGATAATTTTATTATACATTTAAACTTTCTCATTATGTTGCATTTTTCTTTAAGATGGGACTCGGAACGGCCATCCCTCTTACACTCCTTGGGTCACACACGAATAAGACCTGACGTCAAATTCCAGGCACTAGTGTTAGCTACCCCAACCCTCTTTAGCAGCATGGCGATCGGTCATAGGGCTCCGGTGTTGATCACAAAACCCTAAATATTAATCCATCCGCAGAGCAACATTTATTATAACTGTTTACCAGCGCTATAGCGCATTGGTTCTTTTGGTTGCCAACTCTTCCTCCCTTAAATTAAGTTTCAGCCATTGTCTGACATATTCAAGAGCTAGTTTCGGTCTCATGTACAATAGTTTAAAATAATAATATTATAGATAAATTTGACTTTAAATGTTTCACATATATGTGAAAACAAGGCTTCGTCTGATTTCTTAGCTGAAAACCATGAAATAAGAGGGATTGGCATAATCTGCCCCATAGCTACAATGCAGTGACTGATCAATAAGATAATAAAGCAAATGATGAAAACAATATTTAATTTCATCAAATAGCACCACAAATGTAAAATAATTTTAATTGTAAGGAGAGAATGTTAAAGCGCTCTCCAAAAATGTTAGATGCTACGCACATTTTAATTGTAAAATGCTAGAATAATATATATAAAAAAATCGTCAAATTTAATTTGCAAAAATAAACATACAATTTAATAAATTACTCTGCTCTCGATCTTGTTTATTTCAATCCAATTCAAAATTCTTTATATTATATATGTGATTTCCTGTGCATTAATTAGTTTTAAATATATATAGTTGATAAAGTCCATTTTTTGTTATGAGTCTCACTGCTTCTCCCTGACCTATGTCGGCTCACGGTTAAAATAAGATCCATATGTATCTTCAAGGTGGTCATCCGTAGGGTCATTAGTCTTGGAGCACAGGTGAAGGAGTTGAAGTGCGGTCAGTCTCGAGATCTAACCATCTCATACTGGTCAGCTTGGTATCTTTGCTTGGACTCTGGAGCGCGAATGTGCTAGCTTGACCGGTACATAGATTTTTTACCCCCTGATTATGGCGCCCAACGTGGGGCCTTTGATCAATGCCATGACCCTGAACCAATGAGAAGGGAATTTAATGATATAGTATATAATTTTTTTTTTCCTGATTATCCAAACGTTAGAGTTTGTGATCAAAATCAACAGTATAGCATTCATTTTTTCTTACTGCTTGCTCAAATAGGAGACTAATTATTCTCCGTCCCTAAAAATTGAACATTAAAAAACTATATATATATGACTTTTTCTGTTAATGCATAGTAAAAAAAAAAAAAAAAAAATTTTTTTCAAATGACTTTTGGTAAATTTTGAGTTTAATTTTGTTAAGCTTCTTGCTCACTGGTGACTGGCACCCGAGGATGATTTAAATAAGCTATAGGTCATCCTCATATAAATTTGTCATCAGGGGTAGTGAAGGAAAACATTGTAATTTAAAAGGAAAAAAAAACCGTTTGTTTTTTTTAATGTAAATCATACTTTGTGAATTGGATTGAATAAGAATGAGAGTGAAATTGGAAGGTGGGTCAAATATAAATTTTACCGTTTGAAACTGGCACAGACGTATAAAACAAAATATTGTTACAATCATGAACTAATTTAAAATTAAATTTTAAAGCAGCTGGAAGAAACCGAGGGTGAGTCAACTTTTATTATTTATTTTTATAATTGTATTTATTAAAGTTATGAAATAATGGGCGGGTCTTGCAAAATAAAAATAATAGCAGTATAAAGTTAGGCATCATAGTAGAGTTAGGCATCATAACAGGATGGGAAGTGAACCAGTCACTTTCATTCATGGAGTTTAGCCATCAGCCGTATATTCAATAAAGTTTTTTTTAGTAAATTAATCAGTATTGTTTTGAGATCTAGTTTAATAAGAAAAAAGAAAATAATAATAATAATATGGAGGAGGATCAAGAAATAATGAGTGAAGGGGAAGAAGTACAGAAGGAAATAGGAGGGAAATGTTTAGGGATCACATTAAGGTCAGGGAGAAAGATCGCAGAAGAGAGAGGCAGCACAGAAGGGGAAGTGAGCCTTAGCCCTGATGAGGAAATTCCTACAGGAGAAGCTGCCATTATCTCAGAAGAACCAGTAAATAATGAAATAGAACATAAACAGGTGGAAGAGTCCAAAAATAAAAATCGGGATGTTAATTTTATGTTGGAGAGGATGACTCAAATTTTTATAAAGAGAGACGAGATAAATAGTCAGAAATTAGAGGAGAGGATGACTCAAATTTTTATAAAGAGAGACAAGGTAAATAGTCAGAAATTAGAGGAGAGAGATCAAAAAAATAAGTTAGAAATGGAGCAGAGATTTGAGGTGTTGGGAAAGGAAATTAGAGAGGGAAACAAACGGTATGAGGAAGGGATAGTAGAAGTGAGATGAGAAATGGAAATGCAAGGCCAACGACTTGAAGAAAAGCTGTGTAGGAGCTGGCAGGAGTTGTCAATCAGCTGCCAAGAAAAATATGAAGAAGTTCAAGTAGAGGTCACAAAAAAATTAGATCAAAACCGAGAAGAAACCAACAAGGAAATAGAATCACTAAAAGAACAACTCACAGATGTTAGAGGGCAGACCGAGCATCAGGAAATGGTTATGGAGGAGAAAGTCTCTAAAATGGGGCAAGATATCTGCCTCAAAATTGAAGAATACGAAGAGGGACAGAAACAGATCAGAGAGGAGATTTCTGAGTTAAAAGAAAACTTGAGTTATAGAAATCATGTTTCTGCCCAAGAAGAAAATGCCATTACAGAAGACATCCAGGAATTGAAGAGAGAAATTACACAAATAAGGGAAGCAAAAATGGACATTGTAGAATGTAACTTAACTACTGGTTCCCAAACCTACAACCAGGGCAAGACAAACATTGTACCAGATCTTAGTAAGACTACAGATAGTGTACATGGAAAACATTATGGATAAAGAATCTGAACACTGTTCCATCCCATGCAGGAGTGGTTTAGAGTTAACCCTAGAAAATAGAGAACCAACTATATATGAATCAGTGACATCAGCAATGAATATACCCATGGGCTTGGCTAAATTTATCCAAGTAAAATCTTTTAAGGGAGAAGTGGGAGAAAATCCAAAGGTACATTTAGAAAGCTTAAAGGAACTCTTCAGATTTCAAAAGGTCCTAGTAGCTGATCAGGTAGCATTGGCCATTCATTATTTACATGGATACGCAAAGTCTTGGTGGGACTGCTGTAGTGAATTTGCCAGAAGCTTAAAAATGCACCCAAGTCAGCCTCTGTTAAGACCAACGAGCGAATGTAATGAGACATCTGAATCCGAGGATGATGATGACATGTTGGGATATTGGTTTGGCTTTAGTAGTCACGAGCCAAGTATTAAACAACCCCCAGATCCTATTTAAAAATTTATTAGCTATAAAAAAAAAAAAGGATCTGTCCCTCCCCCAAAAACATTAAATATATATATACTGCATATTTAAAAAAAAAAAAAAAAAAACTAACATATCTACCCCATTCTAACTGACAAATATCCATTTGGATATTAATTCAGATTTATTGAGATTTCATGATTTTTTTTTATGATTGATTGGTGATTTAATGAGTATATTTGCTCTTGATTAATTTTTTTGTGCGTATGTTTTTTTTGTGGTAGGAGAGTCGTAAATATAAAGGTAATGATAAATAAATCCCTTAGCGCAGCAAGTAAATAAGTTTATGTGCATGGGAAAATAGGAAATTATTTAACAAATTGATAAGGAAAATTCAAAGTCATGATTGTAGCAAGGTCATTTTTTTTAATTGTTTTTTTTTGTAAGTTTACGGAAATGAAACGGTTGTCTTCAAATCCCTCACCGTTTCACCAACCATCCTAATAACCCACTCGTCTGTGCTAAGTTCAAACCTGTTTAATAAGTCTAAATTAAAATTTGTAAGCTAAAAATTGCAATCACGGCTATATAAACAGCATTATATACGCACATACGAAAGAACGCTATAATTGAATAGTATTGCCAGAGTTATAGCGTATAATTTTATCGCATAATATTTTTAAACTATTTTTAGTACAGTAATAATGTAGTGTCAATTTATTAATTTATTACTTAAAGTCGTATGTGGGAATATAATCTACCTATATTGAATATATATATAGCATAGTGGCGTGATTAAAATATTTATTAAATTTTAAGTTTCATTTTTATTATAAACCAATTTAATGTAAAAACACATTGAAAGGGTGATTGATTGCAAATGCGCTGACAAGCTTCTTTTTAAAAAGAAAAAAGATTTTTTTTTTCTAAAAATGAAAGTATTTTCGTAGAATTAAAAGTTTAGTAAAGTTTTTGCTGTAAACAATTGTATCAGTATATGCCACACCTGCCTTAGGTTTCTAAAAAGAAAAGCCAATCTTAAAATAATCTAGCTAATTGATTCTAAATTATTTTGGAGACCTCGCTAATTAAAAATATGTTTACAGCAGGGATTTTACACATAAATTATAAAATCAGAACAAAATTTCTGACTAATTAAAATAAAATCTAATATCGGATTAAACTGATTAAAATTCGATTTAATTAAAAATTTGATAATCAGAGAAAAGTTATAACACCTAAAAGGAATGTCAGCATGTTTGAAATCAACCACTAATTTCATAAGCAAATTAAAAATTTTGTAATCTTGATGGAGATGAAATTCCAAGGTGTGTGGGCTGATAAGGATCTTTTTTTTTTTAAAAGGCCATGTAAAGTGGAGGAGCCATCTTAGATCTTTACTTTTTTTGAAACCTTGACAGCTTTGAATCTTTGAAATCTTTACAGCGTGAATGCTACATCTGTGAATTTTTGCCTTCTTTGATCATCTTTAAGCTTTTGAATCCAGCGTGTATCCTGAACCAAAGGCAACCGTGAACATTTTGACATCCAGTTAAGTCAATAATTTTTATATCTGTTCGAGAGAAAATGTCGGGCTAAAACAGGCAGCCTTGGCTGAGCTCCAGAGTGAAGGCAACGGGCCTTTACTTCCATCCAAAAACCACCATCACCAGTATGCCACCATAACATCTCCGCTCTAACCGTGGGAAGAAGATGATGCCGCAAGCCACCACAAAGACTCCCGTAACTCCAGCTCAAGTACTACAAGATGACCGGTAACATCACCATTTCTAACTGCAGTTCAATATATTAATTTTTCTTTAAGTCTAGACTTATAAAATTTATTTTAATTCTAAAATCTTGAATTCAAGTAAATTGCTAAATGTAAAATTTTATTCTTAAATTTAATTATATAATTCTGACCTACTTTCCAATGTTTCCTAACTAAATGATTTTAATAATTTTATTTTCAATTTTCTCACTGCAGTTGTGACTATGGTTTCTTTATTTTTTTTTATTTTAAAATATAAATTATATGCTAATGCCTCGAAACAGCGGGCATTCAATATTAATAATAAAGAGAAGAGAGAATGACCCCTCTTCATTTAATAATTATTTATCGTAGCTTAATGCATGCTGTTTTGAAACCTTCTTAAATAACTGTCAAGAATTGGCTATGTGCTGATTATTATTTTGACCTTGATTATTTCATTATTTGTTGGCAATTTTAAAATGGGAATCTTGTTTTAACCCAAAGTAAATTTCAATTTAATTTTCACTAAGCAATATCCAAGCCTTGAATAAGTATATTTGTTATTTATTTCATTTTGTAAAAGCCCTCCAAATATATTTTTCCCCCTTTTTTTTTATTAATCGCGTAATCAAATGTGTTATTTGAGATTGAAACTAGAAAGCAAAGAATATTTAAAAGTACGCCCACGTATAGCATATGATTATTAAAATGCTATATTAGAGTTGGCGCTAATGATTACACTGATTAGCTATCGTTCTCGTGGCTAAATATTAAATTATTTCAACTCTTTTGCTTGGCGGATGTGATAATTTTATTATACATTTAAACTTTCTCGTTATGTTGCATTTTTCTTTAAGATGGGACTCGGAACGGCCATCCCTCTTACACTCCTTGGGTCGCACACGAATAAGACCTGACGTCAAATTCCAGGCACTAGTGTTAGCTACCCCAACCCTCTTTAGCAGCATGGCGATCGGTCATAGGGCTTCGGTGTTGATCACAAAACCCTAAATATTAATCCATCCGCAGAGCAACATTTATTATAACTGTTTACCAGCGCTATAGCGCATTGGTTCTTTTGGTTGCCAACTCTTCGTCCCTTAAATTAAGTTTCAGCCATTGTCTGACATATTCAAGAGCTAGTTTCGGTCTCATGTACAATAGTTTGAAATAATAATATTATAGATAAATTTGACTTTAAATGTTTCACATATATGTGAAAACAAGGCTTCGTCTGATTTCTTAGCTGAAAACCATGAAATAAGAGGGATTGGCATAATCTGCCCCATAGCTACAATGCAGTGACTGATCAATAAGATAATAAAGCAAATGATGAAAACAATATTTAATTTCATCAAATAGCACCACAAATGTAAAATAATTTTAATTGTAAGGAGAGAATGTTAAAGCGCTCTCCAAAAATGTTAGATGCTACGCGCATTTTAATTGTAAAATGCTAGAATAATATATATAAAAAAATCGTCAAATTTAATTTGCAAAAATAAACATACAATTTAATAAATTACTCTGCTCTCGATCTTGTTTATTTCAATCCAATTCAAAATTCTTTATATTATATATGTGATTTCCTGTGCATTAATTAGTTTTAAATATATATAGTTGATAAAGTCCATTTTTTGTTACGAGTCTCATTGCATCTCCCTGACCTATGTCGGCTCGCGGTTAAAATAAGATCCATATGTATCTTCAAGGTGGTCATCCGTAGGGTCGTGAGTCTTGGAGCACAGGTGAAGGAGTTGAAGTGCGGTCAGTCTCGAGATCTAACCATCTCATACTGGTCGGCTTGGTATCTTTGCTTGGACTCTGGATTCTGTTGCGCGAATGTGCTAGCTTGACCGGTACAACAGAGAGGATAGTTGCTTGTCTAAAATTTATTAAATCAAAACAGCTGCTTGCCTGGAACAATCCTAGACAGAAAGAAATCAACTTCAGACCAAGATTTTACATGAATTACATACTTTTACCTGATGATGACAACAAACCTGAATTACATTTTTCTGATGAACCAAAAAGCAAACTCACCAAGGAAAATCTTCTAGTTTGCCCAGGAAATCCCCAGCTTGCTGAAGAATTAATTACATGTATGCTGCGTCAGATATATGCAGAAAATTACAGATAAACATTTATATAACTGGTGAGTTGTTTTAAAATAAGTCATATAAAAATAGACATATATAATAGAACAATATTATTTTAAGTCAGTTAAAAATCTATATATTTAAAAGAATATAAAGTAATTTTGCTTGAATTATATATAATTAAGAGTCAAGAATAATTCATTGATCATCTGGTTTTAAAGGCAAAAGAGACATTTTTGAACAATAATCCTCACGGATATTATTTTTTAAAAAAAATTTACGTTAAAAAAAAATAAAAATAAAAGTAAAGAATCGAAGATTCTATAATTTAATTTAAAAACATTAATAATTAATCAACAAATACTTGTCAAAAATTGATTATACTTTTTTTAAGAAAAAAAAAAAAGAAACTTATAAATAGATAAATAATTTTAATTTATATCTATATTTTGTTTATACACATGTATAGGTAGGAAATTTACGTTTTCCAATTGAATTAATTAGAAAAAAAGATAATATTATTGTAACAAGTTGAAATAGATAAATCAGTATGCATATATACACGCACACTCATATATGTAAATTTTTTATATTTTTTTTGATTAAATGTCAATTCATTTTTTTTAAATATTAATGGTATATTATAAATTGCACGTCTGTGCACATATATATGTAAACCATAGTAATAATATGAATTGTAACTTGTAATTTTGTAAATTAATGTAACAATTTAAATTTTGAATAGTAATTATGTAAATTACAAATGTAATAATTTTATGTTTAATTGAAATGTCTTCATCATATGTTATAAAACGCCCATCTGTGTACAGTTATATATATATATATATATGCATTTATAGAATCTAATTGAGAAATATTGTAAAACCATGTAATAACTATAGTGTAATAACTTTTATTATTGTATACTTTTCAAAATCAGAACCCTTATAAGACCTTAAATATCATTCATTTTTTTGTTATTAATAAACTTGTATTTAATTGTTAAAATTGTATTCCATCATCTCTTGTTCACATACAGTAAAAGAGCTTGTGTTCTCTGGGCTAGATTCGGACACGGATAAATTGGGATGTGTTTAGTGCTTTGGGCATCCAGAGATGATCAATCATCATCCTGGTTGGTGCAAAAGAGGATACTCTTTAAAGCCCATGCACTATATTTTATTTTAGTTCAGTCTTGTTAAAAATTTAAGTTTATAGTTGGCCAGTACAAGTGGCCTGAGCATTGATGATGATCAGCATATTTTAACGTCCCAGCATTATTGTTTCAATTTCTGATTATTGTGTATTTTAAAGGATGGGCACTTAAATGGTGCATCCAAGTTATGTTTAAATAATTTCTCAAGCTGGCAAAGGCTCAATAGTTAGCCTGGTCTAAAGAAGACCCATTTTCAATCCAGCCACAAGATGGTCTGTTGATTTTATTCTGATTTATTGTACTAATTTGTTTATTCCCATCAATGATGATGATGGATGGTTATTTCTTTTGAGTATTCATTTATACTTACTTTTACTTTATAATGCTGGTTGATATATGATTGCTGTATAGTTATTTTAGTTGCTCTTCTGAGTTAGCTAGCTGGTCTCTCAATGATCTCAGAGATTCTCTAAGCTCATTTTATTATTAAATATCTCATAACTTATATATACTTTGCAATTTTGTAATTTATATTGTATTGACTTGGGGTTGATGATGTTTTCCCATCACACCAGGTTCAGCCTTTCCACCAACTTCCTACCCACCCCATCCCATTACAATATAAATCAATTTGTTAACCACAAATACATCCACATGTACAAGACATTAATCAATGATGTTTATCTGATATTGTGTAATGTCCTTTAACTTCTTCTTAAGAAAATTTTTTTATTCTGAAATATTTCAATACCTTATCTAATTGTAGCTCTTTATGTATTTTGTTCTCCACTAGATCTTTCCAGTAAAACCAACCAATATTTCATTTCTATAGAATGTTTTTGAGCTAATTTTTATAACATAAATTAGGATTTTCCACTATCCCTGAAGACTATACTTAATTTCTCCATAAGATAGCCTTTCAGAAAGTCTTATATTGTTCACTCATTTCACATGCAATTCCAATGAAGATGTGATTTTACTATACATAATTTCTATTAATTCTTAATATTGACTTGTAGTAAATCAAAAGATTTCATATATGTTATATATAAAAGAAAATAACAGACATAAAAGTGTAACAAGCATCTTCATGCCCTCAAACCATAAAACACTTTCAGATTGTCTCAGAGATAAAACTCTCCATATAGTGGTGCCACTCATTGCAAGCCAGAATGATCAATGGATTTAAGAAGGTTTGTGCATATAAACCCTATTTAGTATGATTAGGCATTAGATAGGAATTTTACACACAAATCTTCATGCACTCATTGATTACTTTGGCTTGCACTGAATGGCATTACTGTATGGAGGGTTTTGCCTATGTGCAAACAGCTTAGGTACACATAAAGAATGGTAATCATGTGATGTTTAGTGGTTTAACACTTCAGATTGACCCATATAATTAAGAATTTAGATTAAAGATAAGATAGCCACTCTTATCTTTATAAAGTCTCTATCTTGTGTTTGGGTTTGAGAGTTTCCTCTGTACTCAACATGACATTTTTGAGCTATTATATAAATTATTAAGGTGCATATATGAAAAGGTGAAATCCTTTCCCTTTAATTACATACATCCTATTGCTTAATAAATAAATTTGAACATTATGTAGTGGAATTTATAGATCATATCCAGCAAGATGAAGCACAGACTGATTAGTTCTATAATCTTTCATTTATTGTATATATAATTAATGGCAAATATGTCAAAGGATATAAGTGGGATAATCTAAACTCATTCAATACATTTTTGTGAGAAAACTGTGTTCAGTTATTAGGAAAGCTGACAAAACAACAGATAACTATTATAGAAAACTTATGCTACCTACCAGAATCGTTGCTTTTTAATAAATTGTAAACTGAGACCTTATAATCATTTTTATTAAAAGTTGGTAGAAAGCAATCACCGATAATGATTTTGAACTAAGACACTGATTGATTACAATGCTTTTTGTCAACAAAATCTTAGATTAATTAAACATAAAATCACTTAATGTACCTTTATAGATGTATACCAAAAAACATAAGGTACTAAAACAAATCAGAATAGTTATGTAAATAAAAAGTTATCATGGATACTTTAGAGAAAATAAAGAAAAAAAAAAATGTTATTAAAAAGAAAATAAGTTTATGTTAATTTTAATAAAAATAAGATGCACAATATAATAAAAAGATATGAGATATTTTAAAATCCGAGTTAAAACACAATAAAAAGCTTTTAAAATTGGAAATTATAATTAAGATTTGAAATACCAGGCATTCTTATACCTGGAACCTAATTGTAAATATGGGGGATTTGAACTCAGACTTTCAAGCCCCTTCACTATCCACACCATCTCATACTACTGATACACATGAACATACACATGCAGAAAAAATAAATAATCACCAATATATGTATTTTGTGCTAAACCAGCACTCATCAGTTGTTCCAGATTACCATCTCCCATACATATATATATAATCAGTGCTCAGTTTTATATTAAGATAGCAAATCCTTACACTTTAATGAATAGGTTTTAGCCTACTCCAACTTCCAACTCTTTAGCCATCCATACCATTGAAAATCTGATGATAGAATTTCCAAATCCCATGCTGATGCCAATATTGTTGGTTTGAAAGTCTAAGTTCAAATCCCCTATATAACAATGCATCACAATTGGTTTTTTTCTAGAAAATAAAATATTTGAAATAAAAACTATTAAAATATATAAAATTACTGGTATAGGCAAACAGATATAACTATGCAATAATTATATTCAAAACATTGGGATATTTGAAATGCACATGGCCACCATTTTTATGCTTATAAAATGTATTAATACAGTATCTACTTTTCAAACAATATTGCCATCTAGAGCAAGTCATAGTAATCAAATATCTAGGTATAGTGTTCTAAGATTCAAGGTTCCTCCCTGATGCAAGCCGTAAGCTAAAAATTAGTCTGTAAATATTGAATAAGGAGGCACTTGATAGGAATTTCAATGCACTAATGTTCCAGCATCTGTTTGATTATTATGGTTTGCACTAGATGGCAATATGGTATAGAAAAGCTGCTACTGTGTTATCAGATTGTGTATGTACAAGAAGTGTGTTCATGTGATGTTATAATGATGTAATACCAATCCTAGCAAAAAGATGTTGGTGATTGGGGTTATTAAAAACTAAAAAATACCAAAATGTATAGATACTGAATTGGGTTGAGATCTGTAGGATTATATAAGTTTATTACCATGAATTGAAAACATTATGATGTTTTCAGTTTGTCCTCATAGCTTTATAGTTAACTAAAAAGGTGCATGATGGTTGCTGGATGCTTTAGATCCAAAGATCGAAATGCAGTGCTCTCAGATACAAGGTTCCTCACTGATGAAGGCCACAAATTAGAAACTAGTCTGGGGATGTTGGATGAGTAAACACTAGATACACATTTTGAAGCACTAACCTAGCACCCCTTGTTTAACTGAGCTTGCACTACAAGGCAATAGTGTATGAAGAAAATCTTTCATAAATACAATTTATCCAAACCGCTTCAAACACTTTGTAGCAAAACTCTTTATTTGCTAAAAAGTTTTTGAAGCAGTTTGGATAAATTGTATTTATAGGATATTATGGCAAACATAAAGAAAAGTGTGATTTTGGTAATATTTATGAAAAATCTTTCATATTCAAACTAATACCTTGAACAACATAAAATGAATAAAAATTGAACACTGGATACATAGAATTTAATCACTACTTATTTCTAGATAAGAATGAATCAAAAACAATAAAGAGAATCAGTTTTCATTATTACTTACTGAATATTAAATTGAATGGTGGAAGCAAAAACACATTGTAATTATGACAGAATTACACTAATTGGTTTTTTGACAATAAAAAAATAAATTTTAAGTAAACACACCTTTAACTGAGCAAATGATTCTTTCATCTTTTTAAAATCATTCTTGCTTGTTTCATGTAATAACTGATTTGTTTCTTCATATGCTGTCTGCTTGATTTCTAGTTTTAATTTATTAATATCTTCTCGATACTGATGGCACTGTAAAGTTAATTGTTCTTTGAATTCTTGGGGTGTCTAAAATTTATATATATATATATATATATATATATAATAAAAAGTCAGATGTCACATGACTTATATATAGCTTGCACTTACAAATATGCACTTACAAATATGTAAAATTAAGAGCATGCTAATGAGCTCTAAACAAGCTTTTTTTTTATTTATGATAAATGCTACTACAAAAGAAGGCATTCAAATTATTTTTATCTTGGATTGTCCCCATCCCCAGACCGGTTTCAAGCTTGAGTTGGTTTTTTTAATCTAATGTCCCAACTCCTCACTGAAGAGACCCATAGGTCGAAACCGGTCTGGGGATGGGGACAATCCAAGATAAAAATGATTTGAATGCCTTCTTTTGTAGTAGCATTTATCATAAATAAAAAAAAAAGCTTGTTTAGAGCTCATTAGCATGCTCTTAATTATATATATATATATATAATAAAAACACAGAATTACTTCTATAAAACTGCTTTAATATTTCAACCAGCAGACTGAAGAAAACCATTCTGGTGGTTGAAATATTAAAACAGTTTTATAAAAGTAATTCTGTGTTTTTATTATGTTTTTATTTTTCCTTTAGTTAGTTTGCATATATATATATATATATATATATATATAAACTAAAGAAATCAAGTCATATATATATATATATATATATATATATATATGTATGACTTGATTTCTTTGTATATATATATTAAGTTTAATATTTTCATAGTCATATGATGTAAGTAAAGTCTTTTTTTTTAAGCCATATATTATTTTGTTTATTAAATTCCCAATGTTTCAACGAAATACCATTCATCCTTATCAAAATTAAGGACTTAAAGAAGAACAATTAGATCTTAAGTAAGAAATGTGAAGTAAAGAACAATCATTCTTCTATATATTTCATGGTTCATTATTCAGAATAGGTGGATTATTTCCTTGAAATTTACAATTAATTGATTTCAGGTTGATTTTAGAAAAAAAAAAGATAAAATAAGTGATCTCCACAAGGTTGATATATGTTGTGCTTCAACAGATTTATTTAAACCAGTCAATCTTTTTAATATTTTAATATTAAACATTCCGTGTTAAATATTGCAGCTTTGTGAAGACCACTTACTTTATTTTTTTCTTCTAAAATTAAGTTGAAGTCAATTACAACATGAAATCAATTAATTGTGAAAGTGGAGGAAATAAAGATTTTTTAAATCCACCTATTCCAAATTATCTATCATCAAATATATATAAGAATAATTGTTCTTTATTTCATGCTCAATCTCATTAGTACTTAAGATCTAAGAGTTCTTCTTTAAGACCTTAACCTTGATAATGATGAATGATATTTTGTCAAAACACTGGGAATTTAATAAACAAAATAATACATGATTTAACACAAAACAGACTTTATATATATATTAAATAAAATAAAATGACAGCTGAAGAAGGTTAAGTGATTAACTGAAAGTACTTCTATGGCTTAATATAGTTTTATAAATTATATTGTTACCATTTTTGTCATTATTATTATTTTCTATTATATGTACACATGTATGTTAAACAAAATATAGAAATAAACATTACAATTTTTAATATATATATAAGCTATAGCCACTTTATAATACCCTGAGTAGCATTTTAAAATATATACAATTGACACATAAACTTCTTTATAAATCTTGATTTATTATAATATGAACTATTACAATTGTACAATACAATACTCCAATGTTTCGACTATATTATTTTATAGTCTTTATCAAGGAACAAATAATACAGTCAAAACATAGGAATATATTATTGTACAATTATAACAGTTCATATTATAATAAATCAAGATTTATAAAGAAGTTTGTGTGTGGATTGTATATATTTTGAAATTAATGGGATATTTTTAAAATAGAAGACTGTGTAGTTATTTTTTAATTTATATGAGTAGGATTTTATAATTAAATATCCATTTTTATTATTAAATGGTTGCCTTGACAACAGATTGAGAATGACGATTGTTATTGACATTGGGATTGTCTAAGTGTTGACTGATTTTGATATATATATATATATATATATATATATATATATATATATATATATGGTAACATTATAGGGAAATAAGGATTTAAACCATCAGAAATCTGAGCAATTGTTTGTTTATCCTCAAGAAAAAAATAAATATGAAATTTAACATCAAAGGGATGAATATGATAAATCACTCCAAAATCTCAGAGAGATCAGCTCAGTTAACTCCTTAAAGCAACTAAAAGTATAATTATCCAAATTCACCCAGCATTCTCAATAAGTAAAAGTAAGTATAAGTAATAATCATCATTAATAGTGATTAACAATCAAATAAATCAATGGACAATCTTGTGATTGGATTTCAAACAGTCTACTGTAGACCAGGTCTACTATTTAAGCCTTTGCCAGCTTGGATCAAGTATTTAAACCTTATTTGGATGCACAAACTTAAATGCTCTTCCATCAGAATACATAACCATAACAACAAAAATGCTGCAATATTAAAACATGCTGATCATCATCAATGTATTGGCCATTATAAACTTACTGTTTAGTAGAGACTAAAATAAAATAAAATGTAGTGCATGGACTTTAAAGAATATACTCTTCATGCAAATCCACAACAACTATCATCATCATCAACTAGAATCCCATACCCTAAATATATATGCTCCTTATTCTATATAGCTGTTGTGCATGAAAAGAATGCTCAGGAGGCAAGAAATCTATAATTTATTATTGTGAGCAAGAGGGAAATAAATAAATAAATTAGCTTATTATAAATAATCTTAAATAAATCATGGGCTTCCCTATTTACAAATAACTAGTTTTATTGGGAACATAAAAAAAAACTAAATCTTAGAATATAAACTGTCATGACGTAAGATCACACACACATCACACTTTATGAAACAGGATTTGGATAGAATAAAGTAATTAAGACTAGAAAAAATATTTTTTTAAATAATTATTTAACATCTAATTAATAACATATAAAATTAAAAGCATGTGAAGTGCTTAAAAGAGAAGCTATAAAGGTTCAAAAATTATTAAATGCTAAGCGCTTTCGAGCCTTTTGCCTCATATTCATAGCAATAATGTGAGAGGCAGAACAGGGAAATAAAAGTGATATGCAAAGAGTATGCAAATGATCTAGATAGTCCAATGTTTGGAAATGTCAAAGCAGGCATCATGTCTATTGATAGAGTTATTATTGCCATTAATGAAGTACACTTCTCTGATTTTCCGTTTGATGTCATTTTTCTCTATGCAAACTATTTTAGGGTTGGAGGGTTCATAACAACAAAAACAAAAAATTACATGATAGCATGACATTTCAAACACTCATTTCATCAAAAAAAAAATTTTTTTACAAAAATTACATTAAACAATCAATTAATTTTTATTCATGGATTAACTTTAAATTAATTAACAAACATGTTCAGAATCAAAGATAACAATCTTTGATTCAGTTTAGCAAGATAAAAAAAACTTTTACAACATATTTTTTTTTTTAAAAAAACTATTCCCCATTTATAATAGACAATTGACTGGGTTTTAAAAAAAAAGTCTAACAATTTGCAATATTTTAACTTAGTAAAGTATTTACTATTATCAATTCTTATACAACACACACACACACACACAAAACTTATTACATTTATGACACACAAAAAATTTTTTTTATTAATAAAAATATAATGTGCACCCATAATAAAAAAATAATACCTCTAGCCATGGTTTTAGTGATGATGGAATCCTTCCATTACAATTTCCAGTTTCTTTTCAATTGAGCTTCTCCTTGAAGGCTTCTTAAACATGTGCCTAGTTAAGAAGTTCTTTTCCTGGTCTATAGCAATTCCTGATAAACAATAAATAGCAAATTTTGTCCATTGGGTTTTCTTGATTTTCCAGGTAAGGCTGACACAGAAAGAAACTTATGCTCTTGGTTAAAGAAAAGCTGGCAGACTACATTAGGGTGGTACTTCTACATTTTTATCCCAGTGATGATAGTTACATGAAGGATGGTAATGTGTAGCGTTTAGCTGAATCTAGCACATGGTTTTCATGGTACAAATAATTTTTACTTCTAAACTCATAATATGCTAAAAACTTGATAAAACTTCTGCTATTTTATTCAATGACTTGGTAAAGACTTCTGCTTCTTTAGCAGCTGGATTAAAACTTCATTGCTTTCTTTTCAAAAGCTAAGTTAAAAATTATTTCTTCTCCTACTGTCTTTTTCAGCAGCAGGATTAAGATTTCACTGCTATCTCTTCAATAGTCAAGTTAGCAATACTCTCTTTAGATACTTGGGTAGAGTCCCTAATTTACCCCTCCCTACATATATTATTTTTTCTAGAACAATGTTGCCCACAAGCCAATTACAATCTGTCTCTTATATGATAATTTTTATGGTAACCAATTAGATAAGATTTCATAAATCAATTATTCACACAATTCCCTCCTTAATCATACATATTGAAAACAAGTCAAGAACTTAAAATTAACAATATAAAATTCTTGTCATTCCTTTATAATTATAAACCAAATCTTCTTGCAAAAAACAACAACAATAAGATAATTAGTTAATTGCACTGATTTGATTTTTCTTTTTCATTAAATAAAGATAAAGAAAAAACACCTCTGATTAATTAAAAATAAAATTTACAAAGATATTAAAGTCTTCTTTTGTTTTCCCTCTCTTTTCTTTCCTTTTTTAAAAAAATACTCTTAAATATATTTAATGTTTGACAATTCCCATACTATCATATTGGGAACTTAAAAAAATATTGAGTTAAATAAAGACCCATTAAAAATAGGTATAAAAAATTAAATATTATTTCCCCAATTAATTAATTAAATTTTTTATATGTATATTCAAACCTGAGAAACATTCTGCCAACTATTTGATTTTTTTTAGTGCAGCTATGTAGCCACCTGGTGGGAAGTCAAAATTGAGTTGAATGTCTTTCTTGATATTTTAGTTTGATTCAACCAATTTAATTTCACTACAACAAAAATTTATGTTAGTCATGCTTAGTTGTGCATTGATATTCCCACAGACTTACAAGCAGGGATACAATTTATTAAGCCTTGTTGGGCTATTTGGTCAAAAGCAATTGTCTCATTTTTTTGGACCTATTTGTTATTCATGCTTTGCTGTATCTTAACATTTACACATACAGGCTGGAATACAATATATTAATCCTTGTTAAGTTATTTGGTTACTCATAACAGTCTCATTTATTTATCTATTGTTATTTTTGGAGATAGGGTGACTATTGGCCTAATATATGCATGCCTGCCTTTGGTATAATGTTGGAAAGATAACACAAGTTTGCAATGCAACATGAGCTCCATAAAAGCTATCTCAGTTTAAGTACAAACAACTTACTACCCAGAGGTTACATTGAGAGAAAAAACATGACCAAAGGATTGTCTGGCCATGTGTAATACCTTGTGCATTTATCTTACAAGTCTTATAGGCTCCACATCCATGACATAGTTCTGTGCCTGGTAGACAATTCAATATTTTATTGACAGAAAGCCCAGCTCTTCTGAAGGGATTTGAAAAAAGTTTAAAACTTAGGTAGGTGCAGTGCATCATGAACACATCTCAACCCTATGTCTGTAAGAATATCACCATCTACCATCAGCACTGAAGTCAATGCTATAATACTTCCTAATATTTACCCCAATTTCTTTAAAGTAACTTCTTTCCCCCTCCATTTCAGCTTCATCATTTGCTTTATTTTGTTTCCTTGGTCAGAAATATAATTTCACCCTGTTTTGGGAAACTGAGGATTATGATCAATTCTCTGATAATAATTCTCTTTGTTGAGATGTGAGATTCTCCTGGTTTGTTCAATTCTCTGATAATAATTATCTGTGTTGTGAGGTGATATGCTCCTGGTTTGTTCAATTATTTGGATTTTATCAAGAGATGATGAAACATATTCCTGCTGAGTATTTTCTTTAAGGTTTGATCCACTTTCAGATCTTCTAATTATTTAGGTTCTGGTAGAATTATGATAATTACCAGTTGAGCTTCTCTGCTTCCTCTTCCATAATGGCACTTCATTTATTCTGTTCTGATACCATGGTGGAGGCTTTATTTTATGCTTCCCATATTGTATAGCATTTATATGTGGATTATTTTCTCCTCTGTATGCTGATTTAGTTAGCAAGTTTAAATCCCCTTTCTTTTCAGCATATGCAGGTTTGCTGCTGTTGAATGCATTTAACAATTCAGACACATGGTCAATTGTATGCCTGTCAGTGCCAATTAACATCCTTTCAATATGGTTTGAGAAGCTGTGTCTTAATATTCTTATTAGATCTGCAGTGAGTCTTCTCAATTTTGCTAATTGCTTTCTAAAAAATGGAGTGCAGAATTCACCAGGAAGATACTTCTCTTAGGATACTTTATGTTTAACCCCTTCCTGGTAATCCTCATTCCAGTAGCATTTCATGATTGCTTGCTTGAATTTGATAAAATTATGAGGGTGGATGACATAGTGAATCCTGCTATGCCTAGGATGCACCTTGAAGATGGCTACAAGCTGTGGCTAGCTTTACCTTTTCAGTCATGGCATTGAGAAAAAATATCTTTCCAGACTGTTGACAAATTACCAGCATTTCCTGAAAAAGTCCTTATTTTAAGGAACTGTTTACAATTCCAGGCATTTGGTTTATATATTGACTATCTGTCTTTACTTTCTTGATCTTTGTATTGTCAATGTTTTTCTTTTTTTTTAATATAGACATGGCTGCTTTTTCTGCAGTTTGACTATATTGTCTATGGTCATTCTCCAACCTTTTTACTCTTTCTCTGTTTCTATTATCATCTCTGACTCACAGGAATTTAAATTTGATTAGACAGGTCTGCTATATGCTCTTGTACCAATTCCGCATTTCATTGACTTTCATTATTCCCTGATTGCATTGCTGTCTGCACTAGCTAATTTTATTAATCATTACTTCTTGTATCTCTTTTATTTTCATATCCTGTTCTTTTTTGTTTTGTCTCACTTCATTCAGAACTTCTTTAATTTGTTTGATTCAGACTGCTATTTCATTAGCTATATTTTTACTGTAGTGATCAATTTTCTGTAGCATATCTATTTTCATTTCTTTTAACATTTTTTTCTGAAATTTTCCTACTTTTCTAAATCTTTGTTGATTTTTTATATTAACCTCTTCCTTTGTTGATCTCTCCTTTTATTCTTTTCTTCTCTTTGTTTAATATTATCTTTTCTTTGTTGGTCTCTCTTTAATCTCTTCTTCTCTTTGTTTATTATCATCTCTTTGTTTATTATCATCTTCTCTTTGTTCATCTCTCTTTTTATTCATTTCTTCCCTTTGTTGGGAACTCTTTTTACAATCTTCTTTAAACATTTCTAATAATTGGGATAACAAGGAAGCCTCTTCTAGTCTCTGAATTGCTTTCATTGGTTGCTGAATGTCTTCTTATGGATCATGTTCTTCCATCTTTTTCACGTTTCCTCTTGTCAGCATAGATGTTTCTATTATACACTTTTATTCTTAAAAAAAACTGCATTGAATTATTTTTTACACAGGAATTCTAAACTTTTAAAAATATAAAATAAATTTAATATCATCTCCTCTTCCATGCAACCATATTTTATCTTACCTAACCCTGCTATTGTATTATTATTAACCCTAATCTGCTCTTCTTTTCAACCTTATTGTCTCAATACCTGGGTTTATTTCATCAATTTATTTCCCCTGCTTTACTCTCCAATTCTACCGTGTTCATGTGTATGAGACCGATTTCCATTTCTATTGTGTTTTTGCAAGAGTAAATATACACGTACAAACACAAGTTTATATCAAGAACCATTTATCAAAACTTTTCTTAGAGATCTGATAAGAACAAAATAATGCATAGTGATTTACAATTTTGGGATAGGAACCGAATGCAGTCTTTGGAATATAAGTATACAATACAGCATAAACACCCAAATGTCTATCTCAATTTAGACACTATTAGCTACCACAACTCTTGATATGAAATAAAAATGCAAAAAATCTTTGCAAAGCCCTGATCCTTTGAGTTTTAGGACTGGAAAATACAGAACTATGCCTTGCCCCTTTCTCAGAGATTGAGAGGCTGGGATCATGGCAGGACTATTAACTGGATCATCATCAACAATCAAAAAAAATTTGAAAATTGGAGAGTTGGAGCAATAGCAGAGAAAAAACACTATGGAGTTGCTTGAAAAACACTGCATCCTCAAGCCAACAACAAAGTTTTCTATCCATCACCAAAACTGAAAGTACTTTTAAACTAATTTCAACAGTCAAAAACTCATCAGACTTTCAAAATCATGCCTTCATGATCTGTTCAATGTTAAATATGAACTCCTTAAATAAACATTAATATTTTTATTTTGCAATTTATAATTGAATCATTTTCTATACTTTTGTCATATTTCACAGTAATAAGTTTAAATTAATTATGCATCAAAATGCAGAATTTTGTTTTTCAGATGTATTATTGAGATTCCAGTTATATGGTCAATGACCATCAGAACTTGATCATCATCAAGACCACAGGTGGGTCACCATTTATAACATTATGAAGAAAAAATAATTTAAACCATAAGTGATCTGAGGATTTGTTTGTTAATCCTCAAGATAAAATATATAAAATTTAGTATCAAAGGGATGAGCATGATAGATCACTGAACTCGCAGGGAGATCAGCCCAGTTAACTCCTTGGAGGAACTAAAAGTATAATTAGCCAAATTCATTCAGCATTATCAATAAGTAAAAGTAAGTATAAGTAATAATCATCATTATTAGTGATTAACAATCGAATAAATCAATGGTAAATCTTGTGACTGGATTTAAAATGGGTCTACTGTAGGCCAGGCCAACTATTTAACCTTTGTCAGCTTTAAAACAGGCAAAACTCACTCTACATATTGCCATACACAGCAAGCTAGAGTAATCAATGGATGCCAGAAGGCTTGTACATAAAATCCGCATCTAGTGACTACTCATCCAATATCCCCAGACTAGTTTCTGGCTTGTGGCCTTTGTCAGTGAGGGGCCTTGGATCTGAGAGCACTCCAAGGCTACTCACTGACAAAGGCCACAAGCCAGAAACTAGTCTGGGGATATTGGATGAGTAGGCACTAGATGGGGATTTTATGCACAAGCCTTCTGGCATCCATTGATTACTCTAGCTTGCTGTGTGTGGAAATATGTATAGTGAGTTTTGCCTGTTTTAAAACAGTTATACACAAGCATAAAAAGTGGTGGTCATGTGATGTTTATTGGCTTTGTGAGCTTGAAGCAATTATTTCAACCTTATTAAGATGCTCAAACTAAATGATCATCCATCAGAATACATAACCATAAAAACAATAATGCAGGGATATTAAAACATGCTGATCATCATCAATGTATTGGCCATTATAAACTTACTGTTTAGTAGAGATTAAATTAAAATAAAATGTAGTGCATAGACTTTAAAGTATATACTCTTTATGCCAATCCAGGACAACTATCATCATCATCATAAACTATATGTCCATACACTAAATATATATGCTCCTTATTCTATATAGTTGTTATGCATGAAAAAATGCTCAGGAGGCAAGAAATCTATAATTTATTACTGTGAGCAAGAGGGAAATAAATAAATAAATTAGCTTATTATAAATGACCTTAAACAAATCATGGTCTTCCCCTATTTATAAATAACTGGTTTTATTGGGATCATCAAAAAAACTAAATCCTAGAATATCAACTGTTGTGACATAAGGTTAAACACACTGCATTTCATGAAACAGAATTTGGATAGAATAAAGTAATTAAGACTAGAAAAAATATTTTTAAAACAATTATTTAATATCTAATTAATAACAACAATAAAAAATCACATGAAAATATAACATTTCAAATACCAATTTCATCAAATAAATACATTTTTATAAAAATTAGATTAATCAACCAATTAATTTTTATTCATGTATTAACTTTAAATTCATTAGGTTCTTTCTTTAAAAATTTTAAGTATACATGTTCAGAATCAAAGATAACAATCTTTGATTCAGTATAGCAAGATTAAAAAAATGTAACTTTACAACAGATTTTTTCTTTTAAAACTATTTCACCATTTGTAATAGAAATTTGACTGGGATTTTAAAAAAATCTAACAATTTGGAATATTTTAACTTAGTGAAGTATTTACTAGTATCAATTCTTATACAACCGCAAAAAAACATTACATTTATGAAACAAAAAAAAAACAAATTTTCTATTAATAAAAATCATATATAATAACACAGCACAGGTACATCCACTTTTTCTTTTAAAATATATATGTTCTACAATGATATCAACAAATAAAAAATCCTTCTCCTTTTTTCTTTTCAAAAACTTTATTTTTTATCTCAATACTGAACATATATATATATATATATAATGTGTACACAATAAAAAATAATACCTCTAGTCACAGCTTTAGTGTTAATGGAATCCTTTCCAGTTGCAATTTCCAGTTTCTTTTCAATTGAGCTTCTCCTTGAAGGCTTCTTAGACATGTGCCTAGTTAAGGTGTCCTTTTCCTGGTCTGTATCAATTTCAGGTAAATAAAAATAGTAAATTTTGTCTATTGGGTTTTTTTGACTTTCCAGGTAAGACTGACACAGACAGAAACTCATCTGACTACATTAGGGTGAAACTTTTCTCTACATTTTTATCCCAGTGAAAGTAGGTTAGATGGAGGAAGATGATGCCTAGCTTTTAGCTGAATCTAGCACATGGTTTTCATGATACAAATCATTTTTCAGGCTAAACTCATAATATGCTAAAAAACTTCTCTTATTTTCTTCAATAGTGTGGTAAAAACTTCTGTTTTTTTCTTCTTTAGCAGCTGCTTTAAAACTTCCCTGCTTTCTCTTCAACAGCTAAGTTAGAAATTATTTCTTCTACTGTTTTTTTCAGCAGCAGGATTAAGATTTGACTCCTCTCTCTTCAACAGTAAAGTTAGCAATACCCTCTCCAGACACTTGGGTATAGTCACTAATTCACACTCCCACATAAATATTTTTCTAGAACAATTTTGCCCATAAGCCAATCACAATCTGTCTCTTAAATGATAATTTTCATGGCAACCAATTAGATAAAATTTCATTAAATACAATTGTTCAGCCAATTTTCTCTTAATTATGACAGTCAAAAACTTAAAATTAACATAAAATTCTTGTCATTATAAACCAAATCTTCTTGCAAAAAAAACAACAACAATAAGATAATCAGTTAATTGCACTGATTTGATTTTTCTTTTTCATTAAATAACGATAAAGAAAAAAACAATTCTGATTAATTAAATATAAAATTTACAAAGGTATTAAAGTCTTATTTTGTTCTTCTCTCTCTTTTCTTTCTCTTTTTTTAAAAAAAACAACAACTCTTAAATATATTTAATGCCTTACAATTCCCATACTGTCATATTGGAACTTAAAAAAATATTGAGTTAAATAAAGGTCCATTAACCTTTTGACAGAAAGATTCGTGTAAAAATGAGGCGGCTTCAAGTTGCTCTAATTCAGTCAGTTTTGGTACTACCGATAAGATTTAGCGCTTTTTTGTAGGTTTTAAAAAGTTCCGTAAGATGCTGCCCTTTCTTGAATTATTTTACAAGTAAAAAATCAATAAAACTGTCAAATAGGTCTGACAAAAGAAAAATAACACCTCCTCTTGAATCTGATTGGCTGTTAAATTTTGACAACAAAAGAAAATGGCTGTCAAGAACTAAAGAGTTACAATTTCTTTTTGTATCATTTCGAAAATGATAAACGAATGTTTTAAACCATTTTAAAAGTACTTTTTGATAAAATATGCTGAAAATATGATAAAAATATGTTAAAAATAAAATTATTTTAGAAAAATAGTTAAGACTTTAGCATCGTAAATTGGGGGAAAAATAAATTACATCAGCAGAGTTTTTGATTGGTGAGTAAATTTTCATTTTAAATTTCCCGCTATCAAATATTTTTATTAATTATAAATAAAAATTTATTTTTGAAAAAACTTTCGTTCACTTAATTAATATACTTTTTACAAACGAAACTAAAGTGAATATAAAATTAAAAGATGAATTATTTTGACACTTGAAATTGTGGAGTTTGTGAATTGACCAATAAAAAGTTTACACTTATATCTCACTCAGCCAATAAAATAATCAGCGGTTAACAACATAGTTATAAAAAATTAAATATTATTTCACCCATTAATTAGTTAAATTTCATTTTTTATATATTCAAACCTGAGGAGTATGCTGCCAACTATCTAATTATTTATTTTTTAGTGCAGCTATGTAGCCACCTGGTTACAATATATAACCTTATTGCATTTGAATAATGTTTGTATGACTACATACATATATTAATGATAATGTTTAGTTTTTGTACAACCTATTTTTTGTAGTTATGGAGAAAGCACATCACCAAACAACAATGGCACAAATAATCATTGAAGATATCTATAACTGGTATTTATATGTTCCTTTTCTTCAATAGAAGGTCCTGTTAAAATAAAGACTTCATATTTCTTACATTCAAACTTTGATTTGTTAAACATTGCTTCAAATAACATACCATTGACATAAGTACGTTTTATATAATTTATTAAATTTAACTGAATATTAGCAAAAAAAAAAAGTAACAAACCAAAATAACCCAATCCTATCAATGAAATTTTTATAATGAAATAAAATTGTGTATATCTTTGAGTGTGTTAGTTTATAAGTATGAACCCCATTTGCTTTATATAAAATGTAATAATAGTAAATTTTACATACAAAATTGTAATCTCATTCTTATTTAGGAAATGCCATTCAGTTTGGCACAGTTGGTAGAGTTTCCAACTTGGTTTCAGAAGGTCCCAGAATCGATCCTGAAACTTGTAGTTCTGGTGCTAAAATATTTTGTGAACTCCCAAGAAATAAAAAGAAATGCCTTTTTAACCTGTGTGGTTTGGTGCTGTTGTAAAGTTCTGTCATTAGATGCAGTGTAGTTCATGATTACACTGTATTTAGAACAAATATTGTAACTTCCCATAGTTGCAATACAGAGACTTCAGATGACTCAAATAAGTATGGAAAGATGCATGTTGGGAGTAACAAAAAGAAATCGAAAACACAATATATGGATAAGAGAAAAAACAGGTGTTACTGACCTCATTGAAAAAATTAAAAGACTGAAGTGTAGTTGGGTTGGACATATTGCTAAAGAGATGATAATATATGGACAATTGAAATCTTAAACTGGATTCCAAGAGATCGTAAAAGACCTAGAAAGAGACTACATATGAGATGGATGAATGAAATAAGAAAGTGTGCAAGGGTGATATAGAGACGCTAAAGGTCGGAGAAGATGGATTGAATTTGGAGAGACCTTCATTCTGCAGTGGATTAATAATGGTTGATGATGAGTTACAATTTTAATGTTTGTCTTGTTATGATGTATATAAACTAAACCAATAATTTTTTAAAAATCTTTTTAACTTTCCATCCATACTATATGTAGAAAAAAATCATTTCATGAATCTACTGTTAAAAAAAATATTTTACAAAATTTGAAACAATTTTGTTTCCATTTTAAATGGGAAAAAATAATCATAAAATAAAATCACTTGATCTTGTTTATAAATTCAGAATTTTAAAATATAGTGATTGCTTTTATCATTATTCAAAGATAATAATCATATTTTATGAACGATTAATTATATTTCTGATAATTTTGTTTATTAATTAATTAGATCTGAAAATATTTTATTTCATCATTAATTTAACCAGTGAACTGACTGCCAATTAAGATTATGTTCCAATGTTTGGTACTGAAGTTGTCCCCTCTCCCAATTTATTAATGGCAAAACAAATAATTAAAAAAGATGCCAAAAGTTGTTTTATCCCTCTTCCGAAAATTCAGATTTTAATTATGATTCTATTTCATAGAAAATTAAATAATACAAGCATGAAATTAAATTAAAGATTTTTCAATGGAAAGCAGTCTTTACTGTGCATGAATAGTATTTTCTTTGAAAAACTAATTTTATTTATAGCCTAATTTCTTCATTTATATTAGTCATCTTTTTGAAAAACTAAGATTTCTTCATTTATAAGTATGTTGTGTTTACATTGAGGTTTTATTTTCTTATAACAGTAAATTATTTGAATGAATTACTTATAAATTTACATGATGTCAAATCAATATTGCTACATAAAAATGCTTTATTATTATTATTTTTAAATTGAAATTCAATTTTTAATATTTTGAAGAGCATCTAGGTTAGCTGAATATATGTTTTACAAGAATTCATTTTCAATTTACAAACCCTTTTTATTAGTAATACACTTTTTTTTACTTCTGAACAAATATAAATTTTTCTAATTATCTATTTATTTTTATTTAATATACTTTTTAATTTGCAAAGATGATAACTGAGATTTCAGATGACTTAGTTTTTTTTTAAATTTATACACTTTTAATAGAAATTTTTAAGGAGTAGAAACATAACAAGGAGTATATTAATAATTTTTATTAATCATTGATTAGACTAAAGATTATCCACTTAATGAATATTTCTGTAGTGTAATTTTCATTACACCACTCTCACACAAGGTAGAAACTAGTTTCTATAGGCTTTTAATACCTTGCAGAGGGATGTAATCACAAACACATGACCAAAGACTGTTGAAAAAGATGTATGAGCCCTAAGATACACATTATGTGTTGAAATAGCACTCGCCATTTGACCAGGATTACAATCTCACAAATATCTTTATGATTTTTCAATATATAAACATAGATAACCGATTACTACAGTTTAATCATTGGTGTCAAATTTACAACTCACAATTTTAATGCAAACCACTTAATGGAAGTATAGTAATAATTTTATTAGTTGTTCATTAGATTAGAGATTTTCCACTTAATGAATAATATTTCTGTAATGACATTTTCATTACACTGATCTGACACAAGGGAGAAACTGCTTTCCATCTGCTTTTGACACTTTGTAGAGGGGTGTAATCATATATGTATAATCAAAGACATGCAAAAAAGTTGTATGATTCCCAAGATATGTATTTTGTGCTAAATTAGCACTCATCAGTTGGCCCAGACTACAATAATAAAGAGTAATTTTTGTTTATTAAAAAAAAAAAAAAAGAGACACAAGGAAATGGCTCAATGACTAAAGTATATTCATCTTTATGTTTTATAACCAGGTTAGTTTCAATCATATGTATGCATGAAAAAAGGAATAAATAATAGTAAATCCAGAGTCATTATGTTTTCATTAGGTTAATTAAAGAATGACAAGTACTCCTTTCATATTTCAATTATTGGCATGATACTCTTAGAATATTTTATGACTAATATTGCCATAAGCATATATTGCAAATCAAGCACATATCATATACAGTATATAAAATTTGCTATTTAAATAATGGTAATCAAGCTAGACAGATGACTATCTTTTTTATTATCAATCCAATTATTGAAATCATTATTAATATTGCATTTTAAATAGTCATCATCATCACCATTGACACCACTACCAGCCAAAAACAATTATATTTCTGTAACCCCCTCTCATGATCACTATTTCTAATGTTTGCTCTTAATTGTTATTAAAACAGGCAAAACTCTCTATACATATTGCTACTCAGTCTAAGTGAGGGTTGCACTACATCCTAAAATCTAGGTGCAGTGCTCTCAGATCCAAGGCTCCTCACTGACGAAGGCCACAAGCTAGAAACTAGTCTGGGAATATTGGATGGGAATTTTATGCACAAGACTTCTGGAATCCATTGATTTCTCTGGCTTGCACTGAGTGGCAACACATATAGAGAGTTTTGCCTGTTCTAATAACCCCCTCTCATCAACTATATTCAACTACAAATAAAACTGTATCAAGGTGTAACATTTGATATCATTTGATCATTATTAGCAGGTGGCATTTCCTCTTTAAATCTGTTACATATTGACTGCCCAACATGAAGTTGTATGTTTTGACTAATTTCTTCAACAATATCTCATCCATACAAATATGTATTTTATGGAAACATTAAAAATAGCTTCAGAGTAATTGGTATGATGTCACAGATCCATATTCCTAAAAAACTCTCAATAATTTATAATTAATGAATCACTATTATATTTAAATCATAAGTGTACCCAGCCTATTGACAGGTCATTGTTTTTGTAATAACCTTTATGATTGGTTGCTTTAACAAATTTCTGTTATGCGTGGTATTAATGTGAAGTCACTAACTATGTGATATCAAACTAAATGACTTCAAATATACATTACCCAAAACTAAATGTACATATGGAACTGCAGCATCTATTTTCCCTACACTAAATATCACATCTCAAACATGAATTTATATAATGTAATCACATTTTCTTCATGATTTAAACACTATACTTATTCAGTTCTGTACTGTAGTTAAAAGCACATGTACTGATTTTTTTTTCTGAACATTTTTTCCTACAAAAAGTTTTATTCCATGTCTTTTGTAAAAGGATATATTTATTTAGAATCCAGAAATGTATCAGTTATTTTTAATTGGTTTCTTTAACAATTTTTTTTTTTGCTTTGCAGAATTCCTTGCTGGCAACCTACAGAAAGAATTACTTCCTCTGCATAAAATGCTTCACAAAAAAAGTAGACTTTTAATGGTGGAATCAATAATTATTTTTTTCATTGAAAAATACACCCTCTAACAAAGAAATGTTTAACTTGAATATCATGTGACAGCATTACAGACAAACATTTAGGGATTTTATATATAAAATACTGTTTGAGTGTTTCTACCAGATCCTGTAGCTTTCCATTTTTGAGATTACAAAACCTCTTCATGGTGGATATATTTGTCCATATTATTTAGATTTATATGGAGATAAATGCTTATAGTTAGATGTAGTCACTTGAATTCATGTATTATTATTTAGAAAATATCATAGTAGACTGGTAGACTCTGGGACTCATGGGTCATGGCTCAAATCTATCATTTCTCGTGCCCAGAATTCCCAAGCAAGAAACTAACTATTAGATCATTCAATACATAATCAAAACTACTTCACTTATTTAAAATGTTATCATTATTGTATGTAAAGTAAACAAAAAAATTCAAAGGAAGACAATCAGCTAGTAATTTTTTTTTTCTCATGTGTCATAGCATCAGCTCAGAAGTAACCCGCTAACCTGGGACAACTGCTTGTAAAACTGCTGTTACTGACCTCTCGACCACCAATACTTGGCATTAATCAGCTAGTAATTAACATAGGATTAAACAATTAACTTCAATTTTGACTTAGTAAAAGATTTTTAATGGATTGGATTTTTTAAATGCAAATTCCATATTCATTTCTGATAAGTAAGAGAAGGATACTATGTATGGGAAACACAAATGTGAATAACTCCATAGGTGTTTATTTAATTAAAAAAATCAGACATTAATCTTTAACTGAGATTTAAAGTTTATGTCTGGACTAGAGACAATCTCTACTTTAATTAATGATTTTTGATGATCATTACTGTATTTAACTGACGTGGATGCTGTCAAAGTTGTGGGTGGAGTGAGTTTGACACTTGTAAATCAAAATGTAAGAATTTACTATTGATAAATATTCTTCATATAATAGAGATATATATGACAGATGGTGACCTGGGCTAACAGATGAGTGCCGATTCAGCATGAAATGCATCTTGGGAGTCTTTTATTGTATCTATATTCATAAGATTTTAAAAAAATGTGTGGAAGTGTGAAAGTTATTTAATATATTGATTAAAAAAAAGAGATGAATGTATTCATTGCAATTTTATTATTTAAATTTATTTGATTGATGATTTGATATTGTTCGATCACATGACAGATTATCGTTAGTTTACTATCATTATTTTGATAAGCTATATTTCTGTCAGTCCGCTTTCCTCTCCTTTTTGCTCTTTAATCTAAATATCATATATCATAATGTTTGCTAATGTTGGCTATAATTCATTTTTTGAGAGAATGTTTTTTTTTTTACTTTTTTTTTTTTCATTGTTAAAAAGAAAATATAAATAAATGCATTAATTGAACAAAATTAAAATGTCATGAACAATTAATGAAACAAATAAGTATTTCTTTTAAAAATATATATTTTATTCTGCCAGTTTCCAAATTTTAAAAATGACTAATAAATACATTTTAAAATCAAGAGAACGAGACATATAATTTTGAGGATTAGAAGTGCCATGAAATCAACACAATTTATTAATGTTTGATGTTTTGTTATTTTAACCCATTGTCATTAAAAATACTTACGGATCTAAAAATAGTTTTACCAAGTCGCATTTTCTTTTATCTTTTTCTAAAAACAATAATATGAAGAAAGCTAATTTATTAATAAATATATATCATATGGTACATTGTTTGAAAAATCAAGTATGGATAGAGAGACACGAAGGATAAATTCAGTTGGCCGGAGTGATATTTTTCGGGGTGTTCTTATACCACTTGTTAGTGTTTTTGAATGTTTCAATAATTAGAATAGCTTGTATAAACATTACAGAATCAATAAAATAAGTAAGGTATTTAAAAACCAAACAGCTATGAACCAATCTGCATTCATTAGTTACATTTCAAATCAAAAGTTCTTAATATACTGCCTAAAAATAATGTGAAGCGTATAATTACAGCTATTTTTACAAGTAAAAATGATTGCGAATAAGAAAGAACTAGCTACATAGCTATAGATGCTTAAATTTTGAGATTTATTTAACACCATGTTTTTCAACCTTTTTATCTCACAACACGCTTCACCCTACAATTAAACTTCTGCAGTACACTTAAATTATGAAGAAAAAAAGAGTTAAAAAAGGTTTTATGATTTATTTACTTACTCAATGTAAAAATTTTAATATTTGCGTTAATATTAGAAATACACACACTCTTATATAATTCGGAAAGCAAAATTACTGTATATATAAATCAAATCAAACCCAATCATTAAATGATAAAATTTGTTGGTTCTTCTGTGTATTTCTAATATTAACGCAAATATTAAAATTTTTTACATATAGTATTGTCTAACACACATTTGAACGTTATATATATTACTCAAACAAAACAGTTTATTATAATTTGTACTAAAAAGATAATAATTAAAATTCTTTAAAAAAACGTACATTTATTTATTTTTCTGTTTAACATTAATGAGATATATGTGAGCTTGACATTTTTTTAGAATACATTTTTGCAAAGTCGAATTTGGGACAGGCACACTCTTAAATCTTCTCCCAAAGATTCTAATGGTGACCGTTTTTTGTTTTTAATATTGTTCATTGAAGAAAAACTTGCATCTCATAAATATGAAGCTGAGAATGGAAGAAATAGTTCTATTCCTTTTTTGTAATATTTGAAAATTCACTCATAAGGGATGAAACATATTACTATAAAGTGCTGAAAACTTTGAAATTATTCAAACGGAAGTCAATCTCCGATAATCCGTTATTTCTTAAATATTATAAATCTCCACACACGCTCCCGCTGGTAAGAGATTAATTGAATAACTTAAGTTTAGGGCGTAAAATCTATATACACAAACTTTTACAGAACATGCTTAAATCAGGGCTTCATTCTATTGTGTGCCTGATGTTAAATAAAGTATGTGAAGATTTATAATATTTAAGAATTAGCGCATTATCGGAGATTGACTTTCATTTGAATAATTTCTTAAGAGATAACCCAAATGACGTAATATCTGTTGTCAAATATTTTAATGTGAATCCTCTATCATTATCTATTTCTGTTAATTCTTTCTTTTTTTTAGTATTTGAATTTGCTGACGTATATACACTTACAGAGATTTCTCACCCAATCCAGAGATATTATGTCAAGTTAGGTGCAGAAAAATATTTTTCAAAATTTGTATACAATAAATCTGAAGTTGTTAAAATTTGTTCAATAAGATTTTTATTCAGTTTACACCTTTTCACTACTTCAACCATTCCTACTGCATTTTCTCACTTTTTTTTTATGAAGAAATAAATGTATTTAAGAAAAGAAGCCAAATGCACATAAGTTAAATTATTAGAAAAAAAGAATAACGTTATTAGCCGAGAGGTCAGCGCAGATGCCTTGCAAGCAAGCAGTTGGTTGCAGACGATTGTTGCGGGTTCGCCTCCCGGCCGATGCTATGACATATGAAAAAAAAGAATATGGTGCAACTCAAATTGATTTTTAAAATGAGATCTATTATGCTTTCATTTCAATGACTATTGTGAAGGTTGTATTTACTTCAATTCTTATAGTCTTCATGACATCTGATTGGCTGTCACATAAGCGTTCTTAAAGTGCATGTGAGAAGGTTTCAGCCTTTCACTTTAATTTCAATTCTTATTTGAAAAAGCCACATTTAAAAAAAGACTCTTAAAAATCTTCATACTTTTCGATGGATTTGTAATTTTTTTTAAAGATATGTTTATGTGATATAAACAGTAACACCCACACCTTCAAATAAATATATTAATGATTTCTACCAGTCATTTATTAAACTAGAGATTATTCCTAGCACTAACATCAACTGTTAATTTCAGTTAATTATACCTGTTTTTTAATTAAACATAAACATGCAAAATTCACTATATGTATTGCCACACACAGCAAGCTAGAGTAATCAATGAATGCCAGAAGGCTTATGAATAAAATCCCTATCTAATGTCTACTCATCCAATATCCCCAGACCAGTTTCTGGATTGTGGCCTTCATCAGTGAAAAGCCTTGGATCTGAGAGCATTGCACCCTAGATCTTAGCATAAGTAATGGTGATCATGTGATGTTTATTGGCTTAAACATAAACATCTGGAATAATTCAACTTCATGTCATTTTTTAAATATGTAATGTCTTTTTCAGATATGGTTAAAATTTTTACACAACCATATATATACTCTTAGAACATATGAATCAAGTCATCTGGAAAAGACAAATGGCGTCTGAGTGATGCATTTCATCCTGAATCTGAACTTTTCAGTTATTCCAGGTCACAATCTCTTGTACATATCTTTATCATTTGTTTCATATTTCTAAATACCAAATTATTATATTTTAATTCGCAAGTATCAAATTTTTTCCATCACAATTTTGACACCAACCATTTCAGATAAATACATTAATAATTGCTATTATTCCTAACCCAGATATAATCTCCAAACATAATACATTTACATTATCATTTCCAAACATTATTATCTATTTCAGAATAATGATCTCTCAAGTTAAATCCAATTTCGACAATACACAGCCTTTCTTCTTCACACCAGAAATCTTTCTTATTTCATCTATCCATCTTATACATAATCTTTTTCTAGATTTTTTACAATCTCTTGAGGTTCAATTTAAAATATTAACTATTTATTCATTATAATCTTTTCTAGCAATATGTGCAGCTCAACTCCATTTCAATCTCTTCCTTGATTGTTCTATCACCCATATATTTCATTTTCAATCTCCTATATCTGTACATACTTCTTTGAGTAGTTTGAAGTCTCTGTATTATTTTTTCTATTTCCTGGCTCAGTTTCATACATAAAAACTGAAAAACATCTATTAAAAGTGTTACTTATCAAACACATTTTAAAAATTATATCTACCAAAAGCACTTCTCTCAAATTTAATTCTATAATTAATTTCAAATATCATGCTTCCCATTTGTATTAGTAATCTGACCAAGATACTTGTAGTTGTTAACCCTTTCTAATTTTTATCAATCTTCTTTTTTTTTTCTTTTAGAAAAATCCATTGAACATTATTTCCATCTTTTTAGAATATATCTTTTGTTCTACTTTTATTTGTAAAAACAATATTTCTGTGTATAATGTAGGATATTTAGATAATCTTCATTTGTTTTTACTCCCTTAGCTTCTATTTTGGTGCATAAAATAATTCTTGTAAAATTGCTGTAAAACGTTTTGAAGACATGGAATCATCTAGTCATATACCTTTTTTAATGTTGACCTTCATTTTCTATGTATTGTTATTCCCTACTGGCATATAAATTTATCAATTGTTAATTTAAAACATATTAATCATGGAGTGAATAAACTTAAAAATGGAGGAAGTTCTCCACATAGTAGTGCCACCCAGTGCAAGCTAGAGTAATCAATGGATGCAAGAAGGTTTGTGCATAAAATCCCTATCTAGCGTGTACTCATCCAACATCCCCAGACTAGTTTCTAACTTTTAGCTTTCATCAGTGAGGAGCCTTTGATTTGAGAACACTGTACCTAGACCTTAGGATCTAATGCATTTTTAATGCTCAAACCTTCTTGCATCCATTGATTACTCTGATTTAGTTTTGCCTGATTTAACAGCTTGTGTAAGTATAGGACATTGTGATCATTTGATAGTGAGTAAACTTGTCTATGTTTTTAATATTGTTAGATGCAGAGAATTATTTGCAGATATGCAGTTTAAGCAGTATTTTTTATCAACACACAGTATTTGTGTAACAAATTTAATTTATACTAAATTTTAATCATAAGGTACACAGTGATGGCCCATCACAAATTAACTTTCTGGATCACTAATCAATAATAGCTTTCTGTATCAAATCTATGAAGCATATTACAATATATATATATATATATATATATATATATATATATATATATATATATATATATTCTGTTCTGTGCCTTCATTTGAATGCTTCAATATCTACTTTCTTTTAAAAAAATTTTTTTAAAATTCCTAACATAAAATAAATATTCTTTCTCTGCAAATTCTATGAGTTCTTTTTATTTCTGGATCATTGTATTTTATTATTTCATCAAAATCAAATCTTCCATTATATTTTAAAATGCTGCTTGATCCATTCGAAATCATTTAGTCCACCTGATATAACAGTTCTTCATTTGCTGGGACATAAACTTTAATTACTGGAATTAATGCTTTTCATTAAATTGAATGTTGAATAATTCAACTTTTTCACACTTAAATATTACCAAATTCACCACTTCCTTTATTTTGTTGAAATATCTTATATAAATGCAATTTATCCACTCTACTTTTTAGAAAAATCCTTTATTTGTACATATATACATGCAACTACATTTTGACTATCCTGTAGTCTTCTTCAGAGCTATGATGTAATGAATAAAATAAAATAAAATATATAACTATATTAAAAAAACGTTCAGAGTAGATAAATTGCATTTATTTTTCACACTTCCTTTTTGTAATATTCAATTTTATTAATTAATTTTTGAAAAAGTTTGTTGAATAATCGAAATATATTAGCAAAAAAATAAATGTTGAATAATTTGTGAAGTTAACAGAAAGAATAATGTTATTTAAACATTAGGCTAAATGACTACTCTGATTTTTGAAATACTATAACATTTTTCTATTTTTTATTTATATTAGTTTCTAAATGTATTTATTTATATTTTTAACACTTGTGTCTTTCAAAAAATATTGATTCTTTTCAAAGCAACTGTTTCACCATTATTCTAACTTCACAAAATCAATATTATAGGCAGTTTCTACTTTCATACCTAAGTGGCTTCTGAAATGTGTATAAAAGTTGAAATCTATGAATGTAGGGCCATGTAAAAAAACATCAAAAAGAGTGTCAAAAATATTCATTTTTTATTGATTAGTATCTGATGTTTTTTTTATAAATTTGTCAAGAGAAAACTGAATTACTCTTCTTTTTCTTTTCTTGATAAAAAGTTCTTTAATGTGCTGTGTCTTTTTCTACAGCCTTTCATAAATGAGATATACTTTCTTCCAAAAATGTCAATCGGCTTAAATGATAAGAAACGATTGGAGCAAAAGACTTGCCATCTTCATCTCAATTGTATAAAGATTATAAGATCTTGGTTTCTTTTTGTCTGTATCAACACTGCTGTTTTTTTTTTTGTTTTTCACTCATATTTATGAGTTAATAAGGGCAAACTTTTTCATCAAAACAAACATTTAAAATGTACAAACCTTCTTAATGACTGTAATTTATAAATATCTAGGTTTAAACACTATCCTAAGAAAAGTTATTAACAAATGTGTACTTATTGACAGTACTAAAACTTCAACAAGTATGCATTCATAAAAAGTTTTTCTTAAGATAAAATGAATCACAGATATTTATAAATCAAAACAGATATGCACGTAAAGTAATAGCACATAGCCTAACATAAACTGACAAGACACAACTTAGCAGCACATGCAGTAAATCAAGACATCTCTACTCAAGACTGAACTTGTGAGGCTGAAAATGAACATGATTAATGTCAGAGAGGTAGGGAGGGACTACTGATTAATAGTACATGAGAAGAAGAGAATCATTACATGAAAGTACACATGTCTTGACATATATATTGATAAAAATCAAAAGTACAAAGTACATAATAGTGAATTGTATAAAAGTAGAATGTATGAAAGTAGAGAACTGCCTATATTTTATTTGTAGTATTTAATTCTTTTTCTTTAAATTCCCAATACATACATATATTGTTTATCGATGTCTAATTTTGTACTTTTTTCTCATTGTTTTAGTGATGTACTTCTTTTATAATGTTTCCACTAACAAGTAGATTTTCTCAGGACTATAAATGAAAGCATATTCAAATGTTTTTATAACGTATGATTTGATAATACAAATAACAAAATTTTATATTACATATTTATGATTTTGAAATTATTTAATTATAAATATTTAAATATATTTTAAATACCTGAGAGACTTCCATAATGAAAGCTTTAGGGGAAAAAACATTAAATAAACATTGAAAAAAATGTGAAATTGATCAGTATTAAATAATATATCATGATACGCAATATTAGTGGAGAGAAAACATAATAGTAAAGTAATTACAAAACACACACACATATAACCAAAATATATTCTACCAGAGTATGTAGACAATTATCAATGTTTACAGTAACAAATCTCTGCTACAAAACAATATTTGTTACTTTGCCAAGTCAGGCTTTCAATACAGTATACCTTTGTCAAAGTACGACTACAATGAACATTAGCATATCCTTATACAACACCAAACAAGTCCTTATACAACACCAAACAAGTCACTGATTATCATAGATATTTGCATGTGTAAATTGATCTTGCAGTTGGCTTCCCCTCTTTTCTTCCAATATGTAAGCTTGTCGTTAAGACCTGTAGAGGTCCCTGCCTTCGCATTTTCAAGTGCACATGCTTTAGGTTTATTGCCTTAGTAAATATTATGTACATCATTAAATTAAATGATCAGCATTTGTTAGAAGGCATGTTATTGGCTTTTCTATTTATGGAGTTCTTAGAATTAATTATGTGCATTGATGGGTTTAAAAGAATAACCAGATTTTTTTATCAGGGTTTACATACATGGAATTATAAGCACTACTGAATTTAGCTCTGTTATATAGATGAGAATGCTAAGAGATTCTAGAATTTAAGTTTGCACATGGAAATGCCAAAAATTAAATTAGTTAATATAATAAACTAAATACACCAATTTACAATTAAAACACTGGACAGCAGGAAACCTATTGGTAGTGAATACACAGTATAATTTTGGCTGATGATTTAATTATGAATTGGTGTACTTAGTTTAATATATATATATATATATATATATATATATATATATACTTCAGATAAATATTTTTTTCCATGTTCAGTTAACACTATAAAATAAATCTCCATGCTTTTTGAAACATTTTAAAAAATATATAAAACTACTGTTATCAGTTTAATAAATCCCAAACATCTACATTAAAAGAATTAAAAGAAGCTGTGGAGTGGAATAAACTCCGAGATATCTCCATCCTACAAAGTTAATTGAAGCAGAATAGATATTGCATGTACATCTAAAAAAGCTTTCTCAAACAATTAATTGGTATTATTTATATACTGTACACTTGATTAATCCATATATTTACCAATATATTAAACAACTTTCATATTTTCTCATTCTTTTTATTTTTTATATAATAAAGATACAGTAAAAGACAAATAACCCCAAAGATGCATTTCATGCTGAATTAGCACTCATCAGTTGACCCACGTCACCATCTCCCATATATATCTCTATTGCATGAAGAGTATTTACCTATGACAAATACATCTTTATTTATAACCTGCAATCTTACTTCACTCATAACCTCAACTTCATCCACCTTTTTGTCAATATGCTTGTTCATTTTTACATTGTATGACAATTCCCCACAAAAAAATAATTTGTCAATTTCTGTATTTGCTTACTAATGTGTAAAGTCAATATATAAGTGACTTAATAAATAAGGCAACCAAAAAAATGTCTACACATTCTTATTGGTATTTGAACAATATATATATATATATATATATATGATAACAGATGGCGTTCTACCAAAAACACCGTCAAGCGTAGTTTTCTGTTTACATATACGTCAGAGCGAGCATTCACTATCTCTAACTTTAATTCCACTTTCAGATCATGATTTCAAGCTATTTGCTATCATCAGTGAAAGACAGGAATAAGAAACTAGATCTAAACACAAACTCTGAGCATTTATGAAACAGTTTCTATTCAGCTTGCAAGCGTGAATCTTTTAGACATGTTAATGTCTTCAAACTCAGCATAGTAAGCCAGATAGCTACATGGGTCTGATCTCAGTTCAGCATCACCACATAGTAGAAGCTTCTGCAATATACATTATTGCAAGAAAGACCTCAAAGGTACATTTATGAAAAACAAAAAACACAAGTTAAAAAACTTGCTAATGCTTGTATTTATGATAACAGATGGCGTTCTACCAAAAACACCGTTAAGCGTAGCTTTCTGTTTACATAAATGTCAGAGCGAGCACTCACTATGTCTAACTTTAATTCCACTTTCAGATCATGATTTCAAGCTATTTGCTATCGTCAGTGAAAGACAGGAATAAGAAACTAGATCTAAGCACAAACTCTGAGCATTTATGAAACAGTTTCTATTAGCTTGCAAGCATGAATCTTTTAGACACGTTAATGTCTTCAAACTCAGCATAGTAAGCCTGATAGCTACATGGGTCTGATCTCAGTTCAGCATCACCACATGCTGAGTTTGAAGACATTAATGTATCTAAAAGATTCATGCTTGCAAGCTGAATAGAAACTGTTTCATAAATGCTCAGAGTTTGTGTTTAGATCTAGTTTCTTATTCCTGTCTTTCACTGACAATAGCAAATAGCTTGAAATCATGATCTGAAAGTGGAATTAAAGTTAGAGATAGTGAATGCTCGCTCTGATGTTTATGTAAACAGAAAACTACACTTGATGGTGTTTTTGGTAGAACGCCATCTGTTATCATAAATACAAGCGTTGGCAAGTTTTTTAACTTGTGTTTTTTTGTTTTTCATATATATATATATATATATAATTTTTTGATGAATATAATAAATTAAAAGGTCTTATCTGGACTATGGAGAAAGAATATAATAACAGTATTAAATATTTAGATTTGATAATTTCAAGAAACAATAATATGATTGACTATAAATTGTTTATTAAACCTATTGAAACTAGAGGGTATATTCCCTATTTATCTAAAGTGCCACATATTTATAAAATGGCTGGTTTTAGGTCTTTTTTGTATAGAAATAATATTTTGTGTAAATATGCATGTGATAAAAAGAAAAATATTGAAAATTATGTAAGTGAATTATTAAGTGTAGGTTATAATATAAAAGAAATTTATCAAGTGGTTTGTCAATTTAGTAAGAAAATTAATAGAAATACTGGTGATGAAGAAATTAAGAGTAAGAAGTGGATTTCTTTGCCTTTTTATAATAATAATCAAATAAAATTTATGAAAAAAGTTTATGATGGTATATATAATGTTTCTTTTTATGGATCAGGTAATTTAAATAGAATGGTTAATAATTCAAAAGATAAGTTAGAAAAAAATAACGTGAGTAATATAATTTATAAAAAATTTTGTGGGTATAACTTATCATATGTAGGGGAATCTAGATGTAATATAGAGAAAAGAATTAAAGAACATAAATTGTTATATAAAAGAGTTTTGATAAATGTACAGATATGTAATGATAATAGTAATGAAGTCAAGTTATATACTGAATCTGTTTTTTATGATCATGATAGAAATTGTAATTTTAAGTTTAATTTTGATATAAATAAAATAAAAATTTTAGGCCAAGAGAGAGATAATGAAAAAAGAAAAATTAAAGAGGCAGTTTTTATTAGTAGGTATAAAAATACGATAATAAACAGACAGTCAGCAAATGTTAGGATTAATGAATTATGCGATATTTAAATCGACATGTGTTTCCGGTTGGTAATAGATGATTCTATTTTGAAAGTTGAGTTGAAAATGATTATGAATATAATCGAAAATATTTCTTTATGAGTTTTTATTGAGTTTTTATTTATATTGTATTATAAATTGTTTACCGTTGTTTGGAATATATTTAAGTTTCGTTATTGCATTATTGATATTAGCGGACATTTATTTTGTTATATATATATATATATATAGTGACCTTTCTATAGGTCAGAATCAGCTCATCACAGTAAATTACTAAAAAAATTTAAATTTAGAATGTGTTCTCTTTGTGTAATAGTTATATTGTATTGATAATATCTTAAAAGTACAATTTGAAGCTAAATAAAATTATGTAATGCATAAAATTATAATGAATAATCTTAAAACAGTTAAATAAAGCTAAACATATTAATTACATATGGTTGGAAAAGCTGGCCATAATAAATAATGCAGCTATAAATGTTTAAAGTATGTTTAAAAAGTTAAATTTTAATAGTTGAATCTTATAGTTAAATAAATGCTATATTTAAAATTATAAATTATATTTAATAATTATAATTAATATCATATATTCTAAAAGTAAGTTTTATGGTAGTAAAAGTTATATTTAGTTCTATATTTTCCAAATTATTATTCCAGATTTTATATTATTGTATTATTTATTTAATATAATAAGTGTTGCAATTTATCATTTATTTTCAGACAGTAAATTGGATACCATCTGTCTCAGATATCAGTCATGCGACCCGTATAATATAGATATTCACACATGCTTGCTAGTATTTGCATTAATAAAGTTCGAAATATTTTAAAATTGCATTATAGAACTGAATATATTTATTTGCCTATCATAAGGGAAAATATTAAAGCAGTTGTATAAAATGTTTTAAATAGTATTACAAGACGACTATAGTTAATAAAAAGTTAAATATTTTTTTAAAATAAAATAGATAAATTAAGTATTAAAGGTGGGATAAATTTATTAAATATTGTTTTAAAAGTCATTTTAAAGTGTTTAATTAATTTTAGTAAAGTATAATAATTGATTTAAAATTACTATTTTAAATAATATTTTAAAGCTATAATGAGTCATATTTTATTTTTTAAATTTAATTGTGTAAGACTGTAGCAATATGCAAATTTGGTATCAAATGAAAAGTAAGAATCCACCAATAGGATGAGGTATTTTGTAGGGTATAAATACTGTTGCATGGAGGTGTGGTTGGTGATCGATGTAATAGTAATTTTCAAAATTTTTATTTTAGTCAATTTTAGTGCTCTCGTATAATATATTTGAAAACTAATAGTATATTTATTTTAAAGTATTTGCAAAGAGAGCATAGAATAAATATATTTTAATAACTTTATTAAAAATATGCATTGCTAATTTAAAGTTCCCGTTACCAGGATTATTCGTCAAAACTTAATATAACTTCACAAATAAAAATATGGATATGCCAATAAGTAAAATGTATTTAATGAAGAATATTTTAAAAATAAGTATAATAATTGTTAGTGCAATATCAATGGTATTAACCAAGAGAACTATTTTAATAAGCAAAGTATTGTTTCGGACATTGTACAGTAAGCTTAACAGAAATGCTACTTGCAGATTAAAAATGAACCATGCATTTTTATATAATAGCGAGATAATTGTGTTTAAGACTGACAAGTAATATGATAAGTTATATAATAATTTTATGGAAATATAATGCTATGAAGATAAATGTTTTATCCTTTTTGAAGGAAAACTTTATAAATATTTTCAAGAAAAACTATCTTAAGTAAAAATTAATGGGAAGTATTTTTTGGAAAAGCGTATGTTATAAAACCTAAGTTATATAAGGTTATACACATTCGTAAAAATGATTTAAAAACTGATAATTTTAAACAATAATGAAACAGCTTTAATTGGATAATAAACAATAAATTATCATGAAGAGTAAACCTATAAAGGAATGGAATATGTGAGTAAATAGAAATATGGAATTTACAGAAATATTTTAAGGTTGCACAAAAAGTTTATCCAGATTACCTGTAGTTAAGTTACCAGGACATGATGCATCACCAAGCCGATACAGGATTCTCTATGGATAGAAGCTTCAAGTGATTATTTTTTAACATTATGATTTTATTATTATTTTAATAATCATTGTTCTGGATAATAGAAACTATAAACTATTATTCTATGAACTTTTCCAGAACAGATTAATGATTATTTTTATTAGTTTTCAAGATTTTTCAGCCATCATAATTTTTTTTTTTTTATTATTCATTTTTGAAACTTCACTCATCATACAGGAAGGAGTTACAATGCAGGTGCAAGATTGGGTGGTTGTTCATTGTCAAGCAGGAGAACTTAGCAACGGTTGGGTTTTTAAAAAATTGCTCTTAAGAGAGCATTTTTTAAAAAAAAGAACTCTGGAGAAAATAAAAAAAAACATTTGAACTTTATAAAGAAACATTCGTCAGCTGAAGATATACATAATTATGGTTTTGACTTATTTATTAATTTTTAAAGTGTAATATTATTTTAATTAGAAGAGTAGGAACATGAACATTAATTTAATACTAATGATACTATAATCTTATAGTAAAATAATTTGATAAGTTAAATAAGTTAACATTTTAAGTGTAAAAGTATGGATGTATTTCATATATGCAATGTTGTATTTAATTGATGGACATGAAGATGTTATAAGTGATGACAAGTCGATATCACTTAGGGAATAGTTGTGAATATTGATATATTTTATGATGTATTTTTTTTTTTTGCAGATTGCCAAATGAATTATAATGTATGGAAGTATGAATGTTAAACTGTATGTAAATGCATTTGTACAACATATTTAAATTGTGAGATTAGGATTTTATTTCTAGGAATATGTATACTTTAATTTCATATTAGTAATATAACACAACATGATGATGAATAGTTATATGATTCTTTTAAAATAAAATAAAAACTTTAATATTATTAGATATTCAAAGTAATATGACTAGTTTGTATATGTTTTTTAAGAATATGGGATAGGTAAGTAAAGCAAACTTTTCTTGTAGATTATTGAGATCATTCTAATTATAATTGAGTTTTGTTTATTATTTTGAATATGTGAGTTAGTCATTTGTCGGTGTAAGATTTGATAAATCTATTAGGAAATGTTGATAAGATAGTGACTTTGGGAGTAAGCTGGAGAACATGAAACCAAAGAGATGATATCAATGTAGGATATATTAGGGGAATAGGAGTAGCATTTTTCGTAATCTTATTAAGTATACAGTACAGTTAACAATGCCCTGTAACTGATATATTTATTTGTGGGCAGTATCTATTTTCTTTAAGTTTTGATGTTTCAATAAAGCTGAAGGAATAGCTTTGACATCATTGTTAGTAGTGGAGGTCATTAGACAGAATAGGTGATGCCTCTATTTTTATAGATACACTGTGCCATGGTATTTTTATTCAATATGTACTATGAGTTAGACTCTAGTTTTCTTCCCTAGGCCTACACATCTATTCAATATCTTGATTTCCAAAGTAACTACATTGCACAGTATTGAATATTTTGTAAAGAAATAATAAATAATTTAGAGTTTAAGATATGCTATTGTCTGAATAAGATAAGTTCATTTACTTGTAAGAAGGAGTAAAGTTTGTGCAAGTTGGAATTGAAAATACAACGGATCCAAAAGGAAAAAGAATCATAGAAATGTTCTAAGTTTATTTTGAAAATAAAATAAATTTTAGGAATAAAATAAATAAAGCAAAGTTGCTCTTTGAAATGTTAAATAACTTTTAAATATTTTATTTCATTTTTTTTTATGAGTATTGCATATTTTTAAGATATAATGTTATAAAGCAAAATGATATAAAATAAGCATAGGTACAATTTTGTATTTATTTAAATAATAAGGAATACATCAATGATTACAGTTATTCAGTATTAGAATAATGTTAAATAGGATATATTGTATTTAATAATCATAGTATAGTGAACAAGGATGTGCACATAGTCTAGCAATAAATTAACAGTAGATATTTTATATAGTATTTTTCAACATTGCAAAACGAAAAGTGTTTTAATAAAAGATCCACACTCGATATTATTAACTTTTGTGTTTTCTGTACTATGTTTCAATGGATGTTTTTTTAAAAGGAAGCATAGTTAAATAATATTCAAAGATATGATATGTTAAAATAAATATAAATAAATATCATTTCATCATAAAGATTAATCACAAAGAGATAAATAAAATTGTATTGTTTTATTATTATTATTTTTAAGTCAGAGTGAAGACTTAAATAGATTCTCCATTGTTTTAAGAACTGATTAATAAGAAATGTATAATGGTGCAAATTGAGGATATCCAGTGTAAATATTGTAAATAAATTGTTATTTAATTTTATTTGTTATAAATAAAACTTTGTTAAATTTATTTTCAAAATTTATGTGTTCAGACTGTTTCTTTTCCATTAAAATGCATGATACACCTAGAATAATAGAATCAAACATAATATTTTTGCACAGAAATAAATAAAGTATTATTTTAAGAATTTTAATATGTTCTTGGAATTTATTTATTTAAATAATCACATTTTACATTATCTTATGGTCATAAATTGATATTATAATGGTACATCGAAATATATGCTATCCATTGCCACACATATTTGTCAGATTGTAAAAATGCTACTGCATACTTATTACGTTATTATATGAAGATAACAGAATATATTATAGTATTTTATTACTTTATTATGGTAATAAAGTTATAATAAAGAGGAAAGATACATAAAAATTAGTCCATCCAATGAAGAATATTATTATTTGTTATTATTATTATTAGTTAAGCATTGTAGAGTATGACATAAAAATCCCTTATTATGTTTTATTACAGTGATTTTAATTAACTTAGAATAGTTTTATGAATCTGAGATTTTATTGAGCTAAATTATTGTAAATAAAAGATTAAGATTTAATTATTAGTTTAATCTTAATGAGTAGGTTTTATTAAAGTCGTAAGAATGCTATAAGTTTATTTATTTGAGTTAATAATAGGGGGAATAGTGTTCTTATGCCATTGAGGTAGTATCCTGTGAGATATTAGCTCAATGTAATCTTTCTTGTCATCTGTATTTCACTTCCAAGTCTCATGATATAATAAATGTTTATTTGTTTTATCCTATAAACTGAATCTTTTCATTATTTTTGCTAGTAGAATGTTTTAATATTAATGCAGGATATTTTATTTATCAATTATTTGCATTTAACTAAACGTAATCGGTAATTGAGCTAACCCATTTTACTTAATACTATATTGCCCGGAAGTGAATATACAATTGGCATGTTAGAATATATATATATATAATTAAAATTACCCCAAATCATAAATTCAACCAGACCAGCATAAAAATAATATTAAAACACTACCAAAGGTTTCACTGCTACAAGCAGACTTCTCAAGTGTAAAGAACTACTAAAACTACACAATATATATAATATTAAACATTACCCACAAATCCATTCACTTCCCATCCACCCTTAATATTAAAAGAACTCTTAAATAAATTAATTGCTTCAGAATAATAAAATTTCGATAATAAAGACTCTTTAATTCTTCTTTTGATTTCATTTCTCTCAAAGAAGACAACCTTAGCTTCATCAAAATCAATAGTGTGGCCTGTATCTTTTTCATGGACATATAAAGCAGAACTAAGATATCTATTTTTAACTCTACTTTTATGAACCTTTATTCTTTCATTTAAACTCAAACTACTCTGACCTATGTAAACCTTCTTACAAAATAAACAAGGAATAAAATATACTACACCAGGAATAGTCTTTCTATCAAAAATTTCTTTTGTATTATTTAATAAATTATTCAATTTAACACCCCTTTTCCAAGCAATTTTCTTATTTCCAAACAATTTACTATTTCTACATATAATTTTATAAGAAGACAATTTATATGGCAAAGAAATAAAATCATATTCTTCTTTTACCTTTACATCCTTATAAATATTAATATTAAATAAAATACTTTTAACAAATGTATTCCTATATAGGAATATTAAATTAAATAATTCTAGTGGGGTATCTTTGTTTCAGAAATATCAATTTTATAAAGACTACTTGAGGGTTGGTTACTCTGATAAATTTGTTAAAAGTATTTTATTTAATAGTAATATTTGTAAGGATGTAAAGGTTAAAGAAAAATATGATTTTATTTCTTTGCCATTTAAATTGTCTTCTTATAAAATTATATGTAGAAATAGTAAATTGTTTGGAAATAAGAAAATTGCTTAGAAAAGGGGTGTTAAATTGAATAATTTATTAAATAATACAAAAGAAATTTTTGATAGAAAGACTATTCCTGGTGTAGTATATTTGATTCCTCGTTTATTTGTAAGAAGGTTTACATAGGTCAGAGTAGTTTGAGTTTAAATGAAAGAATAAAGGTTCATAAAAGTAAAGTTAAAAATAGATATCTTAGTTCTGCTTTGTATATCCATGAAAAAGATACAGGCCACACTATTGATTTTGATGAAGCTAAGGTTGTCTTCTTTGAGAGAAATGAAATCAAAAGAAGAATTAAAGAGTCTTTATTATTGAAAATTTATGATTCTGAAGCAATTAACTTATTTAAGAGTTCTTTTAATATTAAGGGTGGATGGGAAGTGAATGGATTTGTGGGTAACGTTTAATATTATATATATTGTGTAGTTTTAGTAGTTCTTTACACTTGAGAAGTCTGCTTGTAGCAGTGAAACCTTTGGTAGTGTTTTAATATTATTTTTATGCTGGTCTGGTTGAATTTTGGATTTGGGGTAATTTTAATTATATATTGACTAGTTTAGCTTTATGCTTGTAATATATATATATATATATATAATACTAACTACTCTGACGTTTATGTAAACAAAACATACGCTTGATTGGCAGTCTTGGTAGGACGCCATCTGTGGACATAAATACAAGCGTTAGCAAGTTTTTTAACTTGCATTTTTGTTTATCATAAATGTACCTTTGAGGTCTTTCTTGCAATGATATAGATTGCAGAGGCTTCTACTATGTGGTGATGCTGAACTGAGATCAGACCCATGTAGCTATCTGGTTTGCTATGCTGAGTTTGAAGACATTACGTGTCTAAAAAATTCACGCTTGCAAGCTGAATAGAAATTGTTTCATAAACGCTCAGAGTTTGTATTCAGATCTAGTTTCTTTATTCCTGTCTTTCACTGACGATAGCAAATAGGTTGAAATCATGATCTGAAAGTGGAATTATAGTTAGAGATAGTGAATACTAACTACTCTGACGTTTATGTAAACAAAACATACGCTTGATTGGCAGTCTTGGTAGGACGCCATCTGTGGACATAAATACAAGCGTTAGCAAGTTTTTTAACTTGCATTTTTGTTTATCATATATATATATTATGAGAATACTACAACAGAGATTAAATATGTTAAATGAAATTAAGTAGACCAAATATAATTTTGACCCATATGCAGCATAATCATGGTTATTGTGTTAAGAATCTATGAGACCCATTTTCTTCTAATTTGAATATTGTTAGATCTTTGGTCTATTACATATTCATTTGGTAAATAATGATCCATAGATCTTACAGTAATTAGCAAAAAATGACTCTCATAGATTCTTAACACAATAACCACATCGAAAGTATATGTTGACTTAATTTCATTTAACATATTTAATATCTGTTATAGTATTTTCATATTATTATTAATACTGACAGAAAACATATATATATAAAACTCCCACACCATGTGTATGTATGTTTAAAATTAAAAAATCAGATATATTAATCTTTAACTGAGGTTAAAGTTTATATCTATGCTAGAGATAATCTCTAGTTTAGTAAATGATTAGTAATAATCATTATTGTATTTATCTGAAGTGGATGGTGTCAAAGATATGGGTTGAGTTAGTTTGACAGTTGTAAATAAAAATATAATAATTTACTATAGATAAATACTCTTCATGTAATAGAGATATATATGAAAGATGGTGACTATTGGGCCAACTGATAGCGCTGGTTTAGTACAAAATGCATCTTGGGTGTCATTTGTCTTTTATTGTATCTTTATTTATATAAATTTAAAAAGAATGGGGAAGTATGGAGGTTGTCTAATATATCTATAAAGATATTACACATGGGAAAGAGAAAGGTAAACAACTCCATGTGTATGTATATTTAAAATTAAAAAATCAGATATATTAATCTTTAATCGAGATTTAAAGCTTATATCTGTGCTAGAGATAATCTCTAGTTTAGAAAATGGTTAGTAATAATCATTATTGTATTTATCTGAGGTGGATGGTGTCCAAGTTGTGAGTGGAGTGAGTTTGACAGTTGTAAATAAAAATGTAATAACAAAGTATGACTACTGCTTGTTTAGAAGCAGTTCTTTTAAAACAAATATTGTAAAATAAATAAATAAATAATAATTACATAATGTTTAATTGTATTTATTTTTCCATAATACATCTAAAATGTCAAAGGTTAATTTCTATTTTAGTTTAAACTGGAAAAAAATATTCTTGGTAGATGGAGGGTGGATGGAGGATCTTCTACTCATTATACGCTCACTCACTCCTTTTTTTTTTTTACAATTTTCAATTGATATATAATAGAGAATGAAGAATTTTTCACTTTTAATTATTTTTTCTTTCATAATAATTTTAAATAATAATCGTTTACAAAAAAATATTTAATAAAAGTGTGGTAATTTTAAAGAATATAAAAGTTTCAAAAAGATATGAAACACCATTTCAACTATTATTGATCCAATGCAAGGTCTCTTTAAATCTAGCTCAGAGTCTCCAATCCATAACCTATCTTCTCTACATTACATGAGAAAACTGTCTTATTTCATTCAACCATCTCACATGTGGTTTCTTTCTAGGTCTTTTAAATCTCTTGGGATCTAATTTAAGATATCATCTGTCCATATACTATCATCTCTTCTAGAATGTCTGTTCTACCTCCACTTTTATCTCTTAATTTTTTCAATGACATTGTGATGTCTGTTTTATCACTCATGTATTTCATTTTCAATCTCTTTGTTACTCTTAACACACACCTCTTCATATCCATTTAGTTTTACTCTCTTAGTGTCCCATTTTAATCAAAAAAATACGTCTTGTAAAACTTCTATAAAAAGTTTTGGAAATGTGGAATTACCATCATATTCTTTTACCAAATCTTATTAGCATTAACCATGTAATGTTATCACTGCTATTACATTTTGATAAATATTTTTCAGAAAATGAACATATGTCAGGTCTACATCACGAAGAACCAAAATTTTAATCTCTATAAAAATACTAATATAATCAAGTGCTTTTTCATAATGCACAAATCCAAAACACAATGGCAATTAATATCCATTAGTTCTTTCTATAATTTCTCTCAAAACTTGAATATGATCTACTATGCTAAAATCACTGATAAATCCAAAATGAATGAATATAAATAATTTGGCTAAAAAAATTAGATTGTCTAAAGTAAACCAAATATAGCACAATGTTAACAAAGTAAGCACTTAGAATGTAAAGGAAAAAAAAGGCACAAATTCTAAAGAAACTGTTGGATAGTCAGAACTAGCAGCCATGTTGAAATGTAGTTTAATAAAATATTGCAGTGTATAAAGTGCATAAAAAAGGTTACTATATATTATTAAGTAATTACAATGTTTACTTCTCTTTTCATCAAAAAAAAATGTAATTCTTATAAACTCATTATATTTGAATATTACGAAATGGTAATATTGAAGTATGATAATAGATGGGCAATTGAAATCTTAAACCAGATTCCAAAAAATTTAAAAGACCTAGAAAAGGACTACATGTGAGATGAATAGATGAAATAAGAAAGTGTGCAGGGGTGATGTGGAGGAGAGAGACTAGAGATTGAAGAAAATGTATTGAGAGACCTTCATCCTGCAGTGGATTGATAATAGTTGATGATGATGAAGATATATATTGAAATTCAAAAGTTTTATAATGCATTAAGCATGCTTTCGGTAGATTACTGCCAGAGTCATATCATTAATATATATATATATATATGATCATTGCTAATTTAATTTCATGTTCTTTGTTTTAATTGGTCTGAATTTCAATATTTAACATTATTGCAGCAAATGATTCAAGAGATTACCTTTTTGAGTCAGCTGTTTAAAGTTCAGACTTTATGTTTGTTCATAGAGGGCGTTGCTGAAGTTTCATAATGATTGGGAGTGTGATTTTATTATTTCCTATTAATGTGAGCGAGCATTATGCATTTAGAATATTTTCGTACACATTTACGTTGGGAAAGAGCAACGCTTAAATGACTAATGTTGTAGCCTTTTTTTATATATGTAAGTTAAACATATTTGCTTACTAGCAATTTAAGCTCGGTGCTAATTTACTTTCACGCTTTTTGTTTGAGTTGGACTGAATTTCAATATTTAACATTGTTATTTTTTTGTTTTTTTTCATATGTCAAAGTGTTGACCGGGAAGCAAACCTAGGCCAGCTGCTTGGAAGGCAGCTATGCTAACCGCTAGGCCACCAACGCTTGACTATTTAACATTGTTGTAGCATACGATTCAAGACAATATCTTTTTGGGTTAGCTGATTGAAGTTAAATTGTATATTTATTCACAGAGGGTGCTGCTCGAATTTGTAAAAAAATTGGGAGGCTGATTTGAATATATAAAAAGATATATTTAAATTTAACAGAAAATGAAAACTATTTTTAAACTCGAGGCTGCTTTTCAAAAATAAATAAATAAATAGAAATTCAATATATTGAAAAATGTTTTTTTGAAAACTGCTAACTCAAATCAATTACACTGCTTTTAGTTTCATTGTAATAAGCCAATAAACATCACATGACCACCACCTCTTATGCCTGTGTATAACAGTTGTTAAAACAGACAAAACTCACTATACATATTGCCACACACAGCAAGCTAGAGTAAACAATGGATGCAAGAAGGCTTGTGCATAAAATCTCCATCTATTGCCTACTCATCAATATCCCCAGACTAGTTTCTGGCTTGTTGCCTTCGTCAGTGAGGAGCCTTGGATCTGAGAGCACTGCACCTAGATCTTAGGATCTAATGCAACTCTCCAGCAGCCAACTTTTATCTCCACTTAACTACAAAACTATGAGTCTTAAACTGAAAACACCTTAATGTTTTCAATCCAAGTCCATTAGCTTATATAGTCATATAAAGCAATCCTGCCTAATAGGATAGTGGTGGCTATGGTTATTAAAGAACTAAAGACACCAAAATGTATGAGTACTGAACTGAGTTCAGACCAATATGACTATATAAGCTAATGGACTTGGATTGAAAACATTAAGGTGTTTTCAGTTTAAGACTCATAGTTTTGTAGTTAAGTGGAGATAAAAGGTGGCTGCTGGAGGGTTGCATTAGATCCTAAGATCTAGGTGCAGTGCTCTCAGATCCAAGGCTCCTCACTGATGAAGGCCAGAAGGCAGAAACTAGGCTGGGGATATTGGATGAGTAGGCACTAGATGGAGATTTTATGCACAAGCCTTCTGGCATCCACTGTTTACTCTAGCTTGCTGTGTGTGGCAATATGTATAGTGAGTTTTGCCTGTTTTCATTGTAATATTTAAGCCTAATACCAAATCTCTATAACACTACTTTAAAATAAATATAAAATATATATGTAAAATTCTTTTCCAAAAACAGGGTGAGATGTTTTCTGAGTATTACTGATTATTGCCAATAACAATTACCATTCCCTATCACAATATTATTATAGTTTAGTCTATTAATTTTGAGAGATATCATGCATTTTAAATTTTCATTGCAAATTAGGACAAAAGTGATAACAAACTGATTATCAATATTTTTATTACTTGATCATAATATTTATTGTTAAACAACAAGGAGTCCACATATCCTCTGCTTTATATTATATATAATATATATATATATTCCTATTGTAATGGGCACATATGACGTTACATTATTTTTTATTATTATTAAACATGAAAAAAATAAAAGTTCGCAAATAAAACTTCTTTTTTAACAATTAAAAATTGAAAATTAAAATTCTATACTAAACTCATATATATTTAAAGTCGCACAGATGAGAAATTAAAAAAGTTATTAAAATAAAACTTTGTTAAAAATAGAAAAAGTATTTTAAAAGCAAAAACTTAAAAAGATTTAGAGATAAAAATATATCTTTAAGTTTGGAAAACACATTAATTAATCATAAAATGGAAATGATTGTTGTAATTAGTTAAATGTAAACTAGCCCTTGGGCATTTAAAATGTATAAGCAAGGGTCAGATAGAAGAGAAAAACAAGGGGATCAGAATGGCCAATAGAAGAAATCACTCATGGAATCAGACCTCAGTGAAAAGACCATCACCATCGTCGTGACATAATGTGTACTGAATCTGAAAGTCTACTATAAAAAGTGAAGGAAAAAAGAGCAGGAGGGATGTATGACAGTAGTGGTAATATGTGTTAGTGCGGAGTTGAAGGAGAAGTGATTGAAAAGATGCACTCTTCAATCCCTTCAGTTCTGCTAAGAAAGAAAGAGAAATGACCTATCATTTTCTACATTGAGGACCAGCTAAAGTAAAAGACCTCCGGATGAATAAATAAAACGGCCAACAGAATACCAATCTCTTTAGGACAGTGGGGGAATTCATGTTCAAACGGCAAGCAATGGATAAAAAGGAACGTTTTAAAATCGTAAGAACTTTTTGAACTCTAAGCTTTAAATATATTTTTAAAACTCCAGTATACTAAACAATAAGAACTTTAATTCTAAAACTTGTTCTGTATTTAAAATAATTGCAATAGAATCCTATCTGACCAACTTAATTTAAAATCGTAAGAACTTTTTGAACTCTAAGCTTTAAATATATTTTTAAAACTCCAGTATACTAAACAATAAGAACTTTAATTCTAAAACTTGTTCTGTATTTAAAATAATTGCAATAGAATCCTATCTGACCAACTTAATTTATTAATAAGTAATTTTATTTAATGTATTTCTTTTGTAAAATCATTTCCATTTATTTATTTATTTTTGTTCTTTAAGTTTTTATTATGATTTCTGTTTTCGTTAAACTAGATTATATAAATGTTAAACTTCAGTCGGGCATGAATGGCTATATAGATTTGTAAAGTTATATTAGAGGAGGTAATCTTGGGTTATTCGTTCCGTAGTTGAATTAGGTCAATGGATTGGATATATTGGTGTAATTAGTAGATGTAGTATGAGATTCGCTATGGGCAGAATCGCTTTATACGCCACACACTTCTGTTCTGCCTATGGAAGAAATTATAAGATGGAGACTGCAGTTCCTTCCTATGGAGTTTTTTTTTATTGCTCTTATCATCAGATAGATGTAGTATTCCTATCTGATGAGAGGCAATTTCTTCTTTTAACCTAATTGTGCTGTCGTATTCGTATTACATTGAACACATCGATATATCAGATGGATTGACGTTGGTTTAACTGCGAACTTTTGGCCTAAGGTTAAATAAGGGATAAAATATTTTCTTTTCAAATGCAATCTATGTAGTCTATTCATACTCGACACTCTAAATAAAAATGCATTAAATTTAAGTCAGATATAGACGCTTGCATGGATCGTTATCGGTTAATTGTGTTTTTTGGTTTTCATATTTGATCAAAATATATAGACATTCGGTAAATACTGATACCTTATGGTGAGTATCTAAGATGTATTTATTTCAGATGTCTTTTAAGTTATTGGTGTCTATGCGGCATCTTATGATGAATGCCATTGGGTTTCTTATAAATTTCCCTCTGCATTTCCATCAATGACTTTATATTTTGATCGTTTATGTTTATTTTGAAATATTTTTGACCATGTAATCTATGTAACCGATCTATACTCAACAAAATAAAACAAAATTTTATAAATCCATCTGTGCAAACTTATAAAAATTAAAATGTAAATTAAAATCTAAAATCAAAGTTAAAAATGTAAGTTAAATTTTAAAATGTAAACATACTAAAATAATAATGTTAAATATATATATGTGCGTAAATAAATGTTTGTATGTTAATTACTAGCAGTGGCTTATTTTATTCTTTTTTTTAAAAAATATTCTTAGATAAGAATTTATTATAAAATATAAATCTCTGCTGTTCCCCTGAGCTAGTGACAATGGGCTAACAACCAGAATCAACCAATAAAATTTTTTTTTTTTTTAAACTTACGTATCTGCCTACTATATAAATTTTCTAGGTTCAAATGCCTAGTGGCACTCTGTAGTGTAGATACGTTAGGTCTCTTATTTCGGATCGTTATACTATAGAATAATATACCTCTAAGTATTACCCCCCTCCCACCAAAAAAAAAACACACACAATATAATAAACAATGAGGATTGCCAATTCTTCAACAAGCTTTGTGATAAATGCTTAGGTACAGAAAGCATTTAAAATATCTCGGTCAGGACCCCCCAACCTCTGACCATGGTTTTGTGCTATGACACTCATCAGAGAGGTGCTAACATGTAGATGTCTGAAAATTTCAGATTTTCCTCTCAATAGATAACTTCTAGATAAATGCTGGCTTTGGTTTGTTATTTTTAGATCTAGTGTCTGAACCTACCCTAGCACCTCTCTGAGGAGTGCCATAGCATGAAACCATGGTCAGAGGTTGGGGGGGGTCCTGACAGAGATATTTTAAATGCTTTCTATAGCTAAGCATTTATAACAAAGCTTGTTGAGGAATTGGCAATCCTCATTGTTTATAACTTACAAGCTTAAGAGAATAGGGCCATGTGATCTATGACTCTTATTTTGACTATACACAATATACTACCTATCTTAAAATTGTGGTATTATTTAATATAAAATTAAAAAGGGCAGTTACTTTTTGTGTTTTAGAAGAAATGTTATTTTCGACTTACCAAATGTGATCCAAACTTTTTATATTCTTTTTCTAAAATCGCTTTTTCTTCTTTAATGCTAAAACAAATTAAAACAATAGTTAAGATATTTTATGTTGGTTATTTTTTAGATATTTCAGCACATATTCACCTATAATACCATATATCCATCATAACATCATATCACCATATATCCACTATATATATATATCCATCATATATCTACTATATAAAGAAATACACTTTTATGCACCCACATAGGTAAATACACAGATATATATGAATAATCATCCAATTTAATTTACTGGGTTAAAGTTTTGAAGAAATAATGACTTGATTTCTCATTTGAAAATAAACTATTAAATAAATCTATGTTGTTTAGTACTGTGGTAATGGATCACACTGTCAAGTATAAGATCCCCAGATCAATTCCAGTTCTGCTAGTTTCAGGCACTCAAGCGCCCCCTATGAACTGCTGAGAAATAAAGTCAATCCACTATTTATTTTTACTTTTTGGTATTTTGAAAATTATCCTTTTTTAAAATTAAATTTTGTCAAATATATAATAAATTTATTGTTGTATTCTATTTTTTATATAAAACTTGAAAAAAAAAGGCACATTATTTTGATATCAGACATAATTTTAAAACCATCAATAATAGTTGTAATTTAAAAATATTAATAATAATATTTTACTTTTAAAAAAGTCTTAAAAATAATATTTTCTCAATTTTAAAGTTTTTTTAAACAATTAATTTTTTATAATAATATAATTGATTATTAATGTAACAGATCAATTACATTTATAACTAAGTATTAGAGTACTGTTACAGTTTATGACCTCTTAAGGTGAAAATCTTCTCCACCAGATGGTGCTTGTTGTGTTTATGTGTGAATCTATTAAACCTATTATATTATATTAGGCATTTGTTAATTGAATGTAAATGCTTGAAACAGAAAGGGTACATATAATGAAGTTATGGAAGAATAAATATGAAAAAAAATGATTATACAGAAAGTGAATTATTATTTTTTATGCTTGGTTTAGGAAAAGATAAGGGGGATTTAGATATAAAGGCTATAGAGTTGACAAAGATTATGTAGTGGAAATGGGATGGAGCAGAATATGGGAAAATTTAGAGTGGGGAATGGAAAATAAAGTGGCTAACAGGTTTATTTGTGCATAATTGCTGAGATATTCTTGACTTAATTTAAGAAGCCACAGTACATCACATACACATCTATATAACCACGGACACGTGAAAATAAGTTTACTAATATATATATATTTATTAATATAACATGAAAAAAATATATACTTGTGTATTTACACTATATACAGCTTTAGCAAGAAAGTAAGGAGGAAATATAATCCCTAAAAAATGAAAGATATATATTTATTACTGAATTTACTAAGCAGTTTTTTAATTTATATATTGAAACATTTTGAACATTTAATCAAAAAATCTAGTGCTGTTTTATTATTGTTATAATTTTCTGAGCATGCTTTCAACATTGCATAATAGAATCATAGCAATTGTATTTTCCCATAGGAAGCAATGCAACATGGGCATTATGTAAATGTCCTATTTGCATATTCTATTTCTTTAAGGGACAGCAGAATTCTTTTTATTTATAGTGAGCGAAGCAGTACAAAACTAATCCATAAAAAATCAATTGGTGGCAACAGGTAGATTAAATAAAAGTGAATAAAAACATTTAAAGAAATGATTTTATTTGCATAAATGCATTAAAAACGAAATATTCTTCAACTTTCACAAATAAAAGTATGGAGTGCAAAATGTTACTTTGGTGATTCACAAGCTAGATTTCCAGAGAATCATTTAAATAAACTACAATTAAACCACCCTTTCTTGTAGCAATACCAATCTATCTATCAGATAATAAAGATCATGTTTACTTTGTGAATAGATTGACAATAATATAAGAAGGTTGGCATTAGTAGACATCATTAGCATTAATGTTACATATAAAATTAAAAATTTACATCTTACACTAATTTTTACCTAAAATTGTTTGTAAATTCTACAAAAACTATATTGGCATAAGGAATACATATGTACGCAAAGTTTCAAACTAAATTGGAAGTTGGGAAGTGGGTGAAAATTGTTACAAGATTGAATCCAATCATACAGACAAAAATAAAGTATGGTAAATAAAAAAGTAAAATAATCCATATGAAATTAAATGCTCACAAGTACTTGTTCAAGCAAAATTGTAAAACAATAAAAAAAACCTATTGTTTTCTTAATTATCATCATTATTAATAATAAAAATAAACTCCTTTTTTCTTAAAAAATATGGTTCCAAATAATCTTTCATATATAAAATGTAATAAAATTGTTCTCTCCCCTTTTCTTTTTAAAAACTTCATTTGTGTAAGATGTAATAAAAAATTTGATTTAAAATAATAAAGAATAGGGCGATATAACTAATAAGTAAAATGTATATAATGAAAAGAAATTAATGTAGATGTTAAAGAAATGTTATTATATTATGTGTTAAAAATTATATACTTATAATAATAATAATATATCTTATATAAAAAATCCCAATTTTTTCTGTTGTCTGATTGGTGAATGTATGTTTATTCATGTTAAATTCACAACCAATTAAAAAAAATATTACATTAATCTGCATTAAGAATATTTTTATGAGAAGGAAATAATTCCATTATTAATAATTGTCCATAACATTGTCAAATTCATATACCAAATATAATATGTATATTTAAAAGGCTTAATTTGATTATGAGCATTTTATTCAAAGCAAGTAATTTTGCAAAGCAAAAAAAAATTGTTAAACAACTAATTAAAAAAAACTATTGCAACAATGTAATTCCACCATTAATAAAATGTAATATAAAATGTTGGCCTTTCAGGCCAGGTAATTTTAAAAACTTATTTATATAATATTAAAATATTTTGCTTAATTTACATTAAATCTTAAAAAAACTGTTAAAGCCAGCAGTTTTTAATGATGGTCTTTCCAAAGACTGGGACTGATAGCCTTTCAGACTGGCTAGGAAGTAATTCTGCCATTAATAAACTGTTATACAAAAACCACAGCCTTTATACATTTGTCACATTTTTTCAATATAATATTTAAATGTTTGGTTTAATTTATATTAAATCTTTAATAATTTTTTGTTAAACCAACCAATTAAAAAAAATCATGGCCTTTATAGGCCAGGTATATCTGGTATGTATATATACATTTGTAGATCCTTGATAAAGATTACAATGAAGTAGTCAAAATGTCTGAACATGTATGATATATTAGAATATATATGGATCCATGAAAACAAAAAAGTATTTAAAAAGAAAAAGGAAAGAACAATTTTATTGAATTTTATATATATATATAAAGTAATCTATAAACATTAACTAATGACAAGGATTATTTGAAATATGGTTTCAAAGTGGTAATAATTTCACGCTTAGAATATATTTCTAATAATAGTGATGAACACAATGAATTGGTCTTGCTTCATATTTAACCATAAATTTTTTTTAATATAAATGACTCGGGCATTACTAATAATGTTCTCAAAAAGTACTTCTCATTTTCTTTAAAATTTTGCACTTGACTTCAAGCCAAGAATATTATAGCAATAAGCTTATTAAATAAAAAGAGTAAAAAAAAAAAATTCATAAGAAAATAAATGCATGTGTGAAATTATGTAAAAAAATTGCAAAACAAAAAAGTAATCTTTACTTTAAATAATGGTAATAAGTGTTTGAAATGTGAATACAAAGATTGCACATTATTAATTTATTTTTTCAAAAAATAATTTCGAAAGTGAGAATCCTCAGTTGTTATCCCATATTCAACTGAAAAAGACGAACATTCTTTAAAAAATATTGATTCTTCCTTTTGAAATTACTAATAAGAAGATATATGCTAATTTTTTTTCCATATGTCATAGCATCGGCCGGGACGTGAACCCACACCCGTCTGCAACCAACTACTTGCTTGCAAGGCAGGTGCAATGACTTCTTGGCTAACAATGCTTGACAAAATATGCTAATTTCATTGCTATAATGTAATAAATAACATTTTATAACAAATATGTTTCTGTTATTCAAGATGATAAGGATTCATTTCTTTTACTTTGTAATTTTTTTGGACAACCAAACATATATTTATTTTTTATAGATTAATTTTGTCATTATGTTTTTTCTAAAGTAACACCTGGTGGATAAATCTTGAAACTTAAAATAAGTACCTGTAATTGCATATATATATATACATTTTAAAACAGTTACACCTGGGTCTCATTTTACACGATAGATAGGTTCCTCAGAAAACACGCGCAAACGAAATCGTGCAAAAATAGATGTAACTTACATTGAAAAAGGGGGGATGCAGTTTGTGATTTTTCAAAATTCGCATAAAAGCAAAGCACCAACGTAAAATTACTTTAAAATTTGCGCAAAAAAAAAAAAAATAAGGAAATAAATTATGACTAATAAAAAATTTCAATTTTGAAAAAAATTGATACAAGACAAACTTTTTTAAACTATAATATTTAATTTTATTCAAAATAATATATTTTTATGCATAATTTACAGTACAGTAATTTACATTTTTTTATACATGTTTTAATTATTATCGCTATTTGAAAAACACATTCGTTTGCAAACTGGTAAAAAATCAAATTTTTCACAAGAGGAAATACAACTAGCGCCAACTTCACACTCATGTTGTGTCAATGGTTTTCTGGTGTCAACATAATTAGTAATTAATCTTTGAGATGATTTTATTAATTGTTTATGAAACTAACAACTAAAAATTAAATTCTTATTTTGTCTTTAATTTTTTAATTTTCAATTCCATTTAAAAATCAAATTTCACATCACATTAATTTCAAGTCGCCGTAAGTAATTTTTAAATTGTTAATTACAATTAAAAATCAGATTTTAATTTTTAATTGTCAAATTTAATTGTGCCCACTGCTATTACTCACCTTTTAAAAATAAACTTGTGGACACTAAATGATTAATAATTGATTATGTTCTTTTTTAAAAAGCAAAAACAGAATGTGATTTAAAATGCAAAATTAACATGCACAATGTTTGAACAAATTTACATTATAATCTTGTAAAATTTAATGTGTGTATACATAAAATGTGGAAATCATGATTTTAATTTTATTATTGCATAAAATCTTACTATTATAAAGCACTGAAAATATTGAAATTACTAAAATGAAAGGCAAATTCCAATAATGTGCTATTACTTTCAATATAATGTAAGTGCAGAAAATTTATTATTTGAAGTAATAGCGCATTATCGGAGTTCGACTTCCAGTGAAACATGAATCGCGTAACTTCAAAATCGTGTTAAATAAGTCTGCATAAAAAAAGACCCTTGTGTATATCTTTTTTTTCCTTAAAAATAAACTTATCTTGAAATAACATTTTCATTCAGTAGGATAGATTTCAAAAAGTTTTTATTTATATTTTTTTTTTTATAAAAAAAAATGAATCTTTCAGAATAATTTATTTTCTTATTGTAGCAATAATTTAAACTCTTGAAAATAGGCCAAATTTACATCTTTACATTTTTTTATTTTTATAAAACTACAATTCACCATTGATATAACTTCTTATTGTTCTGTCCTCCCTTATAGATAAAAAAAAAGAAAGATTAAATTTTCCCTACTTATTTTATTTCTTGAAAGTTCAAATAAAATTTTGACTTCAGCAATATGATACAGATTTACCAATCGTGAAATGATTGCTATTAAAAAAGACATGTACCTCAATATCATGAAGAATTTGTTAAAATATTGTTCTAAATAATAACCCTCTAGAATAAATTATGCCAAGAGTGAATGTTATTGTTTAGTGAGAATACTCTTTTAGGCAAATGAAAATACTGTAATCCCTTGTATAAATATAACGGCCAATTTGGTTTTTAACCAAAGCCTCAAACCCGAGCTGACATAACCAAATACTAAACAAAGTCAGATAATATTAGTAGGCATGAGTATTTTGACCACTACATAAATAATTGCAATTTTCATGAAAAATTAAAAAATAGACATGCAAATTTTGTAGTACTATGTTCAATCAAAGCAAAATCAAATACTTCTAAAAAACAAAATATTAAACATATTAATAATTAGATAATGACTGGACTGCTTGGTTGTGCCAGAGGTGGTTTACTCCCCTTAAAAACTAAAACGGTGGAGTGTGCAATTCTAAACTAGTACCGAATATTATTTTGAAAGTTTTATATCATTTAAACTATTGTAGATGTTTTATTTAGTTAAAAATTATTAATAAAAAAAAAAATTATTTAAACAGTTAACATTTAATTTAAAAAGTACAAATATTATTTACATTATTTAACAGATCCTTCTTTATTTTCAAAAAAACTTTTTTTAGCGTTGGTGGCCGAGTGGTTAGTATGGCTGCCTTACAAGCAGTTGCTCCGGGGTTCGTTAACCGGCCAACGCTTTGACACATTAAAAAAAAAACACGTCTATAAACTTTTTCATTTGACATATTCGTAAATAAATAAAAATATTGTTTAAAAGGTATATAGAAAATAATATTTCAAATAATAAATCAGTTATAACATAAATAGAAAGCAGTAAAATGATCTGTTACTTAAGCAATGAATGTAATACTAGTTAAAGCAGTGGATTTGCACTGATGAAGGCACATAAGAATGAATTAGTAACACATATACAGCAAACATTATATAAATACTAAAATCGAATTAGGAGAGACCACTAAGGATGTCTGTTACTAATCTATTACATTACTCAATATATAATTAATATTTCATAAGATATAATTATGTATATTCATACTGTTATATATTTTTATTTATAATATTTTAGCTGCCACGAAGCTTATCCAAACAGAATAAATTAATACAACCTATAATGACCATAGATTGACTTTAAAAGATACAGTGGCAATGTGGTTCATGTTCTCTTCTTCCAGTTTGATAATTTTTCACAGTATGAAATTCCATACAAGAAATGCCCTGGCTATTCTCCTTGTTCAGTTCGGTCACCATTGTTTTTTTCATCTGGATTTTTATTTTATTTTAATCCCTCATTTTTGCTCAGTAATAACAATGAATTTAATAATTACTAATATGAAATAATTAGTTTTTCTCAAAAACAAGCTAATCTGAAAGTCCACATATCTAAATAAATGATCATTTAGCATTTATACATACATATATATTACTCTTATTTTATATTTAACCAGCAGTCTCTTAGTACTGTATTAATACCATCAATAATATTAGCAAACTCTCTATACACTAATGTGACCTAGTGCAAGCCATAGCTAGAATGTTTCTGCATAAAATCCCTATCTAGTTCCTACTCATTTGATACCCATATAAAAAATCTTTAATTACTGCAGGCACATTATTAATGCATTTTATAACACAAACTTTGAAGTAAGATGCAAGGTTTTATTCTGTTTTCCTTTTTTTTAGCAGTAGGAACTTCTTTTAAAATTGTACATCTCCTACTTCTAAAATTCTTCTTTCTTCTTATCCAGATTCAATGTTTTGTGGTCAAATGGTTCTGTCATAGACTGATATGTCGGACAGCTTTTTTTGTTTTCTCTATAATGAATGTGGTTAATGCCTTTTGGTAGTTCACACCTAATTCAGTTTAATTATCATATTGGCAAAAGTTTGGTGATGATTCCTTCTATCCATTTTTTGTTGAGACTATCTCTTACCCAGACATTATTTTGAACCCATTTTCATTCTCCATTAATTTATTTTACCCATTATTTAAAAGTAATATATCCAGATTTGATTTTAATTTCATGTATTGTAACAATTTCAATTTCAATTGCTCTATAGTTGCTGTATTGATACATAGTTTTTTTTATATGTCTACAGTACTGGCTTTCTTAAAAACCTGCTTGATCTATTAGACTTTTTGGTCATCACTTACTTCTCTGAGGGATATAGTGATGCATGAATGTGTTTAATTTCTCATTCTTGTATGTAATTTTAAAATTTGGCAAATGAGAACCCTGTCCCATTTTTTTTTGCAGTGAGCGTATCCAAACATTTGTGGCAAGCAAAAGATGTCTAAAGTTTGGAGATTATTACTCTTAATTTGTGTTATGGACTATTTCAAATTTGTTTCACTTTGAGTGTGCATCTATGAGAACCAAGAAAAGGTTATAATAAATGGCGCTGTATGAGCAATGTGTGTACATTGGTTTGATGAGGGTCGAGGTACATATCTTTGGAAATCTTATTTGTCATCTTTGACATGTCTTACATACTTTTGCAAATGACAACCCACCAGTTGTAGTTGTGAACCAATGCCTTAGCTGGTGCTTCACCACTTCTAAGATTTTTGTACGAAAGTCAGAATTTCGTCTTCCATTGCCATATATTTAGTGTTAGATTTTAAGGGTAATTCAAAAAAATATGGAGATACTTGGGACATTGTTTGATTAGTCTTGATAAATCATCTTAGCAATGACGATAGCTTAGATTGGATATTGTCCAAATTTCCATTTAAATAGTTAGAAATTTTGATTTCATCTGTGCAATTTATGGATGTCTAATTTATTCGCTCCTTCATCCAGAAACTTAGAAAATGCATCTGCATACTGAATTAAGTTTCTTTGCTAAATTCCAAGTTCAAAATAATAGTCTGAAAGAAATTTATATAATATAACATTCTTGAACTTGCATGGTTTGGTATTAATTTAGTCTTAGCAAAGAATCTCAATAGAGACTTGTGATCAATCATTGAATGCATGACCATTTATGTACTGATGGAAATTTTTGATTGTACACATGAGAGCTTGTGCTTCTTTGTTCAATTGCTATAATTCTTTTCTCCACTGGTTTAATGTCCAAGAAGAAAAAGTGACTGATCTTTCACCATTGAAAGTCAGTTGGTATATAGAAACTTCTATCTTTGGTTTCCTTGTCAATTAATAGATTATTGAATAGTAAAAGACCTTTTGTTTTAATAAAACTAGCTGCTTCCTTCTAGTTCTATCATTAATTGTTCTTTGGTAAATTATAAAGAGAGTAGACTATGGGTGCTCTCATCTGTAGAGAAGTCAAAATAATTTACTAAAAACATCTTTAAAATCTTTTCAGGATTGAATTTTTCCCCTGACTATAAATGATATATTCTAGAAATTTCAACTTCCTTGTATTCCATATGCAGTTTTTAGAATTTGTCCTGGTTCCAAGTTTAGAGAAGTAATGACAAACAATTTAACTGCTATTTTAGGGATGATTCTAAATTGGCTATGAATAGGTATTGTCAATGTGTGAAATCACATCTTCCATTTATTGGAACAGGATCTCCGTCTTTGTTTGAAATATGTTTTGTTAGTAAAAATCTCAAATATTAATCAATTATAATTTTAAAAATTGATTGCCAAACATTTTGCTGATGTCTTCATAACCGGAATTTAATGGAAAATGGCATTAAGGTGAGTTTAGCAAAATATGTATAGATACTGAACTGAGTTCAGAGCTGTATAATTATACGAATAAATTAGCTTAAATTGAAAACATTATTGTGTTTTTATTTTGGACTCGTAGCTTTATTGTTAACTAAAAAGGTAAAAGGTGGATTTTGGAGGGTTGCATTAAATTCAAAGGTCTGCAAAGCACTATCAGATCCAAGGCTACTCACTGATAAAGGCCACAAGTTAGAAAGTATTCTGGAGATATCGAATGAATAGATACTACATAGGAATTTTGATGCACAAATCTTCTAGCATCCACTGATTACTATAGCTTGCACTAGATGGCACTACTGTACAAAGAGTTTATCTGGGCATAATTGCTGAGATATTCTTGACTTCGTTTAAGGAGAAGCCACAATACATCACATCACATCAAATTGTTTTAATTAATTCAGGAAGAAAATATGATTAACGGTATTACATTGTATTGGAGTTATATATATATTAACTATTGTAATATACATATTAGATTAAAAATGATTTAAATAATGTCTATTTAAAATCACTCCAATATATTTACAAATAATAATAATCTTTCTTTAAGTGAAAATGTTTTCTTGTAAAAAAAAAAAAAAAAAAAGAATCAACTAAAAAAAAATTCTATTTACTTTTAAAGACGAACTGCAATTTTCTCTTTATCTAACTTAAAACAGATAAAATGTTGTAGAGGATTTTTACATTTTTATCTTCTCAAGGCTTTCTATTTTAAAATAATTTTTTTATCCACATACAGTATATATATATTTAGCCTTGAGCATTATTACATTTATTATTTAAGTAATACTTTGGGTGCAATTTGAAATTTATAACTGCAGTTTGTAATTTTATAATTGACTATTTATTAGACTGCATTCAGAATAGGTTTTATTGACCGTTTAAAGAGATTTATTTACACTTCTTTGTATCAATAATTTCCATTTCTGTGGTCAAGTTCCAATCTTTAGTGTCTATATAAGTATATTAGACCATTAATAAGAATAGGATTCCACCCTATATATTCGAAATACGGGAATTCTTATAAGTATATTAGACTCATTAATAAGAATAGGATTCCACCCTATAATATTCGAAATACGGGAATTCTTATACCTGGAACTTAATTGTAAATATTGGGGATTTGAATTCAGACTTTCACTATCCACACTATCTCATACTATTGATACACATGACCACACACATGTAGAAAAGATAAATAATCACCAATATACGTATTTCAAGCTGAACCAGCACTCATCAATTGGTCCATATGTGTGTGATCATGTGCAGTACCATGAGATAGTGTGGATAGTTGAAGGTTGCTTGAAAGTCTGAGTTCAAATCCTTAATATTAACAACAATAATATTAATTTTATTTATTTATTAAATGAAATATATATATATGAGAATAACTACAAACAAGCAGAATTTGTGCAAGGAGTTATTCACGAGTTGTTATACTAATTATACATAATAAAAAAATAAGTTTTTACATTAAACATCTAAACAAAAAACAAAACAAAATCGTTCCGGGAAAAACTTACAAAGACTGATACAAAGAATAAATTACAATATATACAAACATTAAAACAACAATAAAAAGAAGTGGGAAAAAAAAGAGGAGGAAGAAGGAGTAGAAGAAGAAGAAATAATATAATTATAGATAATACAATAACCAAAGTTTCAAACATTTTTATATAAAAAATGGCCAACATCTATTGAGTAATCAGTAACAAAAGAATGAACAGTCTGAGATCATTGGAACTAAATTTCCGATGGCTACTTTCTAAATAAAACATGGCAATGGCAATTGAAAATTCTTAGCTAAATGAGTATTTACAATGGACACTTTACAACACAATAAGGAATGGAAACATATATCAATAATAATTCTATACTTCTATAGTTTAAAAACAGACAATACATAAGAAATAACATAGATATCATGCACAGAAGTCAATATAAACCTACTAAAAATAATATGCATGTTATAATTTTGTAAAGTGGATGAGGATAGTAAGTAATTAGTATGACCATCCGGAGATATTATGACCCAATATACTTTGATAACAAGCAAAAGAAATAGTTATCAAAATAGATCTAGGCAAGAACTTCACTAGATAATTTAATAAGTACTTAATTTTGCACAACTGAGAACATAAGTAGGCAATACGGATTGATCAGATAACCTTAAATCAATGAAAATACCTAAGTAAGAATAGGCATTAAATATTACCACATTTACAAATACTATTGAAATAAACTTTAAATTTACTACAAATACTGATACTAACTGAATGTGAAAAAGTAATAAGAAGAAGTAGAATATCCCTGGGTTTATTATAATTGACAATTAAACAATTTATCATAAGCCAGTTCCTAAACACTTGTTTAAGAATAAAATATGAAGCAACTTCTTAAGACAAAAAAATATCATTAGCAAAGTCATAAATCATGAAATCCAAAAGTAAAGTAAAAATGTCATTTATATGTACTAAAAATAATATAGAATCAAGTAAGACTATTGTGAACTTCCATGATTAATGGATCTAAAATACATAATAATACCATGTATTTTTTTTCAGATCCCTGTGCAACTCCATGAATAACAAATCTAAAATAATCATCATCATCAACAACAACATTATGTCATACTATGCTCAGGCAAGAATGTTACAAAATATTAATAGCATTAGCAATATGACATTGCCAATAGCCTTTAAAGCAAAACTATAATAGTAATAAAATAATAAATTAAGTCATATATCACGTGACTTAATTTTAAAAAAATCTAATACAATAAGCATGCTGATAGCTTTAAATAAGCTTTTCCAACAGCCACAAGAGAAAGCATTCACAAATCTCTATCAAGAACCACCCCGAGCTGACGGTTCTCCTCAGTGAGGCACTAGGATATTCAGACACTAGATCTAAAATACCAACTAAAGGCCATCACATATCTAATACTTAACTATTAAGTAGAAATCTGAAATTTTCAGACATCTATATGTCTTCAAATCCAGTTATCTAACTTAAGTAGCTATATGGGTCTGAATAATATATATATATAATAATCATTACTTTGTTTAAGTCTATTTTTAAAGTTAAAAATAATATAACATGAAAAAAGTAATCACTTATAACCTAATAGAAATAATTAAAAGTTATTTATGTATTTACTAAAAGATTATTGTTACAACTAAGTGCCATTTAAAGTAAAGTGCATGAAAAATAATTGTATATATATATTGTAATTCAAGCGTTATTAATTTTCTTTTTTTCTGAGCCAATGTAATATCTGGTAAAATGAAAATTTACACTATGTTTTATAATATTTGTCTTTAATCAATATATATTTACTATATCATATTGTAATGGTATGGAAGATGGGATAAATATAGTGTGTCATTCCCATGGTCAATATTTATAATCAATGAATAAATGCAAAAGGAATCCGAATAAATATATAATGAGCATAAAAAAGTCAGCATAGAATAAACAATAAGTAGTTATAATAATAATAAACAGTTACATCACCAGTGATACACAAGAATAATCAATAGTCCTCCCTTGTGACTGGATATAACAGAAATTCTAGATCAAAATGAGAGACTACTTATCTATCCAATGCCAAACATAAGACATGATATACAAATAATTACCTGCAGGCAGGGCTACCATGTATGGCTGTGAAGGTTGTACAGGACACAAGGTGTTTTATCATGGGGTGCTAAGACAGCAGTGTAATAAAATTTATATGTATATTTTTGAATTACTCCACTGTTAGAAAAACATTCTGAGTGTAAATATTTTTTTATTTAAAGATGAAAAGAGTACCTTTTTACTTAGAATTATTATGACAATGGTCCGAGCCTCAAATTTTGACACTTGAGCTCAAAATACACACACACACACATATATATATATATACTATTATCATTCTCCATACAGTAGTGCCACTCAGTGCAAGCCAGAGTAATCAATGGATGCCAGAAGGCTTGTGCATAAAATCCCTATCTAGTGCTTACTCATCCAATATCCCCAGACTAGTTTCTGGCTTATGGTCTTTGTCAGTGCACTGAGCCTTGGATTGATGGTTCTTGTCAGTGCACTGAGTGGCACTACTGTATGGAGGGTTTTGCCTGCTTTAATAACAGTTATGAGCAAGCATAAGAAATGGTTATCATGTGATACTATTATCATTCAACAGGCCGATGCCATATTGACACAATAATTAATAAAACTTATATGAAAATGTTTAGATTTCTGAAACACTTTATTGTTAGAAACATGTTCAGATTGTAAATATTTTTTTTATTTAAATATTAAAAAAAATATTTCTTTACCTAGACTTGTGATAATTTCTTGAGACTAGAAATATATTTTATATATACTCCACCCTTGCACAAAACCAACCACACCAATACTCTTTTGTCATTATAATTAATAAAATTTATATGTAAATGAAAATATTTAGATTTCCCAATCACTTTTATTTAAATATTTAGTTTATATAAAAAGTAACACATTGCTATTAATAATTTATATAAAAATAAAACTTATTTGAAAAATAGTGTCTCATAACTACAGTAATTCTACATGTATGTTTATCAATTTTTAGAGTAGTGGTGGAATAGCTGACTTTGGGATGTAAGGATCCTAGGACTGTTTCCAACGCTGCATTGCGCAAAACTTTTTTAATAACAATAATATCTTTTTCTTTTTTTTATTAAGCTGTATTATCTTTTTACATGTGTATTAAAATAGCTTTTCTTATTTTTAATAATATATGAATTTTTTCTACAGGCTTTTTTTTCATACCTGCACTCCAATATGTAATATATAGGGGTTTGAACTCAGTCTTTCACATGACCCTTAACTATCCACATTATTTCATACTAATGACACTCTTCGTCACACACATGCTTAAAAGATAAATAATCACCAATATACGTGCTTCATGCTAAACTAGAACTCGTCAGTTGGTCCAGATTATCATCTCCACACATATATACAATCGATGCTCAGCTTATATTAAAATATCCAGTCTTTATACTTTAATGGACAGGCTTCAATATACTCCACTCCAAAACTATTCAGATGTCCATTTCATTGAAAATCTGATGATGGAATGCTCAAAGCCCACATAAGTGCCAACCTTCTCATCCTATCCATGTTGACCAAAAGTCACTCTGATCCCTCATACTATATTATCTTTTTATTTTACTAAACAGCTTTTCCTTGGATGGGGACTCATGTTTCTTCTCTAGCTAAAACTTGTAATTGATCCATAATCCACACTATAGTGCAAATCTAAAGAAAACAGAAGGAGTAAAAAACAATTTTTGGAAAGATATTACTGCATGCCAAAATATTTAATTCTTAACAAATTTCATGGTATTATTTTATGCAATTCTTTTAATATAATAAATCCAGTATATGGTTTCACTATTGACAAAGTTTAAAAAATGTAGCTAATGGAACAAATCAAGTGCTTGATTTTTATGTAGTTATCCAATAAACAAAATAAAGTGCAAAGTGTTTTAATGACTTCTAAAAATGTATTGAATACACAATCTAATTATAAAATGTTTAAATTTTTTTCCTTAAATAAATCCTGGATAAATAATCCCTTGTTGAATTATATAATAAAGTATAATATATATAATATGACTTAGTTATTAATAAGTGTTAAAAAATAAAATAATATAGAAGTGTAAATATTTTATTATAGAATGAAGACAAGTGAAACTATTTTTGTTAATAAAAAGCATAAACAAGTTAGGTCTATGACATGTTCTAAATTAAAAGTAAGAAATGGATTTTTAAAACAAAGAACATATCAATACTAATGAAATGAAAGAGTTATATCAGCCACATTATTTAAAATTTATCTACTTTGGTAGTCCTAGTGGGATATAAAAGTTAGATCAATAAATAATGTAAATGTAAAAGTTTAAAACATTGGTGACCAAAAGGTAGATGGTTAAAAAGCAAAAAATGCCAATGGTAAAGATGCAGTGAGTGCATCAGAAGGCATACAGGGTGAAAGTTGTTGCATGTGCTTTAGTAGGATGTATCTTCTGATAGAATTGAAATGGCTGCTGTATATATGCAACTGGTCATCTGTATGTATTTAGCATAAAAGTCCTGATTTGGTTAAGGGCTTCATGCTTTACTATGTAATGTAGGATAGGATAGTGTCTTATTGGTGAGATTTGTAAGTTGAAAAAAAAAGAATTTCCAATTTATTTTGGCATTAGATTTACAATATGCTAAAGATTATGCAATTCTTAACATATGAATAATTTATTTTAACAATTTATCAGTAGGAAAATTTTCAGTTAACATTGGGCTTGATAGTTATCAGATCAGTGTAAATATTAGTTCGATGACAGATTATGATTTACTGTGATTATATTTAACAAATTAAATAACACTATATGACATTGCATAAAGGTATGAAAATTTTTTACATTGTGAATATATGATTATACAACCATGGAAATAAGTGAAGAAAAGCACACTTCTTATGAACTCAAGCATGGTTTTCAGGGTCTTGCAAACTCCATTTATGTTATAATGTTTGCTTTAAAGACTTTCTAGAAATGGCAATATCATATTAAGTGAGTATAAAATTAGTAGTAGAATACAATAAGCAGCAACAATTATGCAAGATCTTGAAATATTTCATAAAGAAAGTATTACAAGATGCCAAATAAATAGATTGTGAGATTAGCATTTGTGTCTCAAAGATATTTGTATAATTATCACAAAACTCAATTTTAACATTTTGTTTCTTTTTTGCCTCTCCCTATATAACCATTCTAACCTCAAAAGTTAGAATAATAATATAGACAGAGGCTAAACTTTCCATAGAATAATCCACTCAGGGTAAGAAGCTTTGTGCATAAAATCCCTATTTAGTTGCTCATCCAATATTCCCAGACTAGTTTCTAGCTTATGGATTTCATCAGTGAAAAGCCTTGGATATGAGAGCACTGCACCTAGATCTTAGGATCTAATGCAACCCATCAGTAACCAGCTTTTACCTTATTAGCTCGCTATATTAAAAAACCAAAGACACCAAAAAGTATGGATGCTGAACTGAGTTCAGATCTATATGAGTATATAAGCTAATGAGCTTGGAAGGAAAACATTGTTTTCATTTTGAATTCAAAGCTTTCTAATTATCTAATAAGATAAAATGTGACTGCTGGAGGATTGCATTAGATCCTAAGACCTTCATGCAGTGCTCTCATATCCAAGGCTTCTTGCTGATGAAAGCCACAAGCTAGAAACTAATCTGAGGATATTAGATGAGTAGGCACTAGATAGGGATTTTATGCACAAACCTTCTTGCATCCATTGATTATTCTGGCTTGCACTGAGTGGTACTACTGTAAGGAGAGTTTAGCCTCTGTGTAAACAGCTTATGTAAGTATAAAGAATGGTGATCATGTAATGTTTGGTGGTTTAATAATCATATACATTTAAGAGCTATCTAAAATACAATAAGAAGTGCTCCATTGTTCAATTTTCTTACTGTAAAAAAATGAACATGGCTGCTAGAGGACAGTTCAATTATTATTTAAAATAGACTTGGTAAATTTCACATGACATTATATATATATATAAGTTCCAACCAGTAGCCACCTAAACATTCACAGTAAAATATAGTAATCAATATTTCTGACTGATGTCAAGGCAACCAACTGCTACCATTTCAATGATACTACCTTTTATCTAAGATGCTTGATTCAGATTTGGGTTTTTAAACATAGCTAGCATGCATTCTTGAATTTATATATATAAAACATTCGAGATTAGAACTCATAAACCCATACAATAATTATTTAAAATACTTTCTAACCTACATAAGGCAATGATTAAAAAAGAATAAAATAACCGTATATTCTCATGCTTCATTTATTAATATAAAAGCTCTCTGGGTGATACAAGAAATGGAAAGAAATAGGTGGAATTGAAAAGCTGGTAAAGAAAAAAACGAAGTGGAGAAATGGATAAACTTATGATATAACTGTTCTCTGGACCTGTCTGTAGGACAGAATTCGATTCCTTGATGTGTTATAGTTTAATATCTAATAAAAATGGCAAATGGATTGATTTACAATTCCTTGAAACTTAAATACTAAGGTTATTTTGAAATCCTTAACTATTTCAAAACATTTCCAAATTCTATTTACTCTGAACATATATATATAATCAAATTTGACAATGAAGATAAAACTAATATAAAGTTTACACAAAATATACCAAGCAAGAGTGCCCAGTAATATTTTTAAATGAACTGTATATATAAAAATACGTGTATTTAAATATACATATATATAAATTCGTACTTAAACCACTCAACCATGCTTTTAATCTTTGTAACCATAAAAAATTTCAAGGTTATAACGACAAATTTCTTAGTTTCATTAATTTAAAGGGGGGGGGGGGGCTAAAAACATTTTTCCAGTTATGCTAATTTGCATTGTTATCATTCGATTTGATTTTTATGCAGTTTTTCTGCTGAAGGTTGTTTTCCATACTCCTGCAATATTGCATAATTATAAATTATAATTTACTTTGAAGTTCAAACAACGTCAGAATTACTAACGACGTCAAAACAGTTATTGGAATTAATGCAATAGATATATATGTAAATAAGTAACTCAGATTGTATGCAAAACAGGAAGTAACTGAAACTTTCATTTAGTTATAAAACTTTGGCAATTTTTTCTTTTAATCCGCGCATTTTTCACCTTTACTTTAATCCTAACACAATCATCTATTAGCCCAGTAATCAGACCAACATCCCATACTATAGATACATTAGAAAAATATACTTCTTTTCCAAGTAATCCATATAGCGTATAATCATCATCAATAGTAGTCTGTCCAATAGACAGGTCTTCCTTTCTTTTTATTTCCACTCACCATTCCTTCCAAAACATCTTTTCATTAAACTATAATCTTTTCTTAGTATATGTCCAATCCAGTTTCTCTTTCTCTCTTTGATACTTTCAATCAATCTTCTTTCCTCATTAACTCTTTTCAAAACTTCTTCATTTGTTATTTTATTCACCCAACTGATTTTTTCCATTTTTCTCCATGTCCACATCTCAAAAGCTTCCAGTCATTTCTTAATTCTATTACTCAATGTCCATGTCTCACAACCATACATTAATACACTCCACACATAACATTTAATTAATCTTTTCCTTAATTCTCTTTCCATAGGTCCACAGAATATCTTCTTTCTTTTTACAAATGTCACCTTTGCCAATGCTATTCTTCTTTTAACTTCATCTTCACTTCTTCCATCCTCACTCAACCAACAACCCAAATATCTAAATCCCTTCACCTGCTGCACCATGTCATCATGGATTCCAATTTGCAGTCTTTTTGCATCTCTCCCTATCCATAAACACTTAGTCTTTTCAATATTAATCTTCATTCCATATGCCATATACCCTTCTTCCAATTTATTCAACATATTCTGAAAATCCTTTTCTTCCTCAGCAATAAGAGCCATATCATCTGCAAATCTTATACACTTTATTACTCTCCCTCCAACATTTGCTCCTCCACAGTCCAAATAATTATTTATCATATCTTCTAAATAAATATTAAACAAAACAGGTGACATACTACATCCTTGCCTAACTCCACTTTCTATATTCACTTCATCCATCTCATTACATCCAAATCTAACTCTTATTCTTTGCCCATTATACATATTCCATATCAATCATCTTTCTTTCCAGAATACTCCTTTATCTCTTAAGATAGACATCAGTTTACTCCAGCTTACTCTATCAAATGCCTTTTCTAAATCTACAAAACATATACCAATTCCTTTATCTCTTTCAATATATCTTTCTGCAATTGTCCTAACAATATCAATAGCATCTCTTGTGCTTTTCCCTTTCTGAAAACCAAACTGTTCTTCAGCAATATAATAGTCAACCTTCCCATAAATCCTTTGAGTTAAAATCCTCAATAACACCTTAAAAACATGAGACAATACACTTATTGTCCTATACTCTTCACATTTAACAGCTTTCTTCTTTTTAGCAATTGGAATCACTATAGCGTATAATATATATGTATATTCCACATATAAATGTACTATGTATTTATATCACAGGCAGACATGTTTACATGTAAATATGTATATTCCATTTCATATATAAATGTACATTTTAGGTGTTTATGTTACGAATATAATTTTACGCACCTAAATACATGTATACCTTCCATTACTTATATCAATGTTTTACGTATTTATTACGGATAGTCACATGTTTACACATAAACACGTACACATTCTATGAAATATATAAATGTATATTTTAAGTATTTATATCACGGATATATATATATTTATGTTCACGCACACACACTGTTCACACAAATAATTTTATTAAATATATAAATGTATATATTAAGTATATATATCACGGATATATATATATATATATATATGTTCATGCACACACACATATATTCTATTACATTATATAAATGTTCGCACATAAATATATGCATATATACATTTCATTACATATATAAATGAATATTTATGTATTTATATATATATATGTGTTTAGGACACACATCTTCAACATATAAAGCAATGAAAATATCTGAAAATAATGATGCATATAAAGTTTTTAAATAACCACCACAAGAAAAACAGCTTTCATTAGATATTTCTCTCCATGTTTGTCAATAGCTATATGATTAGATTTAAACAATTTTTCATTCTTATTTTATATTTTTTTAAAGATTAATTTAATGACTAATCATGATATATGGTTAGATTTAAACATTTTTCATTCTTAGTTTATATTTTATTTAAGATTAATTTAGTGACCAATCATCAATATCATTTTTGACTATTATCACCAAAATTAAAATTTCTCCAAGTATAATCTAGTTCTTTTAATCCATGGCTTCTCTTCATATGACTCTGTGTCTTGTAATCCAGGAAGTATCTATCTATGATCATCTTTTCTAATGATATATTCAGTCCAGATCAAATTCGATAGTAAATAATTAGTTGGATTGGCATGGACCAGTTATCTGTAAGAAAAAAAATCCTGTCTGTTTGTAACATGACATCTTTTTTTTTTTTCCATATGTCAAATGCGTTGATCGGGAAGAGAACCCGGGCCAGCTGCTTGAAAGACAGCTATGCTAACCACTAGGCCACCAACGCTTGACAACATGACACCTTTTAATCATTCAAATCTTAGAATCAACAAAATCAAGTTATTGATGTTTAAATTGTATTGTGTCTATTTAAAACTCATTTCTTTTTTTAATATTATCTCAATTTATATTAAATAAAATGTTTTATTTATATCTCTTCATTTTATTGATTTTTTCTTAAATAATTTATTTATTTGTATGTGTAATTATTTAAATATTTTTATTAAAAGGTTGCTATCTGAGAAAGTGTTTAAATTAAGCAATATGATGTCCTCTGTGGATTGGTGGAGTGACAGAAGTATTTGCCGAACCTCTCGGTTTTAATGCTTGAACATCACAGATATTTCTAGAAAAATTATTCAACAATTTATAAATAATGGACTAATGATGAAATAAATAATTTATAATATAAGAATCTTATTTGCTTTTGTGCGAATGAAAAGAAGTCACTTATACATTTGTATATACATTTAATAAATATATCACAATAATTTTTAAGTTTTAAGCATTAAAATTTTTTTTTTGCAAAAGTGCTATGAAAATAAAATTAGAAAAATGCTTTTAATTACTGTGCACTAAAAAAACCAATAAATACTTATTTCCACAGAGGTTAAACTCTTCTTACATTAGTGCCACTCAGTACAAACAAGAGTAATCAATGGATGTAAGAAGGTTTGTGCATAAAATCCCCATCTAGTGCCTACTCATCCAATATCCCCAGACTAGTTTCTAGCTTGTGGCTTTCATCAGTGAGGAGCCTTGGATCTGAGAATATTGCTCTAGCTTGCACTGAGTGGCAATTAGCCTCTGTGTAAACAGCTTGTATAGACAGAAAGAATGGTGATCATATGATGTTTTGTGGTTAAATAATTGCTCCTTCAATCACAATTGGGGTTTTTATATTTAACTTGAAATAAAAATATGTCGGAGTCCAAAAATTAATTATTTAATCTCATTGTGTTTTCAATTTCATTCTCATAGTTTTGTAGTTGAGATAAAAGGTGGCTGCTGTAGGGTTGCATTAGATCCTAAAATCTAGGTGCAGTGCTCTCAGATCCAAGGCTCCACACTGACGAAGGCCACAAGCCAGAAACTAGTCTGGAGATATTGGATGAGTAGGCACTAGATTGGGATTTTATGCACAAGCCTTCTGGCATCAGGTGGCATTACTGTATAGAGAGTTTTGCCTGTTTAATGACAGTTATGTGCTAGCATAAGAATGGTGCACATGTGATGTTTAGTGGTTTAACACCAATCCTGCCTAATAGGATAGTAATGGCTAGAGTTGTTAAAGAGCCAAAGACACCAAAATATATGGGTGCTGAACTGAGCTCAGACCCATATGACTATATAAGCTATTGAGCTTAGATTGAAAATATTATTGTTTTTAATTTCATTCTCATAGTTTTGTAGTTAAGTAGACATAAAAGGTAGCAGCTGGAGGGTTGCATTAGATCCTAAGATCTAAGTGCAGTGCTCTCAGATCCAAGGCTCCTCACTGACAAAGGCCACAAGCCAGAAACTAGTCTGGGGACATTGGATGAGTAGGCACTAGATGGGATTCTATGCACAAGCCTTCTGGCATCCATTGATTACTGTGGTTGGCACAGGGTGGCACTACAGTATGGAGAGTTTTGCCTATTTAATTGTAAAAAGTAATGAGTGAATTAATTAATTTCTGGACACCTCACAGATTTATTTCAAGTTAAACATAAAACACCAATTGTGACTAAAGAAACAATTCCTTTTGGGCTTTTTAGTTCACAGTAAATAAAAGACTTTATTATAAAGTATTTTTACATATTATTTTTAAGTTTTTTAGTATCGCATAGTAAATAAAAACACCTATTATAAAATATTTTATACATATATTATTTTTAATTTTTTAATATTCAGATGCCTTTTTTGTAATTATTTCCACTTAAAATGACTAATAATTCAAGCGTTGTTAGCCGTGAGGTCATCACAGCAACCTTGCAAGCAAGTAGTTGGTTGCAGACGGTTGTGGGTTCGCACCCCGGCTGATGCTATGACATATGAAAAAAAAGACTAATAAAATCATTACAATATAAAATTTTAAAGGAATTTTATGGCACATTAAAAATTGATTAGAATACTATTTTATAAAAGGCGTTTTTTAAAAAAGAAATTTTGCAATCATGAGAAAACAAATTTTATTCATTTTAAAAGAAGCAACCTGTAAAATCAATTGGAAGTAAAATTTATTTTTGTTTGTATTTTAATTAATCTTTGATAATTTTCATGTAACCTTTTTATTTTAAATAAAAGCATTTAAAAATATAGTACTCTCTTGTGTGCAACACTAAAAACTTACTAAACCAATATCAAAAATTTTTGAATTTAAGTCCACTGACCCTTCCATAATAACCAAACCATACAATCAACATCACAAATTTTATTGTCATTAATCTCTAATGTATATAAAAAATTTAAAGGAAATCCATTTAATAGAAATATATTAAAGCTTGATTTCAAAATTTATTCCAAACAGATGTAGTTTCTAACTTAAATAAAGACATATAACAAAAAAATTAACACATACCAATAAAACTTTCTTTAAAATGTAATAACCATTCAAAGTAATAGATGATAATTATTTTTAAAAAATGTATAAGTAAAAGAAATGATCTATTCTATTAAAATATAAATATTGACTTTTAACAAACTTTTATTTGATATTAAATATTAATGAGAAATAAGGAATTAATTTGCCATCTCTTTTGAATCTATATACTATACAAATATATTACATTTATTTTTCCTGAGGTCTTTCTTTATTTTAATAATTTGCTTAATGGAATTACAATTCTTTCCATAGTCAGTTATTTTGTTATATACATTCAATTCTGAATCAACAAGCTGTCCTGTACTCACAGAATTTTATTTCATTATAAATTTATTAACATTAGATATAGATATTTGTATAACTTTCCTCTTAAATATCTTATACATTTTAGGATAAATCTAATTAATTATTTATTTTTTAATTATCTAATAATGAGTTTAATTTTATCTACTATTTTCAAGAAAAATTCATCAAGTATTTTTTCTACATTTTCTCTAATAATGTGGCTTGTTCTTAAAATAAAACCATTCCAGTGTTCAGTATTTTTCTATGCCCACATAATAATTAAATTTACTCATATGCCTTTTCTTATAATTGGGTTATAACATTCTATTATCTTAACTTCTTGTTCAAAATCATTTGTTGATTATTAAAATGTTTCTGACATTCTTTAACTTATTCTTGTATATCTGCAATCTTTTGGGTAAATTCATTTGGGTTTTTAATAACTTTGCCATTCTTTGACTCCTTTAATGACCCATCAATCATCATTCAGTACTGAAACCACTGTCTGCTCATATCAGCAGAAATCTGTTTGAATTGTTAATGGAAAAAATTAAAAAATGATTCTTTATGATTTATTAGGTCTAATAAAATATCTAGATATCAGGAACTACTGGGAATAAAAATAAGAACAATAAAAAGTGTTGGAAGACAATCAAAAACAAGAAGAGTCTATTCATATTGTGTAGAAATGAAAGAATCCTAATATTTGTATTGCATTATATTTTATTTATATTGTGAAACAAAATAATGTCTATATATAATTTATTTTATATAAAATTATTAAGAATTCATTTCTAAATAAGTATGTGACATTTTTTATTTAGATTTTATTGAATTATAGTAGCTATCTAGCAACAACTTTGTTAAGTAAAAATTTATTAACATCAAACAGTAAACAAAATGGAAATATCTGTCAATGATATACTTACTATTTTTTGCTGATTTTTATAATTATAAGTTTGATTTTAATATTTCAAAAAAGTTTTTATTGAATTTATGTTTTATTTATTCATTAAAATACATTTTTAACCTGAAGGCTAAAAGAATATCTTTATTTGCAAAATTTATGTATTATTTTTTAAACTAACTTCATTTATTGACTTTATTTTTCAGGAAATCTGTAAAAAGCAGACCCAAAATAATCTGTGAAATAAAAGGCAATATATGAAATAAGGTGTGGACTAAAAGCAATAACTAAAAAGTTAATCCTTATCACTTTTCCATATACTTGCTTGTTAAGTTTTATTTGAAACTTTCATCTTTTACTGTAAATAACTTTCTATCTGATCTCGGTAAGTCACTATAAACTTCATCAACACTTCTTTAACATTTTAAGCAAATAATTTTATTCTCTAATTCATCTTTAATTTCCATAATTAATCCTGAACACTATTTTGATATTTCCCCTTTTTTCTTCTATTGTTTCTTTATCCCAGCTTCTCATTTCCTATCTTAATTTTGTTCGATCTTTATTCATATTTTGTAATCTAATTTTCATTTTCTCATTCATATTTTATCTTTTATCTCTTTGAGTTTCATTTCCATCCTACAATTCTTTTATTTTTTATTGTGTATCATCTCTTTCATTTCTTGCATTTGCTCTGTGTGACAATATTTATTTTTTTCATTTCTCTTTTTTTATTGTTCATTGCTTATTTTCTCCATGTTTTTTATTTATTTCTCATATCACTGATTAAGCCCCCCTCCCCTACTTTTCATTTTTTTTCTTTTTGTTTTGTTTAATTTAAAATAAAACTTTTATGTTGGTTAGCCAAAGAATATTTATCATAAATTTTAGGAATTACAGACAATCAAGACTTCCAAACAATTTTCTGAAATTTATATGTAATTAAATACACATATAAAATTATACATATTTAATCATATAAATTTAACAAATAATATGACATGCTTTTTCTCTAAGCATAAAAAAACTATTGGGTGTCTTTAATTACCAGTCAAATTACATTATCGTAAGTAACATATTTTGCTCATAATCATGCCAACAGTTGGAATTCTCCAACTCTATATTGCAATAATTAAGCTGTCTTATTTTTCCCAATCATTTAATTCTATTAGGTCCATTTTTATCCTTCCTATGTTTAATTTTATAAGCCTCTATTTCATCTCTGATCAGGCATTCAATTTAAGCACCATAGTCCATTTTTTCAGACATTTACCCATGTTGGGAATGTCTAATGTAATGTAATGAAAAATTTGATTGAAATGGATTGACTCTGAGGGTATGTTAACACCTGAAGGTTTGTGATGGTGGTATTTTAAATATGATAATATACTGGACTATTTCAATTCAATGTTGAATATCTAGAAAATTTAAAATTTTATTTAAACTTTTCCAAATATCAAAAACTATTAGTAATAACAACACAGGTTAGTAGATTACACAACGTTTTGAGTGGTATTATTCTCTGCTTTTCTTTAGGTGTTGCTAGCCTGAGAGCATAGAAGTCAAACTTACTTCTTTAGATTCTTAAATATTGAATTTTAAGGCAACACTTTAACCAACTGAGCTATATAATATGCAGAAGAGTAACAATATGCTTGGCAAATAGAATCCATTTCTTAATTAATAATTGCAAATAAAATAAAAAATATATATAATTTTAAATTTCAGATTTGAAATTTCATTAATTAAATAAAATATTTTGTCAACAGCTAATACATTATTGTTATTTTACCCTCTTTTTGTAAGTAACAAATAAATGTTTATACAGCAGAGGTGATGTGATGTGATGCGCTGTGACTTCTCCTTAAACGGAGTCAGGAATCTCTCAGCAACTATGCCCAGAGAAACCTGTTAGCTACTTTACCTTCCCTTTCCATTCCCCATACAGTAGTGCCACCTAGTGCAAGCTAGAGTAATCAATGAATGTAGGACGGTTTGTGCATAAAATCCCTATCTAGTGTTTACTCATCCAATATCCTCAGAGTAGTTTCTAGCTTGTGGCTTTCATTAGTGAGGAGCCATGGATCTGAGAGCACTGCACCTAAACCTTAGGATCTAATGCAACCCTTCAGCAGCCATCTTTTATCTATTTAGTTTATAAAACTGTGATTTCAAAATGAAAACACAAATAATGTTTTCAATCCAAGCTAATTCGCTTGTTTTTGATAATTAAAATTGTTTCATTTATATTCTTGAAAATATTAATAAAATCTTTTTGTTTCTAATACTTTATTAAAGTAATAAAATATTTCATTATGAATGCAATGTTTTTATGACATTCCTTCAAATTGTTTAGAATAATCTATCAACAAGAAAAGATGAAAATATAAAATGAAATCTATATAAATATTTGTAATAATATGTTGAACTACTTCCGTTATCTGTCAGTAAATGTTGAATGTATAGAAAATTTTAAACTTTATTTAAAATTTTCAAATACAAACAACTTGTTAGTAATGACATACAAACAGACAACACAGGTTAATAATTACTCAACCTTTCAAGTAGTACTATTCTCCACTCTTCTTCAGGCGTTATTGGCCTGACCAGTGACAGTATTCGCATAGGAGTCGAACTCACACCTTTAGATTCTCGAATATCGAATTTAAGGCAAACGCTTTAACCCACTGAGCTATCTGTCAAAGGCTAGCTCAGTTGATTAGAGCATTTGCCTTAAATTCGACATTCGAGAATCTAAAGGTGCGAGTTCAACTCCTATATGAATACTGTCACTCACTGGTCAGGCCAGCAACACCTGAAGAAGAGTGGAGAAAAATACTACTTGAAACGTGTAATTACTAACCTGTGTTGTCTATTTGGTGTTATTACTAATAAGTTGTTTTATTTGAAAAGTTTAAATAGAATTTAAAATTTTCTATACATTCAACATTTACTGATAGATTATGGAAATAGTCCAACATATTATCACATCTAATATATACCATCATCACATACCTTCAGGCAAATACTCTGTATATATTCAATTTTTCAAAGGTTACATATTCTTTTTGCTTTCTTACATGGAAATTCCATATTATCTAAACCTAAATCTTTACATATTTAACTTTCTATATTTATAATAGTCAAATTTGTATATCAAACTTGGATTATGTTCGAACATAAATTTTAACTCGAGAAAGCAACCATTAATGGTTATGCTAGGAAAAATGTGTAACGTTATCATTAAATTTGGGAATAATCTATTTAAAAGTGACAAAAATAAAATAATTTCGCCATTTATAATACCTATTTGTAAGAAAATTAAAATAATATTCTATCATTCATTTACTTGAGAAAAACTAAGTGTATTCTGTTTCATAGTCTGTGTTCTTGCTGTAAGAAAGCATTAAAGATAATAGACGGTTAACTGATGCCCTATGATATATTATTTTAATGAAAATATCTATTATCAATGGTAGGCACTTATGATTAAATAATAAAATGATTATCTTATTCTTGTGTTTCTATAAATCTGCCACTCTGTAAATCCAGTTATCCGGATTCAAACCCTGATGATAGTTTTGTGGAAATAATCGGAAAGTTGTCCTTTTTCATGTAATTATAAAGAACAAAGTATTACTTTCTTAAAGAAGATTAAATGAACTAATAATAATGAGGTCATCTAATATTCTCTTTCACGTGGATCATCATCATCAACCACTATCAATCCATTGCAAGATGAAATGTCTCTCCAAGTTCAGTCCATCTGCTCTGATCTTTAGCTTCTCTTCTCCACATCACCCCTGCACACTTTCTTATTTCATCCATCCATCTCACATGTGGTCACTTTCTGGGTCTTTTACAATCTCTTGGAATTCAGTTTAAGATTTCAATTGTCCATCTACTATCATCTCTTCTAGCAATATGTCCAGCCCAACTCCACTTCAGACTTTTAATTTTATTTAATGAGGTCAGTAACACCTGTTTGTTCTCTTACCCATATACACTATTGTATTTTCGATCTCTCCTTGTTACTCCCAACATGCATCTCTACATACTTCTTTGAATGGTATGAAGTCACTGTATGGTTCTTCTATTAAATGTCCAAGTCTTAGACCCATAAGTAAGAACTGGTGAAACACATTTATTAATAACATTCCTTATCAAACACATAGGCATATTTCCTTTTAGTATCAAGTTATTTCTATCAAAAGCACTCCAGCCAAGTTTAATTCTATGATTAATTTCATCCATTATATTTTGATCTGTATTAATAATATGACCAAGGTATTTGTAGCTGTTAATTTATTCTAACTCATCATAATCAATCTTTATTTTCATATTTTGAGTAAATCCATTAAACATTACTTTAGTTTTTTTAACATAATTTTTAATCCTACTTTTCTACTTTCATCTGACAACTCCTGCAATATTTCCTGCAGCTCTAAAGCACTATTTGCAAAAACAACTATGTCATTTGCAAAATCTAAATGAGTTAAATAATCACCATTTACTTTCACTTCTTTAGATTCCCATTTTAATCCACAAAGTACTTTTTGCAGCACTGCTGTAAAAAGTTTTGGAGATGTGGAGTCACCCTGTCTTACACCCTTCTCAATGTTGACTTTCCTAGTATCATTATGTAATCTAATTGTTGCTGTTGTATTTTTATAAATATTCTTTTAAATATGACAATATCCTGGATCTATATCTTGATGATCCAATGTTTTAATAACTGAAGAAATATTTATAGAATCAAATGCCTTTTGATAAGCTATAAATCCAGAGCATAATGGCAACTCATATTCATTTGTCCTTTCTATAACTTCTCTCAATACCTGGGTATGATCTACTGTATTAAAACCACTTTTAAATCCAGTTCTCTTGGTTGGTGGAAATCCAATGTTTTCTGTATACGAGTTGTAATTATCTTGGTAAATTTTTTTTATAAAACTGATAAAAGGCTGATAGATCTGTAATTTCTAATATCTCATTTTTCTCAGTTGCCTGATAAGGCAGAATGAATGTCACATGGATATGCCACTCCTATATATATATATATATATATATATATATATATATATATATATATATATATATATATATATATATATATATAAATTATTAATCAATGTCTGTATTCCAATTATAATAAAATATATATAATTATTCAAAACAATACAATAATTAATATAGTAAAACAATATTTTAAAAAAACAAATATATACCAATTTAATAGAAGTACTTTCAACTATCTATGTAGTCGTTGTCAACTAGATTCAAATTGTATTAGAAAAAACCGTTACAAATGTAAACAAAAAGTAATACGTCATACATCAATTTTCCCACAATTCATTAATTTTTATATTGGCGGCCTGTCTGTTTATCAACTGTTGCTTTTCACTTTTTATTAACATAGCTTCTTTAATTTTGCGTTTATTATTATTTCTTTCAATACACAGAATTTTAACTTTATTAAAATCAAAATCAAAACCATAATTACATGTTACATTATGATCAAAAAATACTGATGGTGATACATCATCATTTCTAACATTCTCTTGTCTTGATTTTTGCACTCGTTTATATAATAACAAATGCTCCCTTGATCTTTTCTCCAATGTACATCGAGATTCCCCAATATATGCCTTTCCACAAAAACATAGCCATTTATATATTGCACAACTTTGATTTAAAATACCACACCTATTTTTTGAATTATTTATTAATCTATTTAAATTAGGAGTAGTATAAAATGCAACTCGACATATATTTTTATATATCTGTTTTATAAATTTAACCTGTTCATTACAAATAAATGGTATTGATATCCAAGTATATTTTATTTTATCAATATCTATAGCATCTAAAATATTTCTATTATTATTAAACTTAGTAACAATATTATAAATTAATTTATGATCATATCCAACATTTAACAAATCCATAATAAATACATTTATGTTACTTTGTTTATCAGAACTATATTTACATAATTTATTATTCCTAAATAAAAATGATTTTAAACCGGATAATTTATGTGCTATTAGGGTTAGGGTTAGGGTTAGGGTTGGTATTCAAATGTGCCAATAGCACATAAATTATCCGGTTTAAAATCATTTTTATTTAGGAATAATAAATTATGTAAATATAGTTCTGATAAACAAAGTAACATAAATGTATTTATTATGGATTTGTTAAATGTTGGATATGATCATAAATTAATTTATAATATTGTTACTAAGTTTAATAATAATAGAAATATTTTAGATGCTATAGATATTGATAAAATAAAATATACTTGGATATCAATACCATTTATTTGTAATGAACAGGTTAAATTTATAAAACAGATATATAAAAATATATGTCGAGTTGCATTTTATACTACTCCTAATTTAAATAGATTAATAAATAATTCAAAAAATAGGTGTGGTATTTTAAATCAAAGTTGTGCAATATATAAATGGCTATGTTTTTGTGGAAAGGCATATATTGGGGAATCTCGATGTACATTGGAGAAAAGATCAAGGGAGCATTTGTTATTATATAAACGAGTGCAAAAATCAAGACAAGAGAATGTTAGAAATGATGATGTATCACCATCAGTATTTTTTGATCATAATGTAACATGTAATTATGGTTTTGATTTTGATTTTAATAAAGTTAAAATTCTGCGTATTGAAAGAAATAATAATAAACGCAAAATTAAAGAAGCTATGTTAATAAAAAGTGAAAAGCAACAGTTGATAAATAGACAGACAGCCAATATAAAAATTAATGAATTGTGGGAAAATTGATGTATGACGTATTACTTTTTGTTTACATTTGTAACGGTTTTTTCTAATACAATTTGAATCTAGTTGACAACGACTACATAGATAGTTGAAAGTACTTCTATTAAATTGGTATATATTTGTTTTTTTAAAAATATCGTTTTACTGTATTAATTATTGTATTGTTTTGAATAATTTTATATATATATATATATATATATATGCATTTTGTGAAAATGCTTATTTATCTCTTACAGAATTAAATTCTATTTTTATATTCTGAAATGATGTCTATAAGTATATGTGTGAATAAGTTCATATGGGCATATAATCCTTTACCTAAAATAAAAATGATTCTCACCATCAATCATTGAGTGATTGGTCCATTTTTATTTAATATCTTTTCACATGACTACTTCATTTATTTTCGGTGTATTCATTTACACACTTGATTATTTTTGACTCATTTTTAACTTACTAAATAAAATGACCAAAAAAAAATTATACCCCTGGCACTTCTTTATTTTGAAGTCTTTATCATTTTTAATTAATGTTATAGATAGCTTCATGTGATCTATATTCTCCTCATATAGACTTTTTACATAATTCTGTCATTTCTTATACAACTAAAATCTGATTGATTTCTGTGTCTTCATCTATGTGGTTTCTATTATGTTATAAAGTTAATTATTCTTTTATATTTATGTTTTAATAGGCTTACTATTTTTATAAACAGTTGTTATTTATTTTCTAAAATATTGGTATATATCTTTGTTTTTTTAAATGCTCTTGCTGATTTCATACAGCTTTTAGATCCAAGTTCAAATTCATTTCTAACCTGAGTTTACAGGCCTCTTATCAAGATTCCATACATGTCCTAATATTGGTGTTTTCCTGAAGGTTTGTGATAAATGGTGTTTTTATGGTATTTTTATATTGGACTATTTCCATAATCTAATATGAATATTGAATGTCTTTAGACAAATTTAACTTTATTTAAATATTCTTATTTAAATATTCCAAATACATTCAACTGTTAATAATAGCACACAGGTTAGTATATGCACAATGTTTCAAAAGATATTATTCTCCCCTCTCCTTCAGATGTTGCTGGCCTGACCAGTGACAATATGGCATGGGAATCGAACCTAGACCTTTAGATTCTTGAATGTTGAATTTTAAGGTAATGCTCTAACCAACTGGTAGGGCGTTACCTTAAAATTCATGCTCAGTTGGTTAGAGCATTAACTTAAAATTCAATACTCAAGAATCTAAGGATCCAGATTTAATTCCCATGCTAGTACTGTACTAGTCAAGCCAGCAACACCTGAAGAATAGGGAAAAATATCTCTTGAAATTTTGGGCATATACTAACCTGCATGCTGTTACTAACAGTTGAATGTATTTGGAATATTTAATAAAGTTAAATTTTTCTAATGACATTTAATACCCATATTAGATGATGGAAATAGTACAATATAAAAATACAACTAAAATGCCCTAATATTACATGTTTTTTCTTGAAATTTGACATCTCAAAGTGATTGCAGATACATAAGATTAATCATGTCCATGCAACATGAGAAATTATGCGATAGGTACAATACACCATGTTAAATTTTAAACATGAATATAGGAATTTTTTATCTGGTAAAGCCAATAAAAGTGATGTATGATTAGGATTTTCAACTGGAACTTTATCTAAAAGTGTATTCATTTTTTCTTTTGGTGCAGGAACTAACGTGATTCAAAATTTTAACTTTTGATACCCATATACATCATAAATGTACCCATTGGGGCTTAACATTGTTTTGCCTTAAAGCCTAGACAATATAAAGTCCCCTTCACCTCAGGACTTCAAATCCAACTTTGATAAGTTCTTCATTTATTATATGTAGATAAATCAATAATTCTGTCTACAATGTAAATTATCCTCACATGTATATCTATGTGTCATACCGAGAATAAAATTTGATAATAATAGTAACATTTAGCTGAGAACATTTTTGGTCCTTATGGGCCAAATCTGGACGTAGGGTTAAAAGAAGTAATTTGTAATAATTTTAATGAAGCATTTAGATTACCCTTATGTCTAAACAGACTGATCAACAAGTCAAAAGATAGGGTAGAACAAGATGATAAGTATGAAATCATATATTCGATTATCAAGAACCTGTTATAATGCCACTTATTACCATGAGATGAAGAATAGGGTTAAAACATTTATGACAACAAATATACCAATATAGAAAGTCTAAAATGGACCCTCAAGTTAATTCTGTTTTCTTCAATTTATAAAAACAACATGAAATTTATTCTCAAATGAATTAATACTATTTGCAATAAACCTAATGATAAAAAGAAGAATAAAGAGGCCTGATTTATTGCCAAGTCTAATAACATCAATCAAAAAAAAACACCAGTGTCCCATTGATTTATACTCTGGTTTATAAACCAGTCAGTTTAGTTAGTTAACCACAAATTGGGTACACAGTACCATAAGTGTACCATAAGTCCACTTGGCTAAATATTACTATTATTATCGAATTTTTCTTCTCTGTGTGATATATACATATACGTGTGCATCACTTATCATACATTTTCTATTCTTCTTTATTGAAGAGTCCAAACAAGTGTGTAATCTACCTCTTATTCCTCTGCTATATTTCAATGCATAGATATTTGCCCTTTGATGTTTTCAATTTCATATATACTATTTGAGTAGTTTATTGGGATTACTTTCACAAATATATGATTTCCAGTGTTAAACATGTAAAGCAAGAATGGACAAACGGTTGATCGCAATCGACGGTCGATCACACACAGCTTGACAGTCGATTGCAGATGTTTCTGCCATCAGATTAATGTTGCCTGAATTCCGAATTTTTTTATTTTTATATTAGTATTTATAAAATTCTATAACTAAGTTGGCCGATGGTTAGGCACAGCTCTTTCTATATGGGTGCGCCCTTCTTGCTTTTACTCTTCATTGTACATCTCGTCTCAATACTATAGCATCTTAAATGACTTGGTAATTTTTCTGCTGTTTCACTCATTAATTAATAATTACTTCCGCTAAGATTCTGGATTCTATATTCTATCAATAAAAATGATATATTTAGTGAAAGGTAGTTTTTAAAGTTTTTTAGTTTACAGCAATTCTAACTCCTTAGGAATTCTTCCAACCAATCTTTAAAAAGCTTACTTTTGTCAACGTAGCAAAAAATTTCAATTAATAATGATCGATAAATAATTAAATTTTATAAAATATTATTTATTCATTTATTACCCAAAAAGTCGATCACCTATAGATAATAAATATAAAGTCGATTATGATACTTTTAAGTTTGCCCACCCCTGATATAACGCTTCTTTTATCTTTTACGTCTTAGATTCCCTTTGCTCTTTATAGTGCTTTATGTTCTTAGAATCTTTATTAACACAAAGACAAGTTTTATGAAATGTAAACAAATGGAAGTGAATTCTATTGACTGATTTATTTCAACCATTCATAATTATGGATCTAAGAATTGAACTCTTAATTGAAAATCAATGCAGAGATTTCAGACGACCCAATGAAAAATGGTAAGATGTAAAGTAGGGATAACAAGTGGAGAGTGAAAATAAAATACATGGATGAGAAAACAGTCAGATATTACTGACATCATTGAAAGAATTAAGAAACTGAAATGAAACTGGGCTGGACGTATTTTCAGAAAGCAAATCGACAGTTAAAGTTTTAAATTGAATTTAAAAAGATTATAAAAAACCTAAAAAAAGACTACATAACCAATAATAGATCAAAATAATGAAAATGATAATATTAAGATCAAGAGTAAAGCTAAACTGGCAAAGCATGACTGGAATTTTGGCAGACTCTAAAGATTGAGATTGTTTTATATGAATCCGAGAGCTGCTTTACAATAAACTTCAAATGGAATTATATGCTATAAGAAGTATGTCAGCCCAGATTGGAAATTTTCAGGAATTTTTTTTTATTTCTCAATTAAACATATCTGGAAAGTCTCCATCTATTACACCACCAAAATAAATCATGCATGGGAATTAGACAGTCACTCTAAAATGTAGGATTAAAATATGGATCGAGGATTGGACCAACAGATAAAAAATTATAGTGACCCCTTTTTAGTATGTAGGAGGATTACTTGACCATATATCTAAAATAATAAAGTAGGAGGAATACTTAGTTCAGTGAAATACTAATAAGCAAGGTACTTGAATGATTAAGAAACATGAGTTGTTAAATACAAAATTTGCTTAAGCATGTCCAAAATATAACAATATGTATATTAATAATTGTATTCTCATGCTTCAATAAAATCAAATATTATGAGTTATAAAAAGCTACACCATTTTAGAAAGAGAAAATTTGTAAAATATGTCCTTCATTGTAATGAAAGATAGAATTTTAATAAGTATTTCTAAAAAAAAATATGTATAAAAGTTTAATATAATGGAAAATATATAATCTAAAATATCCGATGTAAAAATATGGAAATTAATCAAATCCATTATACTTTTAGAGAAGGGCTTTAACTTTTATCATATGGACTTTGAATGTTTATAATAGTCAAACAATGTCTTTTTTTAACTATAGAGGTATCTCTCAAATCTCAACACAAGATAGCAACTTTATGAAGATAAGAATGACCATCTTATTATTAATCTAAATTCCCACTTACATAGGACAATCTGAAGGATCTTGCTTTGGAAGCATGAAGATGTTTAATCTCTTCACTTTTAAGACAACTATTTCCTTTTCAAATTAACCTACTTGAAGTCTTGCGATTTATGAGTTAATATTCTGTTTTTTATACAGGAAATATATAAACTAATGACATATAGGAAATATGTAAATACTTTTAGAGAAAGGTTTTAACCTTTATGATATGTGCCTTATCTTTATAAAGTCCCTATATTGTGTTGAAGTTTGAGAGGGCCCTCTATAGTAAAAAAAGACATTATTTGATTATTATAAATGTTCAAGGCACATATAATAAAGATTAAAGCCTTTCTCTAAAAGTACTTACATACTTTCTATGCCCTTAATAAATAACTACAACTTGAAATCCATTATCTAAATAATTTATATTAAATAATAACATTTCCATGCAAAATGATTATAAAGATGATAGTAAGAATAGTTCAAATAAAAAATGGTTCAAATTTTCGCATTATCCCAAAATTTATAATTCATTAATAAAAAAACAAAAATTATATTGATAAGCATTTTACTGGATAAATTAATAGTTTATTATAAATTAAGAAACAATATAAAATACAAAAAAATAAAGGAATCATACATAAAATTAATAGTGAGCATTGCAATGTGATTTACTATGGTCATTCAGGGAAACAGAGATAAGAGCTGAAGAACATAATGCAATTATTAGGTGAGATGATAAATCTGTTCTACATATTCATTACTAAACATATGGGCATAAAATAGATACTACAAAAATATTAAACCTTTAAATTACATTAAAGCTACAAAAAGAAGACAAATATATGGAATATATTACATTAACCATAACTTAAATAATTGTGTGAATATTCAATAAATTTAGTTAAGACCAGGTCAATTAAAAATGAATGGAAAATTATATAAAATAGTATATAAAATTTATAATGCATGTATTATTTATTCTGTAGATTGTTATATAGACAATTTTTTGAAGTTATAATAGATCTCTATATGGAAGTTTTTTTCTATTTTACTGTTTATTTTACTTCTATTATAGAACACTAGATGGTGTTCTATCTGCAATAATTGTTAATTGAATGTAAATGCTTGAAAACAGAAAGGGCACATATAATGAAGTTATGGAAGAATAAATATGAAAAAAGTGATTATACAGAAAGTGGATTATTGGTTTTTGTGCTGGGTATGGGGAAAGATAAGGGGGATTTAGATATAAAGGCCATAGAGTTGACAAAGATTATGTTGTGGAAAGGGGATGGAGCTGAGAGATTCTTGACTTCGTTTAAGGAGAAGCTACAGTACATCACATCATATGGAAAAATATGGGTGATTTAGTCGGCAAGTTGTGTAAGGAAGGCATAGAAAATATTAGGCATCTGTTACTTCAATGTAAATGCTTGAAAGTAGAAAGGGTACAAATAATGAAGTTATGGGAAGAATAAATATGAGCAAAGTGATTATACAGAAAGTGTGTTATTGGTTTTTATGCTGGGTTTGGGAAAAGATAAGGGGGATTTAGATATAAAGGCCATAGAGTTGATAAAGATTATGTTGTGGAAATGGGATTGAATAGATTATGAGAAAACTTAGGGTGGGGAATAGAAAAGGAAGGTAAAGTGGCTAACAGGTTTTTCTGGGCACAGTTGTAGAGAGATTCCTGACTCCATTTAAGGAGAAGTCACAGTGTATCACATCACATGATGTTAAAATAGATGTTTAATATTTGAAAAGGTAATAAAACCATGTGCCAGAAAAGGCTTTTTATGTGTAATTATTATTAATATAAATTATGTAGCTGTTATATATGATTTTTATTCTTTATTATATATAGCTGTTATATATGATTTTTATTATTTATTATAATTTCTAGCCAATTATGGGAATTAAGTTTTATTTAATATTAATTATATTTTCTCTACTTAAATAGTATTTACATTTTTTAAAAATGTAAACAGAATGAATCTTAATCTCTGTTTAATTAAACCACTTAAAAACACTTCCATAGACCACTTTTATAAAAGTCAAAAACAATGTTGCATCAATGCATAAATCACTCTTTTGTTTCTGACACTTTTATTGTATTTACCCTGGCAATAAAATCCATATAAAATGCTACAAAAAGATCATGCACAACACATACAAGTTAGTTCTTAATATTATCTGAAATGTTTACAATACAGAGTAAACTATCTGCCTAAAAGGAAATTTAATTCAGAAGTGGACTATTTATCCTAGTTTATAACAAGAAAATATTTATGTATAGAAATATTTACTTTAAGCTTTCTGGAACTTGATCTTTCACTATTGACCCAAAGAAGTGATGGTTTCAAGTCCATAAATAGGTTGTTTATCAAGCAGACTAACCCCACAGAAATCTTGATCATGCAATCTCACCTTATTGTTAAATAGCTTGTATTTGTTAGGATAACCATTCTTCTCTGGTGTTGGTTGGTGATTAATACACTGTATTAAAAGACATTTTTCTATTTTATAGATTCTGGTGGTTGAGTCTACTACCCAAACTTGTTTAGCCTCAGGGATTGTCAATTAGTAGTACTTGATAGCATCTTGGCAACAATAAAGGTTAAAATTTATCTCTGTTTACATGGATATAATCTCATTTCTATTCTTTATTATAATAATAATCCATATAAATATTTAATTCAATATATATATATTAACAAGAGAGTTCTCTATAAACATTTTCAGAACATGAATTTATGATTTTTTTTTTCAGATAAATAAGCCTTAGCCAACCCTTCCAACAATCTGGAATTGCCGACTAAATTATTAATTTGAGAGTAAAATTTCAGGTTAATCTGAATGCATCAGGTAAATATCTAGGCACTGACTATAAAAACAAACTACATTTATATATAGTGCAGCCTTATTCACTGATGAGAAAAGACAATGCTTTTCTATCTTTTACAAATGAACAGAATTTATTATTTAGCATAAAAAAATCAGGAATAATAATATGAAATACAATAACGAATAAGGCATAACAGAGTGGCAAATACATCTCTAAATTAGTTTCACCACCATTTTCAATAATTATTGACCCACTATAGAATAAATATCTTTCCAAGGTTTATCCAGTTTCTTGTAGCTCTAACCTCTCTTCTCCATACTATGTCATTGAGGTTCCTTTTTCATCTATCCATTTTACATGTGATCTTTCTTTAGATATTTATATTTTCTTGGAATCTTATGTAAGTTTTTACTATCATCTTTTATAGGAATAAGTGCAACTCAGCTCCATTGAAGTTACTTTTTTCAGTGATGCAAGTAACATCTGTCCTCTCACCATATATTTGGTTTTTGATCTCTCCTTGATACTCCTGATATATCCTTCATACTTTGTAGTTTAGCATCTCTATATTACTCTCCCATTAAATGTTCAAGTCTCACATCCATAAGAAAAAATTCGTAAAGCACATCCATTAAATACCTTTTGTTTCAAACTTATTGGCACATCTCCTTTTAATATTAAGTTATTTCTACCAAAACCACTCCATCCAAATTTAATTCTATGATTAACTTCATCCATTATGTTTTCATCCATATTAATAATCTGATCAAGGTTTTTGTAGTTAACTTCTTCTTATTCATCATGATCAATCATTGTTTTCTTCTTTTGTGAAAATCCATTGAATATTACTGTAGTCTTTTTAGCATTTATCTTTAGTCTTACTTTCTTATTTTCATCCAATAACTCTTACACTATCTTCTAATGCTCTGAAGCATTATTTGTCAAAATGAATACATCATCTATAGTAAATGATTTAAATAAATTTCATTTACTTTTATTCCCATATCTTCCCATTTTAATCCACAAAATATTTATTGCAAAACTGCTATAAATAGTTTTGGAGATATGAACCCATCTGTCGTGCACCCTTCTCAATGTTAATCTTTTTAGTATTATTATGTAATCTAATTATGACTGTTACATTTTGATAAATATTGTTCAGAATATAACAATATCCTGGGTCTATATCTTGACGTTCCAATGCTTTAATCATTAAAGAAATGTTTACAGAATCAAATTCCTTTTCATAATCTATAAATCCCAAGTATAATGACTACTCATATTCACCGATTCTTTCTGCAATTTCTCTCAATACTTGGATATGATCCATTGTTCTAAAATCATTTTTAAATTTACCTTATTCTTTTGTTTGGCTAAAATTCAAAATGTCCTGTAGATGAGTTGTAATACTTGAGTAAAAAAATTGTACAGAACTGAAATAAGACTGATAGATCTATAATTTCTAATATCTTCTTTATCATTTTTGTTTAGATATTAATATTTAGTACTGCATTCTTCCAATCACCCGGTACATTTTTATCATTTAGATATTTAATGTATAATTTGGCCAACAATTTTCTATTACTTCATCAGTTTCTTCTAAAATATCGATTATAATTCCATTACTATCTGGAGCTTTGCTCTTCTTCATAGCTTTAATTGTGTGTCTCACTTCTTGATCTCAAATCCTGGACAATTCAAAAGTTGTAATAATAGTAGGGGTTACTCATCATAATAAAGATTGATTATGACATTAACAGCTACAAATACCTTGGTCAGATTATTAATACAGATGGAAACATAATGGATGAAATTAATCCTATAATTAAACTTGGTTGGAGTATTTTTGGTAGAAATAACTTGATACTAAAAGGAAATATGCCTATGGGTTTGAAAAAGAAGGTTTTTAATAAATGTGTTTTACCAGTTCTTACTTATGGATCTGAGACTTGGACACTTAATAGAAGAGCAATACAGAGACTTCAGACCACTCAAAGAAGTATGGAGAGATGCATGTTGGGAATAACAAGAAGAGATTGAAAACGCAGCATATAGGTAAGAGAACAAACTGGTGTTACTGACCTAATTGAAAAAATTAAAAGACTGAAATAGAGTTGGGCTGGACATATTGCTAGAAGAGATGATAATAGATGGACAATTGAAATCTTAAACTAGATTCCAAGAGATTGTAAAAGACCCAGAAAGAAACCACATGTGAAATGGATGGATGAAATAAGAAAGTGTTCAGGAGTGATGTGGAGAAGAGAAGCTAAAGATCGGAGAAGATGAATTGAACTTGGAGAGACCTTCATCCTGCAGTGGATTGATAATGGTTGATGATGATGATGATATTTTCTTGTTCTTTATTGATATATATTTCTTTATAGAACTCTTCCATACATTTCTTGACATAAACTCTCTTTTTTAGTAATAGTTCAATCTTTTCCTTTTATTGCAGAAATACGTTTTCTATTATTTAAATCATGGTTATTCGGATAGGATGACTTTTATACAAAGAAATTGGCTTACCTAATCTAAATTGATAGTTAAATGTCATCATTTTTTAAGTTTTTCAATCGTCTGTCTCCTATTACTCAAAAAGCAAATTGGATCTATTGTTAAGAATTAGCCCATCTTAGGACTGTAAGTCAACTGGACATTCATAATAAATCTGAACCTTTGGGGTTATAAAATGTCTTAAAAATCATTTGGCATTCTATTGTTAATCAGGAAATAAAGCAGGAGTTGTCTTGCATTGGTGGTCGAGAGGTCAGCGCGACTGCCTTGCACTTACAGGCAGTTGCCCGGGTTGCGGGTTCGCGTCCCGGCCGATGCTATGACACTTTAAAAAAAAAAAAAAAGCAGGAGTTAATTATTATGCACTTTAATATGCCTGTTGCACCAACAATTTGATTAGACTATATTTTATTTTGAGTACTTTATTTATGCATATTTTTCGGCACTGCCAAGGATAATCATCATCATTGTTAACCGTCTCACATAAAAAAAAGAATAGATCTTATAACTGCAGAAGAAAAATGGAAAGACAAAGTATAGTATACTATTTATAGATAATAAAAGACAGAACTAAAACTGAACCAGTACATGATTTTTTTTTTTTAATGGTTTTAATAAAAACTTACTCCACCCTAACTGGTCAAAAGCTATTATACATCTTGAAAAATAAAAGAACAGTAATTTATAGCTTTCAGATTGTTATTATTAATCATATGAATATATACTCGCAAACAAATTACAGTAATTATTTTCTTTTAAACTTCAATTATAGCTGTTTCTTTCAGTTGTTTTATTCGCCTGACTTTATAGTACTCTTTCCACAAACTGTATATAGATAAATAGTTATACACATGCATTGTATATGTATATCTGCAACAAAATCATTTTAATTAATAAGCATAATGATAAAAGAGATCCGCATGTTAACTCGTTATGTACATGATTTTGGATTCAATACCCAATCAAACATTTTCAGATAACTAAATATTTTCAAATAAGCTCAGAATTTCATTTAAAGGGTTAATTAAACCAACCTAGTTAATCATCAGCCTAGCCAATTATCTAACACTTGTCACTGAATTTTTAGATATTTTTAATTGGAGATAAAATAAGAAATATATAAAATTTATTTCTACATGACATTTTGATTAATTTGAGAAGTAGTGCCCATTTCTCAAGTATTCCTCAACAATTATTTTAAATGGGGGGGGGGGGGGATCTATATTGCAATGAACAAGAAAAGAGAGATAAGCAATAAAAAATTAACGAATGGTTACGACGTGTTTTCAAAAATAACTATTCAAAGATAGGCTGAAAACTTTATTTAGATAAATAGAAAAGAAATATATGGATAAAATTAAGTTAGAGACATATACATATTTTTTATTATTCAGTGTTCACTGAAATGGATTAAACATACTCTGTTTTGTGGAAGTAAGTATGCATCAATTATTTATCCTCCATTCGCACGCGCGCACACAATCACATCTCAGTTTTGTTAATTTATGTAATAATAGTAAAAATAATATTAATACTGATTATAATGGTAATCCTAGAATTAATAAAGGCATTTACTATAAATCTCGTCCAGTGGAATTTATTGAATGCAATGTCAATTGCACTATAACGAAGCAATTAATGATGATAAAATGTATACTTTAATTGAAATGACACCAACTAAAACACTCATCTATCTTCATGAAGGGTGTAGTTATAATGTGATCCTGCAGGAGATTGGCTGCTGGCGTATTTGGCAAATAAAAGCATTATGGCCCCTAGCTAGGGAGGATGGAATGTTAACTAGGTTGTTGTTTTTCAAGATGTACATCAGTTTATTTGAATAATGACTATAATGTGTTCTACAGACTTTTTTTTTTACTGTTAATAATTTTCATATAAATAAATCGAATGAGGGGAATAGTTTGGATAAATTAAACGCCATTAAATTAAGTGCTGCCATCTTCCGCGAAAATTGAAAAAAAAAAAGGAAGACTCGAATACAATTTTTATTCAAATAATAATAAATAATGAGAAAAAATCCTTTATACCAGGTGTAAATTAAACCAGTTATGTCATAAAACTATGTATAATGATATCTGTTTTAAATTATTATTTTGTAAAGATTCTTAATTTTAAAATACACCTAATTATATTAATCTGTGAGTATAAAGGTGAGCTAATTTTTATTATCATTCCATTTATGAAATTAATATATGGTTTCTGAAATGGATTTAGAAAGTATTAAAAATTCAAATTAATGTTAAAAAAATAGAAAAGAAAATGTGCTAAATTTAGCCAATTTTGTATAGTAAATTGAAATTAATGTTAAAAAAATAAAAAATAAAATGTGCTAAATTTAACCAACCTTGTATAGTAAAAAAAAAACTCTAATATGTGTAACCTTTTGTTAATAAATGTAAATTATAATTCCTTATTTGTAAATTTTGGAAAACAAATCAAGTGGTAAACAGCATTTCTATGCTTTAGATTAAAGCCCCAGGTTAGTTTTTCTGTTGGTTTAATTAATACTTTTCTGGAACAAGTTACCAGCACACAAAAAATTAATATTCCAATTTCGGAAAAAAATGAAAATCTCTGACGAATAGTAAATAATCCACTATTAATTTTTTTTTTTACTAAATTTTACAATAATAAAATTAATTTTATCAGTTACAGATACTAATATTTCTATAATGAAATTTCCTGTAGATGAATTTTATCAGGAGGGGATGGGGGACATTTCCAAAGTGTTGGAAGACCTTGATCCCAGAATTCCATAATACAGACTATAAAAATATTCCAAAATCAATTCGTTTTCTTGGAAACAAAATATTAGTCTGTTTAGTTAGTTATAAACCAGTCATTCAACTTCAGTGGAGAGAGGGGGTTGTCACTTTAATTCACAGCAGCTGCTTTACTATATGGAAAAAATCACACTTTTTAATTATCTATTTGAAACACGAGTAGTACAAATGCTTACAAATATTGTTCCATTTCATAGTACTTATTAAAGAACATTCAATCTATGAATATCCAATACTCCATATCATCAAGATATTCTCTTTGATTTCAAAAGCATATGACCTTTGTAGTTTCACTGTAAATTGAGAACATCTGATAAAAAGCTGCCATGATTTTAAATCAAAGAGAATGTTCTGATGGTATTAATATTGACATATCCATGGACTGAATGTTCTTTAATAGAGTAATGGGAAATAGAGAAGTATAGCTAAATCCCATATGTAGATCCCACTATTCTAAATTATATCTCTCCAAGGCAAAAACAAAATGGAGTTCATAACTCAAACTACTGAATTTCTGGGAATCATAATCAAAGATTCACATTATATTCTGATCAATAAAATTATTCACACAACTATGATGTCACCAATGAAAGTAATGAACACTTAAGAAAAAGCCTCCGATTAAAGCCTAAATAGAAAAAAATACATAAAATTGAAAAACTTAAAATTCTCAATATCACTCTACTGGTGGAAAAAATTCTCTAGACAACAAAGTACTATTCCAGTTCAAAAAATGAACCAAAATCCTAAAATTTTCAATTGAAACTGATGAAACTGAGAGTGAAATTTTAGGCTAGATCTTCCAAATTCTGGAACAGATTGAACTAGGATGTTACTTTGACTCAACTCCCTTCTTGGAGATTTTCTTACAGGATATTGACATTCCTATCAGGCACTGAAAGAAAAAATTGATTTCTTCCAAGATGTTTTACCTTATGATTTCACCATCATCATCATCATCAACCATTATCAATTCACTGCAGAATGAAGGTCTCTCCAAATTTAATCTATCTTCTCTGATCTTTAGCTTCTCTTCTCCACATCACCCTGCACACTTTCTTATTTCATCCATCCATTTCACATGTGGTCTCTTTCTGGGTCTTTTGCAATCTCTTTGAATCCAGTTTAAGATATCAATTATCTATCTATTATCATCTCTTCTAGCAATATGTCTAGCCCAACTCTACTTCAGTCTTTTAATTTTTTCAATGAAGTCAGTAACCATATATTGTGTTTTCGATCTCTTCTTGTTACTCCCAACATGCATCTCTCCATACTTCTTTGAGTGGTCTGAAGTCTCTGTATTGCTCTTCTATTATGTGTCCAAGGCTCAGATTCATAAGTAAAAATTGGTAAAACATATTTATCAAAAACCTTTCTTTTCAAACACATAGGCATATTTTCTTTTACTATCAAGTTATTTCTACCAAAAGCACTCCAACCCAATTTAATTCTATGATTAATTTCATCAATTATGTTTCCATCTGTATTAATATTCTGACCAAGGTATTTGTAACTATTAACTTCTTCTAACTCATCATAATCAATCTTTAATCCATTAAACATTACTTTAGTCTTTTTAACATTTATCTTTAGTCCTACTTTCCTTCTTTCATCTGATAACTCCTGCAACATTTCCTGCAGCTCTAAGGCATTATTTGCAAAAATAACTATATCATCTGCAAAATCTAAATGACTTAAATAATCTCCATTTACTTCCACTCCTTTAGCTTCCCATTTTAATTCACAAAATACTTCTTGCAGCACTGCTGTAAAAAGTTTTGGAGATATGGAGTCACCCTGCCTTACACCCTTCTCAATGTTGACCTTCCCAGTATCATTATGTAATCTAATTGTTGCTGTTGCATTTTTATAAATATTCTTTAAAATATGAAATATGACAATATCGATATGAAATAGAAATCATTGAATTTATTTTATCTCAACTTCATTTTGTTTTTACCACTATAGTTATTGTCTACGTATACAAATTTCAAATGTTCACTTTCAAACATGTTTTGCATTAAATCATATCAATATATGGATTTTCTTTTAGCATTAATATAGATTAAACTATTAGAATATCCTATGTTCATCTTTACTTTATGATTACCCAAGGTGTCAAAAAAAATAGCAATTTTTTCCCCAACAATAGCGCCACCTAATGCAATTTTTAGTCATCAATAGATGTTAGATGGCACTATAGTTGGGAAAAATTTTGCTACTCTTTTATCATTAATAAGGCAAGGTAATATAGTGCTTATAGTCAATAAATCGATCCTCAATACTGCATTGTAAAATGAATGGTAACATAATTGAGATTAGTGTGGGGGGAATTATTTCCACCAAATGTCTTCTGTCCTCAGTAATTGGATTGACCAATTTGCCCACATATCATATTATTTACAAAAACCATATCTTCCAATTATTCAAACAGTGATCTCAAAAAGTCAGAAGAAAAGTTTTAAGTTCATAAGAGTCTGGTGGTGGCTGTGATATGATGTCTTTACTTTGCATTTAGCTTTCGTTATTAACGACAAGCTGCCTAATAAACTGTGAGCTGTTGAAAAGTGAATGTTTAATGACGTCTGATATCAAGTACATTTTTGATTATATGTGATGTTCATCATCCAAAATATAGTAAAATTCATGGAACAGGTAGTTAATATTTCAATGATTGATGACTCTTCATAGCCTACTATTTCAACTTACCTTTAATACTGCGGTAGTATGGCTAGAACCAATAATATTATTGCGTTATATATTTCAACTCAGCAAGCTGTGAGATAGTTTAGCTTTGGAAGGCATAGGCTGAGTTTGAATTTAAAAATCTCAAACTCTTCAGTTTGTCATTCTACAACATCATTAAATAGCAAAGGCCAACAAATAATCAAATATCTTATTCTCATATGACATTTAAGGTTCATCATACACATAATAAATCTCTAGTTCACCTAATTTATATCTTCCATAAAATATATATTACCTAAATATATATTTTTTAATTTCTGAAGTCTGATTCAATTCTATTTACACAATGCTGCAAAAAAGTATCTTATATTTAAAACAGAATTGAATTCAGATTTTCATAATAAAATATACTTTGGAGATTTGTTATCATTTTAAAAAAAATTGTCATAAATTTAAAGATTCTGATGATTCTGAATATTTTAATATAAACAATTTTTAATACATATTTAATAGCCTTATAACTAAACCACGCCATAAAATATTGGGATTTAAACTGCTAACAGAAACAAATTTGGCATGCACTCTGTCTTTCTATGTAATTCATTAATTCACAAGCATGATCCTATTTCCTATTCTTACACAAGCTGTTACAACAACATGCAATGATGTGATACAGTGTGGCTTCTCCTTTTTCAGAATCAAGAATCTATCAGACATTATGACCAGAGAAACCTGTTAGCCATCTTACCTTTCCTTTACCCACCATAAGTTTTTTTCCATAATTTTCTCTATCTTGCTCCATTCCATTTCCACAACATAATCTTTGTCAACTCCATTTCCTTTATATTTAAATCCTCCTTATATTTTCCCAAACCCAGCATAAAAACCAAGAACCCACTTTCTGTATAATCACTTTATTTATGTTTATTCTCCCACAACTTCATTATTTATACCCTGTCTGCTTAAGTCATTTACATTCAATTAACAGATGCCTAATATTTTCTGAGCCTTCCTTACATAACTTGCAGACTAAATCACCCACACTTTTCCATTTATGTATATATTCCTTTGTTTCTAAAGATCCTGTTCAAGCCTTAAACAGTAAACTACTTTCCATGTTATTATCATAAATAACTTGCACCCAATATTCTATTTACTTCTATATTAAACTTTTTTTACTCTCCATACTAGTTCTCCATCTCTCCAACCCCCTAATTTTTATTAATGCATCTATTCTTCTATCCCATTCCTTGCCACTATAATACTCAACAATTCTCCTAACACAATTATCTCATCTTTTTGTATAAATATACTGACATAAATTCTTTATCCAAATCTTCTGCATACCATATTACCTTTCTCACCTATCTTGTTGCCTGTCCTTTAATCATAACACAATTAAATACTATTTTGGATATTCTTTATTATCCATAAATTGCAATGTATTGAACATTTTCATTTTGCTTTTTGCATCAAATTTGACTATCCCATTGCTCCTTGAATTGCTTCATTTGCCATTCACACATCTGCATCTAATGCATGTCTTCCTACTTCTCTTTGTACTTTTCCTAAGTAATCTAACACCCCTTTACTAACACATAATGCATTGTTACCATATGTTAACTCTGCTACTGTCACTTCCTTTTATACAATTCTACCTACATCATATTTATTATATGAAAACACTGTCAATTTCTTTATCAGTGCCTTTCTTTTCTTTGCTTCATTTATCAATTTTTTCTCCCAATCATCCAAGAAATTTCTCTGATTACTTAAGATGATTATATCTTCCAATAAAAATTGTTTCTCTTCTCTTTCTCTAGTATTTATCATCATTACTTTTGATTGGTAACCTCTCCACATAGTAGCGTCATCCAGTGCAAGCCATAGTAATCAATGGATATAGAAGATTTTTGTGTAAAATTCCTATTTAGTGATGATATTGGATGAGTAGGCAATAGATAGGGATTTTATGAACAAACTTTCTATCATCTATTGATTACTATGATTTCCAATGGGTGGCACTACTGTATGGAGAGCTTACTGCTATTTTAATTCAGTAGTCCTATTAAAAAGCCAAGATGCTTAACAATCTTAATTTATTAATAATACAATCATTTTTATTTGTCAAAAGTTTTAGTGGTGAAATATCAAAACCCAATCTCAACTGATAAAAATAAGTTTATCCAAATTAGTCTTGAGATTTCATTTCTCACTTTTTATATAGTTTTATTTAATTTACGCTGATTTTTTTATCTACCTATCTGGATAAATCTGATATCTCAATATTTATCTACTTCCTAATTTCCAATCAAATTAAAACTTTATTTATATATGTAATCCCAATGACAATATATTTTTTTAGAGTTTATAAACAATTTCAGCAAAAAAAAATTTTTTTTTTAAAGAAATACTTTTATTCATACAAATGCACTATATTCTTATTCTTCCTCTACTTTCTTTGCATTTCTTCATATATGCGTATATATTGCTTACAATAACTCCCCTCATATACACTTTAATGCAAACATTTTTTTAATATAATTCTTTTATTTTTCTGACAGTTTTAACTGTTCTGCAGTATTCATCAGAGCATTCTTAAAAAATAAAAATAAAAGTAGAGGAGATTAAGAATGCTCTGATGAAGACTGCAGGACAGTTGAAACTGTCAGGAAAATAAAGGAATTATATATATAAAAAATTTGCATTAAAGTGTATATGAGGGGAGTTATTGTAAACAATATATACAAATGCACTAAAGAGTTAAAATGATTTTTTTCAGCTCACTTGTGGGAGCTCGTGTTTTGAAATCGACAAGTCAGATTCCCCCAAAATTATTTAAATAAATTTGCAATTACCACCCACTTTCTTGATTTAATTAAAGGATTCTTTGGAAATATATGATTTGTAAATTTCTAAACATGATAACTCCATATTTTTATTTGTTAAAGCTGAAAAAAAAAAGTTTATTTACTTTGCATTTATGTGAATAAAAGTGTTTCTGTCATTTTTTAAAATATTTTTTATTCATCTTTTGTTAGTCTATAAAATTAAATAAAAGATATAATTATTACATTAATGACATTTTCTATATGAAATGTCTGTATTAATCGTTCTCTCTCTCTACACACACACATATATGAAAATCAGTCAACGCTTAGACAATTCCAATATCAATAAGAATCAACTACAGTTTATGTGTTCAAGTGTATCAGTGTTATGAGATAGAGTGGAGAGTGGTGGTGGGTCGTGTGAAAGTCTGTGCTCATATACCCTATATATAAAATTATATATTCTTTTAAAAAAAACTATTACCTAGTCTGTTGTAGCATATGTATTCTCACCGTTTTTTTGTAATAACAAATTAGCGAAATTTTAACAAAAAATATTTATCAAATATGATAATTTTGTACACCATCCTGTATTTTTTTAATATAAAGAAATGTAAGCTTTTCGGTTTTCACGAAAGTAACCAAGTATGTCTTCTTTTAATTCTAATGATCGATTTAAAATGTTGTCTCTTGACAACGACATAATTTCAGCGTTGAATAATAAGTATTCACATTCAGATTCCATGGAATAATGAATGTTTTAGAAGTCTTGATTTTATGCAATTGAATATTTGTGCCGTCTATTTTAAAATAAAATCTGATTCTTCAGAAAATAGTTTTAACTACGAATATTTCTTGATATAAAAAGCAGTGGCTGAAAATGATATGTAGATTTAATTTTTTAACATATGAAATAAAATCTTTTTCTGTTCCTATCATAGATTTTGCATCATCTGTGCAGATATCGATGCTTAACTTTCAAAAGATATTAAACTTTCCAAAGAATGAGTTTGCTGACTAAAATATACTTTATCCTGTAAGTTTATTAAGCAAATGAAATTGATTATTCATTCTACTTTCATTAACAAAGCAAATAAATCCAATTAATTATGTCTTTCCAGTAATATCATAGATCAATCTGTTTGCAAAAAATCTTTTAAATTATTAGTTACTATTATATTTGTGAGATTATTTGTAATGTGCCTTGGAATGCCTAATTCTGCTTCTAATTATAATATCTTGTAAATAAATTTGTATGTACTTTCTTAACTGCTTATTTTCCAATCATTCTTTTTATAATAATTGAACAGACAACTGCAATTAATGTTTCTGCAGTTATATCATCATCATCATCAACCATTATCAATCCACTGCAGGATGAAGGTTTCTCCAAGATCAAACTATCTTCTCCACTCTTTAGCTTCTCTTCTCCACATCATCCCTGCACACCTTCTTATTTCATCCACCCATGTCATATGTGGTCTCTTTTTGTGTCTTTTACCATCTCTTGGAATCCAGTTTAAGATTTTAATTATCCATCTATTATCATCTCTTCTAGCAATATGTCCAGTCCAACTCCACTTTAGACTTCTAATTTTTTCAATGAGGTCAGTAACATCTGTTTGTTCTCTTACCCATATATTGCTTTTTCGATCTCTTCTTGTTATTCCTAATATGCATCTCTCCATACTTCTTTGAGTGGTCTGAAGTCTTTGTATTGCTCTTCTATTAAGTGTATGAGTCTCAGATCCATGAGTAAGGACTGGGAAAACACACTTATTAAAAACTTCCTTTTCAAACACACAGGCATATTTCCTTTTAGTCTCAAGTTATTTTTACCAAAAGCACTCCAACTGAGTTTAATTCTATGATTAATTTCATCCATTATTTTTCCAACTGTATTAATAATGTGACCAGGGTATTTATAGATGTTAACTTCTTCTAACTCATCATAATCAATCTTTATTTTCATATTTTGAGAAACTCCATTGAACATTACTTTAGTCTTTTTAACATTTATCTTTAATCATACTTTCCTACTTTCATCTGATAACTCCTGCAACATTTCCTACAGCTCTAAAGCATTATTTGCAAAAACAACTACATCATCTGTAAAATCTAAATGACTCAAATAATCTCCATTTACTTTCACTTCTTTAGCTTCCCATTTGAATTCACAAAATACTTCTTGCAGCATTGCTGTAAAAAAGTTTTGGAGATATGGAGTCACCCTGTTTTCCACCCTGCTCAATGTTGACTTTCCTAGTATGATTATGTAATCTAATTGTTGCTGTTTCATTTTTATAAATATTCTTCAAAATATGACAATATCCTGGATCAATACCTTGATGATCCAATGCAGTTATATACCATTTGAAATTACCAAACTCTCCAGTAGTGCCACCTAGTGCAAGTCTTCAATGGATGGTAGAAGATTTGTGCATCAAAATCTTTATATACTGCCTGCTCATCCAATATCCCCAGACAAGTTTCTAGCTTGTGACTTTTGTCAATGTGTAAGCATAGGAAATGGTGATTATGTAATTTGTAGTGGTTTAATGCCAATCCTGCATATGGAATGATGGTGAATATGGTTATTAAAGGACCAAAGACACCAAAGTGTGTAGATATTAAATTGGTTTCTGGTGTGTATGGTTATATAAGTGAATGAGCTTGGCAATCCATTTGAACTCATAGATAGCTGCTAGAGAATTGCGTTAGATCCTATACTCTAGATATAGTGCCCTCAGATCCAAGGCTCCTCACTGACAAAAGCCATAAGCTAGAAACTAGTTTGGGAATATTGGATGAATAGGCATTAGGTAGGGATTTTGATGCACAAAACCTTCTTGCATCAATTGATTACCATGGCTTGCTCTGGATGCCACTGCTGTAAGAAGAATTTGTTATTCTTTTAACAGCTTGGGTAAGCATAGAAAATGGTGATCATGGGTTGTTTAGTGGTTTAAAATTTTCTTCCTCTTTATTTTGCATTTGTAGTAATTTTTTAAATAGACTAAACATCACATGATCACCATTTTTTATGCTAGCACATTACTGTTATTAAAACAAGCAAAACTCTCCATATATTAGTGACACTTAGTGCAAACCAAAGTAATCAATGGATGCAAGAAGGCTTGTGCATAAAATCCCTATCTAGTGACTACTCATCCAATATCCCCAGACTAGTTTCTGGCTTGTGACCCTTGTCAGTGAGAAGCTTTGAATCTGAGAGCACTGCACCTAGATCTAATAGGATAGAGGTGGTTATGGTTTTTAAAGAACCAAAGACACCAAAATGTATGGGTACTGAACTGGGTTCAGACTCATATGACTATATAAGCTATTGAGCTTAGATTGAAAATATTATTGTGTTTTCAATTTTATTCTCATAGTTTTGTAGTTAAGTAAAGATAAAAGGTGGCTGCTGGAGGGTTGCATTAGATCCTAAGATCTAGGCGCAGTGCTCTCAGATCCAAAGCTCCTCACTGACAAAGGCCACAAGCCAGAAACTTGTCTGGGGATATTGGATGAGTAGGCACTAGATAGGGATTTTGTGCACAAGTGTTCTGGCTTCCATTGATTACTCTGGTTGGCACTGAGTGACATTACTGTATGGAGAGTTTTGCCTTTTTAAATAGACTTCATTTTTAGAATAAAGCGTAATTAAATGATGCAATAATTTGTTAGAAACCAATGCACCGCTTGGTTTTACTTTACTGCAAGCTGTGCACGATGAAGAAGGATTGTTTTTGCCTCCCAATCAAGTAAATCCATATTTTAGAAAAAATGACATTATAATATCTAATAATTTTCGTTTTCTTAACAGTGTTACTACACTCTGGTAAATCGTCTTTATCTACTTATAATTTTACTCATTCTTCATCAGATGATAATAAATAATTGATAAAATAAATATTTGATGAAAATAGTATTTTTGTTGTGAGAGATTTGATAAATAGTATTATTTGGCAGAATATAAAGTACTGATAACACACAAGTTCTCCATAATTCACAATATCTTTGCAACTACTAAAATGCTTTGTTAGTTCATAGTACACTTATCTCAGATTAATTAATATATTCTCTCTATCAGATTTTATCCGGTAGAGAGAAAAGATAAAATAAGATTGAGATGCATCTGTGGTAGGGTATTGAGAAAGTCGTACTTTTTAATCTGTATAAATATGATTGTTTTTCTTTTTATGATCGTGGAATTTCAGTAGAAATATTTTATAGATTATACATTTTATAATGACGCTCTAGCACACCTATTAACGACCATTGTTTTAGGTGATTATAGAAATACTAGGAAGCGAAGCATCAATTTTCATTCAATTCTTTTGCTAATCTGTTTTCTCTCTTCACATTATTCTAAATAGCCATATCTGCAAAAATATTTCTATTAATTGTTAAATTCATTTTAGGAAAACCTGGTACGGAATTGATTTTGAGATGAATATAATTTTAATATTCTACAATTTGGATTTATAAATAGAACTAATGCTCATTTACAAATGTTCATTTAATGTTCACCAGCACTAACACATGTGAATAACAGCAGTACTAATATTTTAGGTGTTCTCCTTACAGATTGCAGGTTGACAGCTAAAAAAAAACAACCTATTTCCCATTATAAATATCTTCAGGTGGATTGAGATTTAAAAAATGGGTAAAAAAAAATTATTTATATATATTGTAATGAAATTATTCAAACGGAAGTCAATCTCAGATAATGCGCTATTTATTAAATATTATACGTTTAGAGTGTACATTCTATATACACCAACTCTTACAGACCATGCTTAAATCTGGGCTTGAGTCTATAATATTTAAGAAATAGCGCATCCTCGGAGGTTAACTTGACTTCCGTTTGAATATTTTCAAAGTTTTCAGCACTTTGTAATAATAGGTTTATATATTGTAATGGTAAATTTACATTGTAAATGGGTTTCAACCAGAAATTATATGCAATCAAAGATTTACACATATATGTATTGATGTGATTATTTATTAAGTGCGTAAGAAGTATGTAAATACTTTAGAGAAAGCTTTATAGTTAAAAAAAGACATTGTTTGACTATTATAAATGTTCAAAGCACATATGATAAAAGTAAATCCTTTTTCTAAAGTATGTATATATGTATTGTAAATCTTGATTCAAATAAATATTTATATTAAGTAAAAGATGAATGGTTAATAAAATGCGAAAGAAATGATTCAATTCATATATATATATAATAATATTAACCAATGTGATGATGATGATGATGGTTTATAACCTAATTGCAAGTTCTTCTAAAATTATTTTGTTTTCTAGTCTCAGTAAATGCAATTATAAGGCAGCAAACCTTCTAACTAAAAAGTTTACTTTTGGAAAACCGTATTAGTGCCCGATCATCATTTACAAATTATTATTGCCATCCCAGATTATTTGACAGGGGATTGCATGATTTCGCAGGGCTGTGGATATTAACTAGCATATTGGATGATAAAAGCATTATGTTTGGGATAGGTTCAAACACAAGCAGAATGGATTAATAAAATATAACAATTTATTAACAATGAATAAATAAAAACTATTGCATATATAGTCACAACTATCAATGTGTATACAAAATATGAACTATAATGATAATAAAAATATTTTCAATTTAAGTTTAAAGTCTTATAATACTTATAATAATAAGATCTTGCCATACTAAATACTTAAACCACGTTTTTCTGTAGATGTAGTTCTTTTAATATATTTACAGTTATCTTCATTAATTCCTCCAAAGTTGGTAGTTCTCCTTGGCATTGGTGATGTTAGAATAGAAATCCAGCAACATCGGTGGTGTTACATAGGGTAAAATATTAGATCTTGGCTAGTTCTTAAGGCACTGTTCATTTCTTTCTTTATGGCATTATTAAGGCAGATAATGGCTGTTTTGGCAAACATGGGTAAAATATTAGTAGATATTGGCTAAGTCTTAAGGCACTGTCCATTTCTTCTATTACAGTATTATTAATGCAGACAATAGCTGGTTTTGGCAAACTCCAATGTTAGTTTCTGGGGTTAATTGCATTTTCCAGGTATGACTGAAGTGTTCTTTATTATCTAGCCACATATATTTCTGTTAGATTAAGTAATCAAGCTTGTTGTTACAAGTGAAATATTGAAAATTATTGTAAAACTGTCAGAAAGATATGGCTATCCCAGTTACCATTGAAAACAGTTTTAATGAGCAATTTCTCTCTTTGTCATAGAATCTCTGCACACTGCTTTTTAAGCTGAATCTTCAAATAAACTAAAGTAAATTGGACTGCCTGGATTGAATTAAAATGCAATGCTGGATTTGGCTATGTCTTAATTGCTTGTTTCAGACCTATTTAAGTTGTTCATCAACATGTTTTTCAAATAACATTCACCAACAGCGAATTATTAAGTTTTGACCTCTGTTTCTTTAGAACAACATGTTTTTTGAAAAACATTTTCTTTATTCCTGTTTCAACATGTTGTGTAAAGTCACCAACCAAGGCAGTGGTTGGTAGCCGAAGGCGGAGGGTGCTAAGAATCCCCTGATTGTGGACCCAGGCTGCCATTTGATGACAACTTTTTATTTAGGTACTTACAACTGCAGATCACTTTCAAGTGAAGGAAGATTGCAAGAATTAGAAGAAGAACTCTCTTATATTAAATGGGACATTATTGGACTTTGTGAAGTTAGAAGAAAAGGTGAAGAAACAATTGATTTAAAAAGTGGACATATACTCTATTATAAAGGCACACATATTGGAAATACAAGTGGAGTAGGATTCATTATAAATAAAAAGTGGAAGAACAATATTGTGGAGATTGCTGGTGTATCGGACAGAGTTGCAAGATTAGTTATACAACTTAATAGCAGATACCAAATGCAGATAATTCAGGTTTATGCCCCAACGAGTTCTCATAGTGATGAAGTAGTAGAAGATTTTTGTATGGATGTACAAAAGGCTTTTGATCAGAGTAAACAACATTTTAAAATTGTTATGGGAGACTTTAATGCTAGAATTGATAGACAAATGAAAGATGAAATTGCTGTAGGTAATTTTGGTTATGGTAATAGAAATGGGAGAGGACATAGACTTGTGGAGTTTGCAGAAAAAGAAAAACTTTATATTATGAATTCATTTTTTGAGAAAAATGTTAAAAGGAAATGGACATGGAAGCATCCAAATGAAGGTACAGCAGAATTGGATTATATTTTGACTAACAGGAAATACATATTTCAAGATTGTAATGTTCTTAATAAATTTAACACAGGAAGTGATCATCGATTAGTAAGGTGTAAGTTACGTGTTAATGTAAAACTAGAGAGACAAAAATTATTAAAAAAAACAATATTTACAGTTGATATTCCTAATCTTCAGAAACATTCTAATGAATTTAAATTAGAACTTACAAATAGGTTTCAAGTGTTAGTAGATTTTGAACATGATTCAGATTTGAATGAAATTAATATGAAAATAACTGATACACTTTTAAAAACTGCAACAAAGATAGCTGGTAGAAAAAAGCAGCAATTGACTAATAAAATTTCTACTGAGACTAGAGAATTTATGAGGAAAAGAAGAAATATGAAGATATACAAAAATGATGTATTAAAAAGAATTGAATATCTCGAATTTTGTAAAATGTTACGGAAAAGAGTTGAAAATGATATAAGAAAGTATAACTGTGAAATAGCAAGGAAAGCTGTAGAAGAAAATAAAAGTCTCAAGATTGTTAAACAACATTTTGGTATTGGTAGGAAATTTCTATCTGCAATAAGAAAAAAAGATGGAATTATTACTAAAAAGAGAGATGACATCATGAAATAGGTAGAAGATTTTTATCAAGAATTATATAGTAATAAAGAACAAGTACCTCCTATATCTATTACATCTTCCGAATTGCCCAGAATTTTAAATGAAGAAGTGAGACATACAATTAAGTGTATGAAGAAAGGAAAGGCTCCAGGAAATGATGGAATTATAATTGATATATTAAAAGAAGCAGGTGAAGAAATAGAAACAATTTTAGCAAAGTTATATACCAAATGTCTAAATGATAAAGATGTACCGGTAGATTGGAAGAATGCAGTAATAATATTAATATTTAAAAAAGGTGATAAAGAAGATATTAGAAATTACAGACCTATCAGTCTTTTATCAGTTTTATATAAAATTTTTACCAAGATAATTACAACTTGTCTATAGAGAACTTTGGATTTCCACCAACCAAGAGAACAAGCAGGATTTAAAAGTGGTTTTAGTACAATAGATCATATCCAGGTATTGAGGGAAGTCATAGAAAGGACAAATGAATATGAGTTGTCATTATGTTTTGGATTTGTAGATTATGAAAAAGCATTCGATTCTATACACATTTCTTCAGTGATTAAAGCATTGGATCATCAAGGTATAGATCCAGGATATTGTCATATTTTAAAGAATATTTATAAAAATGCAACAGCAACAATTAGATTACATAATGATACTGGAAAAATCAACATTGAGAAAGGTGTAAGACAAGGTGACTCAATATCTCCAAAACTTTTTACAGCAGTGCTGCAAGAAGTATTTTGTGGATTAAAATGGGAAACTAAAGGAGTGAAAGTAAATGGAGAGTTTTTAAATTATTTAGATTTCGCAGATGATGTAGTTGATTTTGCAAATAATGCTTCAGAGCTGCAGGAAATGTTGCAGGAGTTAGCAGATGAAAGTAGAAAAGTAGGACTAAAGATAAATGTTAAAAAGACTAAAGTAATGTTTAATCGATTTGCTCAAAATATGAAAATAAAGATTGATTATGAAGAATTAGAAGAAGTTAACAGTTACAAATACCTTGGTCAGATTATTAATACATATGGAAACATAATGGAGGAAATTAATCATAGAATTAAACTTGGTTGGAGTGCTTTTGGTAGAAATAACTTGATACTAAAAGGAAATATGCCTATGTGTTTGAAAAGGATGGTTTTTAACAAATGTGTTTTACCAGTTCTTACTTATGGATCTGAGACTTGGACACTTAATAGAAGAGCAATACAGAGACTTCAGACCACTCAAAGGAGTATGGAGAGATGTATGTTGGGAGTAACAAGAAAAGATCGAAAACACAATGTATGGGTAAGACAACAAACAGGTGTTAGTGACCTTATTAAAAAAATTAAAAGATTGAAATGGAGTTGGGCTGGACATATTTCTAGAAGAGATGATAATAGATGGACAATTGAAATTTTAAACTGGATTCCAAGAGATTGTAAAAGACCCAGAATGAGACCACATGTGAGATGGATGGATGAAATAAGGAAATGTGCAGGGGTGTTGTGGAGAAGAGAAGCTAAAGGTCGGAGAAGATGGATTAAACTTGGAGAGACCATCCTGCAGTGGATTGATAATGGTTGATGATGATGATGACATAAATAAATGAAAGAAAAAAATTTTTTTTCCTCTTTCTTTATTTACATAAGTTAATGAGAAGAAGAAAAAAAAAATGTCTTTAACTTTTGAAACTTGAATGATAAATTCTAAAATATTATTAATTCCAAAATTTTAGTATTACATTTAGTTTTGCTATCAAATCCAATACAAAAATGTGAGAGATTTTATTTAAAACTCAATTCACAAAAGAAAACCTAAAAAAGGTTCAAAATGCTTTAGATTTTTATAAACCACAAATGAAATTCTTTCACATATTGAAACAATTTTCTTTTCTTCTTTTACAATGCCATTTGTCATTTATTCTTTCTCATATATTACAAAGTCAAGTGTTGTTAGCCGAGAGATCATTGCAGCTGCCGTGCAAGCAAGTAGTTGGTTGCAGATGGTTGGTGGTTCGCCTCCCGGCCGATGCTATGACATATGAAAGAAAAAAAAATATTACAAAGTAACTTTATAAAATATCTGACAATATAGACAAATGCATAATCTAACCTCTCTTTTAATGTGTTAAGCAGTTCATATATTTATTACTCAATTGTGGTGAATTTTTTTAATAATTTTTTTTTCATGCAACTTTGTAGTATAATCGTATTCAAGCTCTCAGATGTTTTATGGCTACAATATATATATATATATATAGATCAATAAAAAGCAGTCTCAATACATAGACAATCCCAATATCAATAAGAATCAACAATTTCAAACTGTTGTCATGGCAACCTTTTTTAAACAATAAAGACAGAATCCCACCTTTATTAATGGTCTAACACATTTATATAGACACTAAAGATTGCAACTGTAATAATGTCTAAGTGTTGACTGGCTTTTAATGATTACTTACAAATCCATTTAGCCTTGAGCATGATTACATTTATTTAAGTAATACTTTGGGTGCAATTTGAACTTTATGATTGCAGTTTGTAATGTTATAATTGACTGTTTATTAGTCGGCATTCAGAATAGGTTATATTTACCTGTTTAAAGAGGTTTACTTAAACTTCTTTGTATCAATAATTTCAATCTTTGTGGTCAAGTTGCAATCTTTAGTGTCTATATAAGTACATTAGACCCTTAATCAAGGTGGGATTCCACCTTCATTATTAAAAGGAGGTTACCTTGACAACAGTTTAAAATTGTTGATTGTTATCTCTATTGGAATTGTTTAAATGTTGACTGGTTTCTAATTGTTACTCAAAAACCCATTTCATCTAGAGTATTAATACACTTATTATTTAAATAATACTTTGGGTGCAATTTGAAATTTATAATTGCAGTTTGTAATGTTATAATTGACTATTTATTAGTCTGCATTCAGAATAAGTTATATTTTCCTATTTAAATAAGTTTATTTAAACTTCATTATATCAATAATTTCAATCTGCAATCTTCAGTGTCTTTATAAGTATATTAGACCATTAATGAAGGTGGAAGTACACTCTTATTGTTAAAAGGAGGTTGCCTTGACAACAATTTGAAATACTGTATGTTTAAAAGATAAATAATCACCAATATACATATTTTATGCTAAACCAGCAATCATCAATTGGTCCAGATTATCACCTCTACACATATACACAATAAGTGCTCAGATATAGATTAAGATAGCCAATCTTCAAACTTTAATGAGCAGGCTTCAATCCACTCCACACTCCAACTCTTCAACCATCCATCCATTTGAAAATCTGATGATGGAATGCTCGAAGGCCACCTTGAAACAGATTCTCATCACACCCATGTTGATCTAAAGTCAGTCTGACCCCTCATGTACAGGACATAATCCATTTAATACATATATGAGGGATGGGCAGACATTCCTACTATGTAATAACTGAAATGCAGGCTTATTATATACCTGTACCAATATATGTAATATATAGGGTATATGAGCAGAGACTTTCATATAATCCACCATTCACCACGCTATCTCATAACACTGACACACTTGACCACATATAGCTCAAATAAATAAATAATCACCAATGTACATATTTCATGCTAAATCAGCAATCATCAGTTGGTCAAGATTATCACAATGGATTTTAAAAATTTATGAAAATAATTTTGAAATGTTTGAATTAACAAGTAGATATTAAATAATAAAAATCTGCGAGTTATGATTAAAAAAACATGTGATGTGATGTGATGTACTGTAGCTTTTCCTTAAACGAAGTCAAGAATCTCTCAGCAATTATGCCCAGAGAAACCTGTTGGCCACTTTATTATCCATTTCCCACTCTAAATTTTCCCATATTCTGCTCCATCCCATTTCCACAACATAATCTTTGTCAACTCTACAGCTTTTATATCTAAATCCCTCTTATCTTTTCCCAAACCCAGCATAAAAACCAATCTGTATAATCACTTTTTTCATATTTATTCTTCCATAACTTCATTATATGTACCCTTTCTGTTTTCAAGTACATTCAATTAACAATGCCTAATATTTTTCTATTCCTTCCTTACATAATTTACAGACTAAATTACCCATATTTTTCCATTTACATGTATATTCTCTTCTTGCTAAAGATCCCATTCGAGTTTTAAATAATAAACTACTTTCCTTAATATTATCATATATTAATTCACACCTAATATTCTGTTTACTTCTATATATATTTAAACTCTTTTTCTTCTCCATACTAGTTCTCCATCTCTCCAACTCCCTATTCTTTATTAATAAATCTATTCTTTTATCCCATTCCTTACCACTATAACATTCAAGAATCCTCCTAACACAATCATCCCATCTTTTATACAAATAAACTGATATAAATTCTTTATCCAAATCTTTTGCATACCGCATTACCTTTCTCACCCATCTTATTGCCTGCCCTTTACTCATAACCCAATTAAATACTATTTTGGATATTCTTTTATTATCCATAAACTGCAATCTACCAAACATTTTCATTTTACTTTTTGCATCTCTCACATAAAAATTTGACCATCCCATTTCTCCTTAAATTGCCTCCCTTGCTGTCCATACATCTGCATCCAATGCATATCTTCCTACTTCTCTTTGTACTTTTTCTAAATAATCTAATACCCCTTTACTAACACATAACACGTCATTACCATATGGTAATCCTGCTACTGCAACTCCCTTCCATATAATTCTAGCTACATCATATTTATTATATGAAAACATTGTTAGTTTCTTTATCAATCCCTTTCTTTTCTTTGCTTTATTTGTCAATTTTTTCTCCCATTCATTTAAACAATTTTCCTAATTACTTAAAATAATTCCCAAATAACTATATCTATCCACCACACTTAACTTTATATCTCCCAATAAAAATTCTACATCTTCTCTTTCCCTGGTATTAACCATCATTATATTTAATTTTTCTTCACTAAATTTAATCCCCATCTCTTTACCCACCCTTTCACATGTTCTCAGTATAACTTCTACATGTGCTCTTCTTTCTGCACACAAAAGTATATCATCCACAAAAAAAAAGACCTGACAAAATATATATTCCTTTACCACCTATTAATGGTATCTCTATCCATCTTCCTAATCTTTCTATTGCTCTTTCCATTTCACTCAAATACAACAAAAACAAAATAGGTGATATAGGGCATCCTTGCCTTAGTCCCACCCCATTTTTAACTTTAACTGATTCTATATTCGCTAACTGATATATATAGTAATTATTTTCATATAATTTCTTAATAATATCCACTAAAGCTTCACCCATTCCCAAATTTTCTAAACTTATCCATAATCTATTTCTATTTACTCTATCATATGCCTTCTCTATATCTATAAAACTCATATATAACTGTCTACCTAAATTCCTACTCATATCCATAAGTTGCATAACTACAAATAAACTATCTCCTATATGCCTGTCTAATTTAAAATCTCCTTGCATTTCTCCCACTAGATTATTCCCTTCCATCCATTTTGCAACTCTTCTAGCCATCATATATGAAAAACCTTTATATAAAACTGTATGTCACCACTATCGGTCTATAACTATTTAACTTTCTATGATCCTTACCCTTTTGTTTAAATAATAATCTTACTCTTGTATTACTCCAATTACTCGAAAAAAAAAACAGGATAATAACTTTACTTTTGCCCTATATCCTAAATTCATTACTATCTCTGCTGCCCATCCATCTAAACCTCTTGCCTTTCCACTTTTTAATTTCTTCTCTACATCATTCAGTTCATTTTTTGTAAACCTAATATCCCCATTACTATATGCTTTCACGTTTTCTATCACTCTATCCTTCACATCTAACATCTTTTCTATATCCATTACATGTCTATTTAAGATTCTCTCTAAATTTTCTCTAGAGCTACACTCTATTTCCTCATCATCTAATAATACTATCTCCCCCCCCCTACATTTCTCCTTTTAATGTAATTCCAAATTTTTTACTCCCATCTCTTCTACTTTTATTAATATCCTCCAACAATTTACTATTCAATTTCATTCTCTCTCTCTATAATTATCTATTTTAGCCAACTTCTTCTTTTCTAAGTACTTTTCCATTTAGTATTAATATCTTTTTCACTTTCCTTGTTCTTAATAGCACACTTATATTTTCTGCATGCTTCTTTCCTTTCTTTTACACTTTTACTAATTCTCATTTTTTTATTATACTTATTCTTCTGAATATTCTAAACTAAAATCCTATTTGCCACTTTTTCTATTTCCCCAACCAACTCTTCCATGATTTCTTCAACTTGTATTTTATAATCTTCCAACTTATTCTTATTATTCACTCTCCATCCACATCTTTCACTATTATTTCTACTTTTATTTCTATTCACCATCACATTACTAACCATTTCAATTACATTTAATCACTAGTACATACTTTCTCTCCATTATCAAACACCTTAATTTTCTTTACTTTATTCATTCTCTCTTTCCCTACCAATACATAATCTGTTGTGTGAAATATATTATTTCTAGGTGATGTTTATTGTCCCTCATAAATATTCGATAAATTTCCAATACTCAAATTCACTTTCTGACAAAATTTCTTTAAAAGCTGTCCATTTTTATTATCTACACCGTCAATTTCTTCAATATGTCCATTCATATCCCCTATAACCATTATTCTCTTCCCCTTTTCTTTAAAACTTTGTATATCCTTAACTAAACATTCATATATGTTACTGCTCCACTCCATAACACTTTTACTATCTCCAGTGGCTACATAAACTATAGCCACCATCCATTCTTCTCTACCCCACCTTATTTCAAACCACAAATGTTTTTGACATTTAACAATATTTAAATATTTTTTTGATATAACATCTATACCTCCACCTCTTTTTTCTTTTTCTTTTCTATTTATATCCTGCCACACTAAATGTTCCAGAACAGGTTTTTTTTCTCTTAGATAGGTTTCCACTACTGCTAATACCTCAAGCTCTTCATTCTCAATTGCTTTATTTAATTCCATCCACTTTTCTGGTCTCCTACCACCTTGCATATTCATAAACTCAATTTTAATAATTTCTTCTTTTCTAACTAATGTTTTATATATTCTTTTAATTCTTTCTTCTCTATTACATTTATAAATATTTTTTTTTACCATTAATTTTACAGACCCATTCCTTCTCCATATTTATACTTATATCTAAATCAAATGTCTTTAAACATAGTAGCACCATCCAGTGTAATGAATGCAATAAGATCTATACAAATCCCTATCTAGTGCCTACTCACCCAATATCCCAAGAATAGTTTTTAGCTTGTGCTTAGAAACTAGTCTGGTGTTATTGGATGAGTATGCATTAGATATGGATTTTATGGACAAACATTCTTGCATCCATTGATTACTAAGGTTTGCACTGGATAACACTACTCTATTGAGAGTTTCCTCCTGTTATTAACAGCTGGTGTAAGTATAGAAAATGGTATCATGTGATGTTTTGATGGTTTAAACATATTTTTCATCATTGGTGATTGAAATATAGAATGGGATAAAAATCCCATTTTTAGTGACAGCCACATCCCCATTTCAATCTTCACATCAAAAAGAATAACTTTTAACACTTAAATTAAAGTTCTCAGAAAGGCCATTTGATATGATTGAAAAAATGAATATACTGTATTCTGAACGGTCTGTCAATGCATTATATGGGTGAATTAGGATTTTCTGCAATGACAAATTTAAATGCTAAAAAGAAGTTCTAGAATAAAAAAAATTAGATCATATACAGTGGTTATTTCAGAAATTTGTTCTAAAATTAATAATAGTATTAAAACAAATAGCTCAAATTTTGCATTATGAGATATGATTATTTTTTTTTTTTGGTTTTGAAAAAAAAAAAATTATTACCATTTTTAATAAAGGTTTATTTATATTAAAATGTCCTCATTTTCAATATATAAAAATATATTACATGATAACCATTCTTTATGCTTACTCAATCTGTTTACATCCAAGGCGAAGCTCTCTGTACAGTAGCGCCACTTAGTGTAAGCCTGAGTAATCAGTGGATGCAGGAAGATTTGTACATAAAATCCCTATATAGTGCCTACTCATCCAATATTCTCAAACTAGTTTCTAGCTTTTGAATTTCATCAGTGAGGAGCCTAGGATCTGAGAGCACTGCACCTAGATTTTAGAATCTAATGCAACCCTCCAGAAGCCATCTTTTATCTTATAAGCTAACTCAAAGCCTTATAGTTAGCTAATAACATAAAAGGTGGCTGCAGGAGGATTGCATTAGATCCTAAGATCTAGATACAGTGCTCTCAAATTCAAAGCTCCTCACTGATGAAACCACAAGCTAGAAACTAGTCTGGGGATATTGAATGAGTAGGGAGTAGATAGGGATTTTATGCATAAACTTTTCTTCATCCATTGATTACTCTGGCTTGTACTGAGTGAAGCTACTTTATAGAGAGTTTTGCCCCTATGTAATATTATATATATGTAATAATATAATTTGATATCTATATTTCTTCAATGCAATATATGTAATTATATAATTGAATATTTATAAATACAGTAATTAGATATATGCAAAGTATAACTTTAAAAATTTTATCCACTTAGAAGTGCTTTCGACTATCCTTGCAGTCTTTGTCAACTAACACTTTGAAAGGCTAATCTTCCCACAATTCAAAATTATATTTTATTATTTCTTATGATAAATCTTTTATGCTTTATTTATATCATATTCATTGTTATTGTTTATCAAAGTCTATATTTTATTTATTTACCAAAAACCATGCTTTATTTTCTATATGTATTATTTTTTTGAAATGTCACAAAAAATTTTATATCTATAAAAGTGCACTGTATATACCGTATTACTTGGAGTTTAACCCACCCCCAAATTTAAGACACAGTATGATTTTAAGATTAGCACATTGGAAAAAAGTCTCTAAGTTAATAAAAATTTTCCTTTAAATTTAAGTTAGTGTTGACAGTAACTTTCTTTTCATTTATAGTTTGGGCACTTTCTTTTCATTTATAGTTTGGGAGGGCTATTTACAGATTAAAATCTAATATTTAGTTTGTCTTTAATAAGTTTGTAAACATGTTAGTTCATTAGCAAAATTTAAGATCGTTTGCTTATTTAAAATTCCATGTTCTGTGTTTAAGTTGGTTTGTATTTTAATATTTAAAATCGTTTAGTGTACAACTTCAAAGTGGTATCATTTTGAAGTTTGCTATTATTGAGATATAGACTTTTAAACAGAGGGCGTTAATGGATATTTGTAATTGTATAATGGTTTATATATATATATATATATATTTCAGTACATTTGTAATTGTATAATGGTTTATATATATATATATATATATTTCAGTACATACGATTTGTATCATATAATACTAAATTATCCATGCACTTTACTACTGTTACACAATGCTTTATTTATCACCCTCTTTTACAGTTTACAGTTTCAATTGCCCCATCAATCTTCTTCAGATATAAGACTTGTGAAAAGATTGCTGGGGAACTGTAAATTGTAAAAGAGGGTGGTAAATAAAGCATTGTGTAACAGAAGTAAAGTGCATGGATGATTTAGTATTATATGATATGCATTTGGCAATGCAATAAGAAAGATTAGTTACATACGATTTGATAATATCTTTGAAAAAAAAAATGCATATTAACAAAACATATAATAATACTTGGTTCTTAGTAGATCTGTTTGATTTGTGGCAATTACAACCCCTTTTAGCCTGTTTTAGAAAATGAGTACATTCAAGAATGTAGTACCATTTATCTGGGATTAAATCATTAGGTGAAAAGCAATCAGATGATCATTGCCTTTCATCTGGCCATAGAGATTAGATCAGCTCAGTATTTTGACAGATTTTGTTATCCAACGGGTGAACTAGTTAGGTCTCTGAAATAATTACTAGTCTATAGATGAATTATGATCACATAAATAATATTAAATACTTGATGAAGCATTGTAAATCAATATCACCAAAATGTCAACTGCTCACCACCAACAAAATCTTTCTATTTATTGTGTTTGATCATTTTCATTTGAGAAGGGCTTTAAAATTCTAACAGCTCCAGAAAGCAGTCACATTATAACTAATTTCTCCACTACATTCTCATTACCCAACCATTCAATTCCACATATCTCTTCCCATCTCATATCATAAAGCAATCTTTTCCATCCTTTCTTCTTGTTTCCATTTACCATTCCCTCAAAAAATATCTATCATTAAACTATTCTTCTTAATATATGTCCAATCCTTTTTCTTTTTCTATCTGTAATATCCTCAATCAATCATTTTTCATTCGCTCTTTTCAAAACTTCATTTGTTATTTTATGCATCTAATTGATTTTTTCCATTCTTCTCTATGTCCATATCTTAAAGGCTTCTAATCTGTGTTAATTTCATTACTCATTGTCCATGCTTCATAACCATACAATACTACAGTCCACACATAGCATTTACTTAATCTTTAGTCACTACTTTTGGAAATAGTCAACTACAACCTGTTAAGTTTAAACAACATTATTTTGAACGTTACAAGTTGACAGTAAATAAATATATACCTTCTAAAAAACATCAGCAGCTTAAAGCAATTTCTCAAAACTTTCTCAATAAAATGAATGCAGACAAATATCAGTGTATAATTATATATATATGAATGATTAAAGATGGCTTTTGGAGAGTTGCATTAGATCTAAGATCTAGGTGCAGTGCTCTCAGATCCAAGGCTCCTCACTGATGAAGGCCATAAGCCAAAATCTAATCTGGGGATATTGGATGAATAGGTACTGGATGGTGATTTTATGCACAAGATGTCTTGTATCCATTGATTACTCTGGCTTGCACAGAGTGGCAATATGTATAGAAAGTTTTGCCTGTTTTAATGATTAAAGGAAACAAATTTTAGCATATGATTTTTTTAGAGTTTAATTGTTAATAGAATATCGTAAAAGAAATCTGTAGCAATTCCAACCAGAAGACAGATATATTAGTGGCTTTATTACATTCTTCAATTCTACCACTATAGCCCTAGATTTGACAGTCATTAACTATCATACCATTTCCAATCATATTATACACTTAACAATACTATTTTTTTACACCAAAACTCTACTCTTACAGTTTCAATTGCCCTGCAGTCATTATCAGAGATCGTTATAATCCTTTTTCCAAAAACCAAAATAGGATTATAAAGATCTTTAATGATGACTACAGGACAGTTAAAAGAGTAAAGTTTTGGTGTAAAAAATAGTATTATTAAGTGTATAAGAAGGTTGGAAATAGTATGGTATGTAAATATAGAAATGAATACATAAGGAAAGAAGAAGAAAACTTTATTACTTCTATGTCTGCATTATCAACATTTACATAAATCAATGCCTGTTCAATCTATTTATGAAATAAATAATTATAACAACAATTAATTGTTCCGAATATGTTAATGAGATCCAGTTTTATCTAAAAAAATCAAATCCAACTGGATTTATTGTTGGATTTGGAAAAATAGAATTGTGTGGAATTTCATAAAAATTACATTTTTATGCCATAATTTTTTTGGTTATAGATTTAGTTGAATATCCAAAATGGAGGTCTTTATCTGAGATGAGTCTTAGATTTGGAAACTACATCTTAAGTGACCTTCTTAAAAGCTTTTTATACATGTTCTGTGTGGCACTTTTGGTGGAATATGTCCATTTTTCTTAAGTTAAAGGATAGATAATTATTTTAATACTTCCCTTTTAAATCTCAAAAAAATTTGTGCTGGAAATTGCATTTTATATAGCAGTCATTTTATTTTTCTGTGTGAAATGTATGTAATAAATTGTAAAAAATATATGATTTCGTGAATGGTTGAGGAATCAAAAGCTATTAGATGACCTTGAATGAATATGCTCAAACTAGTATCTAGCTTTCAAATATCTTCTGAAAGCAGTAAAATTGTTCTTACAATCTAGCCAACATCTTAACTTTTATACTAGCAAACTAATTCGAAAACTATCTTAATATCTTAAAGCAAAGCTAATAGCCCAAAGACTTGAATAAAAGACTATCATTTGGTTTTCTATTCTTGGGTTAAATTTACAATAGTGGTTCTAGAATAGATTAAATAGAATCCAAAAAGCATATTGCTAAATGTAAGAAAAAAAAGTGTTACAAGGTTTTGTTGATATTGAATAAATTAAAAATGATACAAATGAAATTACTTTTTTTTTTCATTTTCAATTTTCACTTCCTGTAAACAAAATAATTCTTCTTATATAAAATAATTTAACATTTCAAAATTTATTTGAAAAATTATATAAATAATTGCCACAATAGAAAAATAGTATAAAACAATAAAACAAATAACATTACTACTTAATGCTAATTGTTCAACAAGACAAACCATCTTGCTTTCTAACGCATACTTCTCCCTCTACTCCAAGGTGCAACTATTCAATCTCCACATTATCACCAAAATCATCTACTTTCCAAAGTTTTCAGCTCTGCAATCTCCTCTCTTTGCAATAAGCTTCTGTGAAAACAAAAAGATGATCGCTATATCTGCCAAATGACTCAGGAACCTGCTCATTCATAATGGACTTGGTCTTCATGATATCCACAATTTTTCATATTCAGAAAATAGTAAAACTGATATCCATAAAAAAATGGTTTCCAGAGCTTCAATGTCTACTCAAACTTACCCCCACTGACTGACACCATCCACATTTCATGGCTCACTGACCAACTTCAAAGATATAACCCATCAGATAGCTTTAAAAAAACCCACAAATACACATACTGGGGAATCCTCAGCCTAATATACTCTAATCAACACACTGGCACCCTCACCCCTAGACATCAACAATCAGCAATTCCTACATCTCTATAAAGATGGTCCCTATAGCCTAAGTATTTTGATTTCATAGTCAGGCGTAGTCTCCGCACTCTATCCATTTCCCATTTTCTCTGCTATACACCAATATTGATTCTTTCTGCAGCCGACGCCATATGGAAAGACCCAGCATCATCTGTTCTACCCCTTCTTAAGTCTGGCCAATCCCTGTAACACTATGATACACACAGATAAACTGGAATGACTCATCAAAAAGAATCCATTTCTTAGTTTGTGTAGCCACATTTATGTTATTAACATTCTACTGCATATGCTGCATCTTCTGCTTTGAAAATAACACTAGATGCCACCCATTTACCTTCATGAACAAACTGAAACAGTTGAAAGCACAGGATGTCAAATTGCTCACACAAGCATTTTTGGAACCACTTGGACACTGCTTAAGCAACATGCTAACCTGTAACAAATACAAAGTATCAGATAGAAAGTAGTAAATCTGCACTTTTAAAAAACTCATAAGATTACCTCACCAACTGACTTCCAAAGAACTTTGAAAGTACAACATATGGACAATATGTTTTGCCTGACACCTAGATCTTATGCGTTTCACATATAACTTATGTAACCTTTTTGAATCTTGAATAAAGATTATAAATTTTGAAACCCAAATTTTAAAAAAATTACATTCTAATCAAAAAGACTTCCTCTCCATTTATTTTTGCTAAATTTATTAAACAAATTTTTAATAATTAGATGAACCTGTAAAAAGCAAAAAGAGAAGTTAATAGAATAATATTAATAATTTTTATTAGTCATTCATTACACTAAAGATTATCCACTTAATAATATTTCTGATAGTATAATTTTTCCCTGCACGATTCTCACACATCTGCTTTTCTCACTTGTGGGAGTATGTAATCTTAAACATATAGACATGTAAAAAAGATATTTAATTCCCAAGATGTACATTTCGTGCTGAACCAGTACTCATCAGTTGGCCAAGATCACAATCTCTTACATATATCTTCATTATTATTCAATATATATATATATCCAATTACTACAACTTAAAGCAAATAGAAAGCAGTTCCCACTTTGCATGAGATGGTGTAGTGAAAATTACACTACAGAAATATTATTCATTATATGGATAATCTCTAGTCTAATGAATGACTAATAAAAATTATTAATAAACTTTTATGAAATGGATTTTGTCAAAGTTGTGAGAGCAGTAAGGTTGACACTTATCAATTAAACTATAGTAATTCTCTACCTATATATACTGAACAATAATAAAAATATGCGTGAAAGATTGTAATCATATCCAACTAATGAGTGCTGGTTTAGCACAAAATGTGCATCTCAGGGATTATATATCTTTTTCACATATCTTTTGCCATATGTTTAAGATTACACTACTCCACAAGTAAGTGGATAAAAACCAATCCTTATCTTATGTGAAAATGATGTAGTCAAAATTACACTATAGAAACACTATTCATTCAGTGGATAATCTCTAGTCTAATGGATAACAAAATTACTATTAAAACTTCCATTAAGTGGTTTATGTCAAAGTAGTGAAGGGCAGTAAGTTTGGCAAAACAACTAAACTGTAGTAATTGGCTATCTATATATACTAAACAATGATAAAAAATATGTGTAAGACAATGTTATATGGGCCAATTGATGAGTGCTGATTAAGCAGAAAATGTGCTTTTTGGAGATCATATGTCTTTTTCATGTCTTTGTTCATATCTTTATGATTATCTTTTCACAAGGTGTTAAAAGTGGATAGAAACCAGTCCCTACCTTGCATGAGAGTGGTGTGATGAAAATTACACTACAGAAATATTACATAATGTTCCTATAATTATTATTATTTCTTCATTAATAACATTTTATTAACAATGTTAAACATTGTTATTATCAGAGCCCGTTTATATTTTTTAGTATAATATAATGTAAGTAAACAATGGCAGTAATAGAAAATATATAACACACACACATACATTTTTAAATGTTGATATAAATATTTTTATAAGTGAAATATCAAATATTTTTAGGAGTCATAGAAGAACCAGGAAATAGATGAAGGAGCTCAGTTTTGATTATCACTATGATGGGTATATTTTTTTACCAATCTTTTCAGAATGTAATATACCTAATAAACTATAATACAATTAATTAAATATCATCAAACATCACATGATCACCATCAATTGTAATAAATAAAAATGATATATATATATGTTAATATGAAGATTTTCACAGGTTGCACATATAAAAGACATATTTTGCGGGTTCATCCTTGTTAAAAAATTTAAATATAAGTATACCAAAGTTTCGACCTGATCACACAAGTCATCTATTGGGTGATAAAAGTAGAAAGATGGTTGTAGAGGCGCTACAATCACTGATTTGAAAAAAAACTTTAAAGTTCCACCAATAGCAAAAATGTTAAATTAAGAATGCTTTTTAAAAAAATCTTTCCAAATAGGAGGAAGTTTGCATGTATCATTTTGCTTATTGATACAATCTGGCCTTTTAAGTATCTCAATAGCTTCTCTAATTTTGCACTGGCAGAGATTATCACATCTGGATATGATCCTGGTACTAGAAAAATCAATTTTATGATCTGAATCTATAGTATGAAGTGAGAGTGCTGATGATGATGAGGGTTGTTTAACTGCATTAGCATGCTCATCTCTCCTAACACTGATGTGACGATTACTCATACCTATGTAAGAAGCTGTACAATTTTTCATGAGATTTGAAAAACACCATGAGATTCAAGAGAGATTGAATCCTTAGGCTTGGTTATTATATTGCTGACCATTTGATGAGTAGAAAACGCTGTATTTATATTATAGCATTTTAATATACGTTCAATACTGTCTGTAGTTCCTTTTACATATGGAACACAAATCCTAATAGCTGATTTATCATCTTTTTGTTTCCTATTTTGTCCATTTTGGGCTTGAAATATGGCTTTTTTAATAAATTTATAATTATAACTATTTGCTAATAGAACACAAACAATATGCTTTGGCTCAGATACATAGATGACACTTTTGTCATATGGCAACATGGAAAAAAATAAATTAGATGATTTTTTCTTACATTTAAATAATTTGCATCCTCGTATTAAATTTACAATGGAGACAGAGTCTGATGGAAAACTCCCTTTTCTTGATGTTCTAATCACCAGGACACCAAATAGTTTATCTTTTTCGATTTACAGAAAGAATACACACATGGATAGATATTTACATTTATATTCTCATCATCACCCAACTCAGATAGTTTCCATAGCCAAAACTCTTTTAAATAGAGCGATTAACCTTTCAGATAAATCACATCTGAAAGAAGAAATAAATCATATTAATAGTGTTTTATTAGCAAATAGTTATAATTATAAATTTATTAAAAAAGCCTTATTTCAAGCCTAAAGATGATATATCCACTATTAAGATTTGTGTTCCATATGAAAAAGAACCTCAGGCAGTATTGGGCATATATTAAAATGCTATAATATAAATACAGCATTTTCTACTCATCAAAAGATCAGCAATATAATAACCAAGCCTAAGGATTCAATCCCTCTTGAATCTCATGGTGTTTATCAAATCTCATGTGAAAGTTATAAGGCTTCTTACATAGGTATGAGTTAGGAGAGATGAGCATGCTAATGCAGTTAAACAACACTCATCATCATCAGCACTCTCACTCCATACTATAGATTCAGGTCATAAAATTGATTTTTCTAGTACCAGGATCATATCCAGATGTGATAATCTCTACCAGTGCAAAATTAGAGAAGCCATTGAGATACTTAAAAGGCCAGATTGTATCAATAAGTGAGATGATACATGTAAACTTTCTCCTATTTGGAAAGATTTTTTTAAAAAAACATTTTTAATTTAACATTTTTGCTATTGGTGGAACTTTAATGTTTTTTTTTCAAATCAGTGATTGTAGCACCTCTACAACCATCTTTCTACCTTTTATCACCCAGTAGATGACTTGTGTGATCAAGTCGAAATGGTATATTAATATTTTAAAAAATTCTAACACGGATGAACCCGCAAAATTTGTCTTATATATATATATATATAATAAAAACAAAAATTATTTAAGAAATATACACGATAGCAACAATAAGTTTATCGATTCTGCAACTATCAATAACATTTTTTTTCTTTTTCAATGTTATCAAACTGTGATGCACAAAATATTATTACATAATTTACAATTCCTATGCATCTGGTTGTAAGCATAAGTGCATGATGATTCATGAAATAGAGTTGCATTTTTTTCAACATCTTTCCCATGTTCTGGAGCTTCCAATTTTCTTTCTGTCATGAGTGCTTTCATTTTCCAAAGTCTTTGTAACAAATCAAAATGCTTTTATGATTTGAGGAAACTTTATTTTTGAATAATATAATTTTGTTTACAAAACCCTCACAGATAGCATTCTTGGAAACCATCTAGACCATAAATGAATGGACATCTTTTGAAGCGATGACTATTTTAATATATGTCACTAATCTGTACATGTTGTGATCATATTAAATATGTTTTAAATACATTAAATATGTCAATAACTTTTGAATCTATAATATTTTTTTAATAATGCTATGTCTTCTTTAGTATTATTCTTGCTATGATGTATTATCCTGAAGACGTACTACTCTAATCTTTCGATCTTTAACATAATGCCTCCACGTGATCTGCAGACAAATATTAGCGATTAACTTTGTCTGCAAATCACTAGGAAATGTTATCTTAAAGATCAAAAGATTAGAATAGTACGTCTTCGGAGTAATACACCATAGCAAGAAAAATACTAAAGTACGTAATGTTATAATTTAATTTAATTTACTGTCACTTGAGTATATATATAGCACTTAACTCCATGAAAAACTAACTAATAATTAATCATCTATATATATTTTTTTAAAAATTTAGTATTAAAAAATAAATCTTTGATCATAATACTATTAATATCTGCAACATATTTGAAGTAATTTATTTAAATAAGTAAAAAAATAATAAGGACCCCATAAGAAGCAACTTAAATTTAAATGTGATTATTAAAGGCAATTATAGCAACAAAAGTAAGCATTAGAAATGAGGGATAAAGCAAAATATTGAAAATAAAGTAAAAAAATATTGTACGGAAGAAACAATGTCATTATATCCAATCATACAATCAGGAATTACAATAAAAACAAACTGATAAATTCTTTTTTTCTTATTAATGGAAAAACTTTTACAAAACAACAATAATAGTTAATATTTCGCCCAAAACTCCAGCCATCCTCAGAATTAACATTATTAGTAAATTTGATAAAATAAAATTTTACTGTGAATTAATTAAATAATGTTAATTCTGAGGATGGCATTAAACATTAATTCTGAGGCTGGCTAGTGAGATATGGCCAAAACATTAATTAATCACATGATCACCATTTTCTGTGCTTTAACCTAGATGTTAAAATAGTAACAAACTCTAAATAATAGTGCCACACAGTCTTAGTAGCAAACATACTTGCATCCACTGATTACTAAGACTTGCATTAGGTGGCAGCACTGAATGGAGAATTTGCTACAATTTTAACATTAATTATTGTTGTTTTTGTGAATAAATTTGTATTTATAATAGTTTACATTTATTTGTAAATGGAAGATTTAATTGATATCTATATTTTTGCAATTTATATCTAATCATATATCTATATATATGAGTGTGTATATGCATACATATTTACCTTTCTTCTTCATACTCCAATATATCACAAGCTTCCTTAGCAATGTTCATTTCCACCGTAAGCTCGTCCAATTGCTGTTTCATTTTGAAATTGGTATGGTAGGGATATTCAAGTACCTCTTCAAACTTATTATCCATAGATTTCTTTAAAATGGAAGCTTTATTAGACAACAATTCACAATGACGTTTATTATAACTTTCAGCATTTTGAACCCTAAAACAAAAAAAAACATGCCATAAAAAGCATCCCAAAATTCTTTTTGGGGGGTTTGAATTTTATAACAAATATTAGATGTGATGTAGACTTCACCCTAACAGGACTTCCTTCTTATATGAAGCTAAGTAGTCAAAGAGTTTTCAGGAATTGCTCATACGCATCTATTGCCTTTTCCATTAATCTTAAAATCAGGTTGGATAAAACAAACTAAGCATGGATCATGTGACTTCTTAGATTATGATACATGTTCTTATCTCATACTTCCTTTAGTGGATTTGGATAAGAAGAAAAATAAAATTAGATATAAACTGTTAGCAATAATAAATAAGAATATGTAAAAACAATTATTTTACTGAACAATTATCCCAGTGAAAAAAGTGTATGGCTGAAGAGCAAAAGGGATTCTAGATTGAGATAAGGGGGGGGGATGACAAAATTTCAGCTTGATCAATTGAATGCTTTTTTAATGCTCATTTAGCTTTATAATAAAATCTTAAAACTCAGAGAAGCTAATAAACTCCCCAGAAATGCATGTCGGTGATCAACCCATCTATGTAAGGTTTACTATATGAATAAAAATATAGTAATAACAGTTATAAAAAGAACATATGGAATGGGCATTACCAATTTGCACTATTCAATTCCTTTAAGGCAGGGGTGAGGAACCTTTTATCTGCCAAGTGCTATTTCGATATTGATGATCTCTTGTGGGTCGCATAAAAATTATTGACTTAAAAATTAGCCTACTATATTTAATCAAAAATTTCAATTAATTTACCTCTAATTATTAAATGTGAGCAACCTTTTCAACTGGGGTATCAATTTCAATCTTCCTTTTTAAATGAGGTCCTTAATTTTGGTAAACTAAAAATAATCATTATTATTTATTAATGACTGTTGCCCATTTAATGACTATTTTTCCAACTTGTCTTGAACCTATTTTCAAGTTGTATATTCTCAAATTACTTTTTAAGATCTGGACATGTTAAATCTATGGGACTTAGGATGCAGTCTTTTATAAACTCTCACTTCAGAAAATGTTTTAAAATGTTCTGCTTTGTTTTTTTTTGGAAATAACTTGCTTTCACAGAATTTTTCTGACTTGTTTTTACAAAACATGTCGGCTATTTGATGAACCTTCTTGTCACGTTTTCTATTTTATTGTTTCTTTCTTCACAATGTTTTCTAAATAATGCCTCTTAATAGTGTGTTCTTTATTAACTAAAATACTTTCCAGACATATCAGGCATATTGATTTACTATTTTCTTCTATAAAAAATATGTGTTAGTTATGGGAAAGTCACCCTCCTCAATCTTCTAGTGTTTCCTAAAATAGCATACTACCTCCCCATTGTTCTACCTACACATTCCTTTATACCCAAAATCAATTCCCTTTGCACCCATTTTCTCTGGGGCAGAAAGGTGGTGGGCATCAGCCTAAAAAGAACTTGTTTTCCTAAAAACCTCAATGGGTTGGGCCTGCACTCCATCAATAACCGTCTGATCCAGAGATCTCACAACATTATCCTCACATTCCTAAGTCACTTTCCTGCCAACTTATGCATATCATTATCACACCCACCACTAACACTCCTCCTCCCAGTGGCAGGCCCAGGTCATGACCTTGCTCACTGCCAACATCCTACAAAAGGCTGGCTTTGTTATACCATCCATCAGCAGCAACCTAAAGTACAGGGAGGTTTTCAATCAGACCACAGACTTCTCCATTGTGTCCCCTACGTTCCTCAAACTTACCAATGCTCAATTAATCCAAAAATTCAAAAGATGGTCCCTTGAGGCAAAATTCCTCAATTTCCTCCTCAAAATCAATCTTCACTCCCTTCCCACAAATCAATTTTTGGTTAATCATAGGGTTTCACCAAGATCTCTCCCATATGCCAGCTCTGTAAAACTGACAATGAAACCCTCCAGCACTTCCTATTTAAATGTCCCTTTCTGCTTGGCATGAGAAATATCATCAACTCCTGCCTTTCCTCACACAGGAATACCATCTTCAACTTCCAAGAATCCATAGAAACAGGGATCTTTGCAGCTATTAGACTATCAGTTTTCCTGCATCTATGCTCTCTGGTTGCTCCGATGTGCTATTATTTTTGACCAGAGAGTACACTCAGTCAATCAAAAGCTATTGGATCTAATTCACTCTCTCAAAACCAGAGATACCAAACTAGTCCCACCTCCACTCCTCACAGACACTTGGGAAATCCTCCAACTCCCATCCTCTCAGTTTCTGTCATAGGACTCAATCATGAAGACATGCATTTCGGACTGGCCTGGACTACACACCATTTCCCCTTTCCACTTCCCATTCCCTTTTCACATGTATCCTTCCCCTCTTACCATGTTGCTCCTGAAATTTCAATTTATCTTATAATCACTCCCTTGTAAACCTTTTCTAATTATATCTGTGTTTTTTTTTAATGAATAAACGTTCATCACTGAGAGAAAAAAAAAATGTGTTAGTCCATTTCTTTTAAGATGCATGATTTTCTCGTCAGTTTTTCTTACCTTAGACAATGTATCCATCTAATAATAAAAAAATTACATGCAAATTAATAATAAAATGAAGTACAATTTTATTTTTATTTTTGTATGGTAAGTCTCAAAAAGGGGTCATGCAAAATCCTTTCTACCTATCAGATTAATCTGTTATTGTAAGCTTTTTCATAACTTAGTAAGAGGATATTGTCAAGGTTTGAGGCAGGTTTTATAAGACTGTTTTGTACCATGTTTAAAAATAAAATAAATAAATACATTGGCAAAAGACTAATGACTTTGTTGAATGGTTAAATAATTAAATATAAGTAAGGAGATATCTCTTCAATAGATAGTAAAATTTGTAAGAATAGATTCTGTTGAAAGTTATAAAAGAGCTGTATAATAAATAATTAGAAAATATCAACATTTTACGAAAACAAGTGTTCAAAAAGCATATATAATCTTAAACAATCTGATATTAAAATATATAAAAAAAATTAAATTTGCTAATAGCCTAGTTATTAAACATATATTGATTTCATCAATCAGGACTATAAGGTGTGATCAAATATTTGACAATAAAAATTATAATTGCAAAAAAATATATATCAAACTTGGAACAAATTATTTCACAATAAACCAGATCCAAGATTCCTCACTGATAAAAGCCACAAGCTAGAAACTAGTCTGGGGATATTGGATGAGTAGGCACGAGGGGATTTTATGCACAAACCTTCTTGCATCCATTGATTACTCTGGCTTGCACTGGTGGTGCTACTGTGCAGAGAGTTTAGCCTCTGTGTATTTCACAATAACTGGAAACAACCTCCCTAAAAATATCACGTAACTCTGTGACATGCTAGCTTATATATTGCTGTTTTTGTTTTTTTTTAATTAAGGAAAAAAAAATGCAGGTGACTGATCACCCACTACATAATGTAAATACATTTGTTTAAAAGGAATCTTTAGATCATACTACAGTCAATAACCCTAGTCTTCTCCATTGATTCATAAGAGTCTTTGAATTGCCAAGTTCTTTAATTCACAGATCCTTAAAACTTCATCTATGTTGCCATGTCTTTGTATAAACCGCATTTATGGAATTCATACTTTAATCCGTTTCTGAATTTCTATTGCTTTCCTGTTCGGAGTTTTCTTCAAAATTTTCCTCTTGTGAGCTTATTTCTTCATCATCTGTGATTTCTTCTGTTTCATCAGTACACACAGGACTAATACTAATTTGTTGCTGCATTTCCTTTGGATAGCCATCTACTTCCTCACTTCCAGAACTGTCACTATGAGCCTCATCGCTCCATTGCTCTTCTACATTATCAAGTTCTTCGACTGGATTATCAGACTTTTCTATGATACCCTGCACTACTTCACCTTGCCTGCTTCCAGACCTGTCACTACAAGACTCTATCATTCCATTGCTCTTCTATGTTATTGATTTTTTCCTCTGGATTATCTGCCTCTTCTGAAATTATCTGCCCTACTTCGCTGTTGCTACATATATGCCCCTTCCAAAAAAGACATGCCCCTTTAGACTCAACAATACATTTGAAGATCATGGGATGAGCTAAAATATCATGTTCCATTACCTCTGAGTCATTGACTATCTGACCTTCTGATTCAGTTTCCATCTCATTCCCTGACTCCTGTTGAGCAAACTTCTTCTGTCTTCTTTTCCTTTTTTTCTTTCTCCTTGAGAGACCCTCAGTTTTCTTTTCTTGCTCACCACACAGCTCGATGTTTGAGCCCACAACACTATGCTCATCAGTTTGCAAGCCAGAGCCATTCTTATTTTTCCTCTTGAAACTTGCACCTTGTGTCATTTTACCAATTTGAGTTGAACCATTCTCACTTAGTTCTGTATCACTGAACATGTTAGCTTCTTTTAATTGCTGTTTTAGTAGCATATTTTTTACTTTTCCACCTCTACGCCATCTATATATAATAAGCTTTAGTAACTAATGGATGCCTGATGATAGGTACTCCTCGCTGATGAAAAATATACATTTGAAACTAATCTAGTAATATTGAATAGTGCAGCACAGGATAAGAATGTATTAACCCCAATCATCTGGCATTTATAAGTTACTAAAGCTTAAGGTAGGTGGTATCGATGGTGAAAAAAAAAAAACAACTTCTCTACAAATATCTTTTGCCTAGTCTAGTCAGTAAATATATTAAACGAAATATTACAATAAAATGATTTAAATTATCTGAAATATATTATTATAATGACTAATGAAATACATATTTATATATATCTTATGAAACAATCTAAATAAAAACAGCATGGTAAAGTCTAGTAAATTTAATGTCCAAATCGTTATTTATCTAAATAAAAACAGCATGGTAAAGTCTAGTAAATTTAATGTCCAAATCGTTATTTATTAACTTTTTCTTGTTGTTTCTTATGTAAAATTGTTTCATGTGATCTAATAGTTATTTTTAGTTATATTACACTTTAGGTGATTATGTATTTATTTAAATGACTGATAATAATACGTCGTGTGTATTCAAAATGATGTGCGATCTTATTATTTTTGTTTGAAAGAGTTAATGGCTATTTTTAAATTTCTTTCTTGCAAATAATTTTAATTGATTATCAAAACTTATGAAATTTAGTAGCTTTCTTTAGACTATATGTATTTTTCTAACTCTACAATCTGTGAGTTTCAAGAGATTATCTTGACATAGAATCTTATGTTTATAAGGTTTGTAAAATTTCAACAAGTCTCATAATGTTTCAATATGTTCTTAATATCCTTAACTCTCTGTTATCTTCAATGAAACTTTTCCACGTGACACCCACCATTGACTATCTTTTTTCTCAACAGCTCATTCAGTTGATTCCATTTATCTTCTAAACCACATGTATATGTAAAGATCTGGAAACATATGATGAGAAGTCACGCATGTAATCTAGATATATTTTAATAATAATTTTTAAAAGCATTAAAAAAAGATTTAATTCATTTTATGTAATGTAATGTGATTGTTTTATATATATGTGCCGCAATATTTAGGGAAGATTTATTAACAATTAACGACAATAGCTAAGGGCGGGTTAAGATTCCTATCCCTAGAATATAATTTTTATTTATCAGATTTAATCTTGATTAGCATGAGAGACGTTTTTTTTTTTTTAAATCTTAATCATTTATTATTTTGTTTTATTTATATCAAATCCGCATTTTCTTATGATTTTAATTAGAAAGCAATAAAATGGATCCTACCTTTTTTTTAAAAAAATGTTGTTTAGAAAATAAAATTATTTAGGAAAAAAACTAAGTTCACTATCATAAAAAGGATATATATTTTTATGGCGTGATGTACTATCTTCATATGAAATAAAAGTTAAATTAGAAGCTATTGCAAAATTTAATATTTAAAAGTACACGTATATTTAGAAAAATAAATTAACATTTGTATCTACATATTAATGAGACATAACATCATTATCCATAATCTCGTGTTTGCTGATGGGTCTAATAGTATAGTACTTATATATCTATATACCATGCCCACAACTTGGCTTTGAGTCTAGGCCAGATTATCTTAGAAAATTTTCCTAGGCCATTGAAGAAGCTTAAGTTTTTTTTTTAAGGTAGTCAGGCTATAACCGAGCTAACCAACCATAAGTGTTCAGCAACACAGAGGTAAAACTCTCCATACAGTAGTGCTACTCAGTGCAAACCAGAGTAATGAATGCAGGAAGGATTGTACATAAAATCCATATCTAATGCATACTCATCCAATATCCCCAGATTAGTTTATTGGTTGTGGCTGTCATCAGAGAGGAGCCTTGGATCTGAGGGTACTGTACCTAGATCTTAGCATCTAATGCGATTATCCAGTAGTGCCCTAACTTATTAGCTGGATAACAAGTGTATCAGATTTAAATGAGTTGTCAAAAGAGTGTTAATGTGATGTCTGTAAAAAATATACAAACAGCAACACACTTAAAGTAAAATTTGTAATATAACACATTCATCACCACATGTGGGGAAGTGTTAGACTACTATCGGTGATGCTCTTGCTTTTTTAAAAATCTTTTGTTATCCAGATGCAATATCTAATTGGTGACTGATGGATGATGGACATTTGAGCAAGTTTTGTGGATAAAGGCCTTTGTTTGATGTTTTATCATTTTTTCCTATGATGCTAAATATATATGTCTTTCCAGTTTACCACAATAAAGTATTTCAGTACTATTCTGTATGAGATTATTAATTAGTCCAGATTACAGTAGATGGCTCTGCAGTAGAATAAAATGAATTGCTTATGGAATCATATGAGTAAGATGGAGAAGTCATGTGATATTGTCACTGGTAATATATTATAATGGTAACATTATATAAGCTATATTAAATTTATTAAAGGCAAGCAGTTGACATAATAATAACATGAATGGCTAAAACCTTCAGCAGATGCGCTTTAAAAATGCTTATGTGACAGCCAATCAGATGTAACAATGACTGCACATGGAACTCTTAATTCTAAAATAAGCCAGAACTATCTTTTTTTGATAGTTCTGGCTTGTGTTTTAGAATTAAGAGTTCCATGTGCAGTCATTGCTACATCTGATTGGCTGTCACATAAGCATTTTTTAAAGCACATCTGCCAAAGATTTTAGCCTTTCACATTATAAGCTATATTATATTTTGAATTACAAGTGTCAAATTAATTCAACTCAAATCTTTGACACCATCCATTTTAGATAAATATAGTAAGGACTATTATTAATCATTTACTAAATTAGAGATTATCTCTGTTAAAGTTTATATCTATGCTGGAGATAATCTCTAGTTTAGTAAATGATTAATAATAGTCATTACTATCTTTATGTAAAATGGATGGTGTTAAAGATGTGGGTTGAATTAATTTGACACTTGTAATTCAAACTGGAATTATTTAATATAGATAAATATTTTTATATAGTAAAGATATTTATGAGAAATAGTGACCTGGACCAACTGATGAGTGCTGGTTCAGCACGAAATGCATCTTGGGGATCATTTGTCTTTTATTGTATATTTATATGTATTTAAAAGAATATATGGTAATGTTGAGGTTATTTATTATATTTATAAGCTATACTGTTTAAAATAAAATAAAAAAATAGTTAAACAAAAGAACGTGGAGGCTGGAGAAATGAAATCATACACCAAGTAAATAAAAAAGAAAAAGTTGAGTATGTGTAGGCAGTAAAGGTTTTGGTAGACTATTAAAAAGGTAATAATAAATTGTGACAGTTATCTAACACATCAGTTTGAGGATGAAATAAAATAACTGAATGAATTGATTGAAATGGATTTAATCAAGATAGGAATGGAAGACTGCGGCTTTGAAGTTTGTTGTAACTAACTTTAAATAATAATCAACATTATGAAGTGTGATATGCTGGAAAACTGTGATATTTAATCTAGTATACGTATTTATGATAATTATTTTTATGCACAAAGTTACAAAACACCCTACAGGTCATTAAGCTAATTAATTAGTACATCAGTGATTATTTAAGAAAACTTTATAGTCTAAATAAAATATTGCTTCAGTAGATAAACTGAATAAAATTGATCAAAATATAAAAAGTTAATAATGATAAAATTCGATATTTATGTTAGTATATAGTAAAATATGAAACTCACACTGGATTGGAGAACAATTCTTCAATAAATAAATGAAGTACTTAAAATGCCCTTTGTTGGTAGTTGGATTATATATATAAACACTAAAAAAATTTTTTTATTGGAGAAACATTTTTTTTTTTTAAGTTATTTTATGCAAAGATCAATAACTTTGGAATTTATGGTCTTTATTTTATAAGATATAATGACATTACATATGATGGAGTGGATATGTGAAGGGATCTTGAAAGTCTGTGTTCAAATCCTTCTAATTACATGTAAAGTTCAATGTATACATTATGCTTGAATTCAAATATTAAGATATAATGGTGTAAATTTAAGAAATTTTTATAATATAATTGAAGTTCGAAAGATTGAAGAAAATTGTAATTTCAAGTTAATTATTTTGGGGTATCAAATTTTTTAATTATATTTGATCCCCCCCCCCCAAAAAAAAAAATAAATTAGTTTAAAACTTTATGAATGCTACACATTTTCATAGCAACACAAATATTCAGGTAATATATAAATAATTTTCAGCACCTGTGCACGTAGAGTGATTGATCTAACAATTAACTCAATCATTCTAAATTATATGACCTCTGTCAGTTTATAATTTATGTTGATTTATGATCATTTTAATACTATGCTTTTAATAACTCACAATATCTCAAAGATGATGACATGCATATTTACTGCCGATGAAATGATGTATAATCATTATAGTTCAACAAAACCATTATTAAAAAATATCTGCCTAACATAATATACCCAGACTGGTTTCTAGATTATGGCTTTTATCAATGAGGAGCTTTGGATCTGAAAGCACTGCACCTAGATCTTAGAAACTAATGTGACCCTCCAGCAGCCACCTTTTACCTTATTAGCTAACTATAAAGCTTTGAGTCTAATCCTGCACAATAAGATTAGGGTGATTGTGGTTATTAAAGAACCAAAAGATACCAAAAAGTATGGATGCTGAACTGAGTTCAGATCTATACAACTACACAAACTGATGAGTTTGAATTGAAAACATTTTTTTGTTTTCATTTTGGACTCAAAAGTTTATAGTTAGCTAATAAGGTAAAAGGTGTCTCATGGAGGGTTACATTAGATCTTAAGATCTAAGTACAGTGCTCTCAGATCCAAGGCTCATCACTGATAAAAGCCATAAGCTAGAAACTAGTCTGGAGATATTGGATGAGTAGGTACTAGATAGGGATTTTATGCACAAACCTTACTGCATCCATTGATTACTCTGGCTTGTATTGAGTGGTGCTCCTGTATGGAGAGTTGGACCTCTGTATAAACTGTGAATACTTGCAAGCATTAAAAATATACAAATCTATCAAAAAGATATTGCAAAGAAGGCATGAGTTCTAAGATATTATTTTTATTCTGGAAAACTATAGAGCAAACAAAATGTTTCTGGAAATTTTGTACTTTATTATTGATTATTCTAAGTACTCTATGAAAAAGGTATTTATTGCAAGAATAACTTTATTGATCTATGCTTACTATATATTCCACAGGCATAGCAATACAACTAACAAGTTAATTATTTTATGGATCACATGTTAGTAAATAGATTTAATATTTCAAGAGTATGTGCTAAATATTGAAAATCTGTCTTAAAAGTGATCCATATTTTCAATAATGGACATTATACAAGAATATTCTGAATCTCAGTATGTTTATTTAGTACTAAAGTCTTTTTATTTTGAAAAATACATTTTGCTATTCCCTCTTAATCTCTGCAATATATCTGTTTGTCATTACAAATCTTACTCTCCAAATAACAAAATTTCTTAATTTGTTTTAAACTCATATTATTTATCCATTATCTCTTTAATTTAAAACACTTTATAAGCATATTCAATATCTTTTGCATTTTTGTTGATTTCTTTTTCTGAATTTGCATTAACACTGTATTATCTGCTTAATAAATATTAAAACAGACAAACTTTCCATACAGTAGTGCCACTCAGTGCAAGACAGAGTAATCAATGGATGTCAGAAGGCTAGTGTACAAAATCCCTATCTAGTGCCTATCCCCAGATTTGTTTCTGTCTTGTGGCCTTCATCAGAGTGGAGCTTTGAATCTGAGAGCACTGCACCTATATCTTACAATGTAATGTAATCCTCCAACATCCATGTTTTATCTCTACTTAACTACAAAACTATTAGGCTAAAATTGAAAACACAATATTTTCAATCCAAGTTCATTAGCTTATATAGTCATATAGGTCTGAACTCAGTTCAGTATCAATATATTTTGATGTCTTTGGTTCTTTAATAACCATAGCCATCACTACCCTATTAAGCAGGGGCAAAACTCTGGCTTGCACTGAGTGACACTACTGTATGGAGAGTTTTGCCTGCTTTAATAACAATTATGAGCAAGCACAAGAAATGGTGATCATGTGATGTTTAGTGGCATAATGAATATTAAGAATATGCAACCATTAATTTTAATTCATGTAGTTTTCTCTTTTATAATCATTATTTACTTAGACTTTTTGCCTTTCTTATGGAATTGTAATTCAGAAGAATTGCTTTGGAGGTGGAAAAAATAAGAAAAGCTTAAACGGAAATGCCTATGTGAATACTGAACATGCTTTCGATATCTTTAAAATGATATCATATTATGGGATTACGATATCATTTTAAAAATATTGAAAGCGTAGAAGGATTCCAATTTAAGCTTTTCTTATTTTTTGTTTAACTTCTAAAGTGATTATTCTGAATTATAATCATTCTTATATTCTTGAAACAACTGCTTGCTTGCAAGGCTGCTGCACTGACCTCTCAGCTAACAACGCTTGACTCATTCTTATATTCTTAATAAACGAATTGAATGAATAGAATGACAATGGACAACTCTGTCACATATCTCTTTTTATATTAGCTTTAGTTTTATACCTTTTTATATCTATTCTGCATTCTGACATCTATATAAATTTAAATTTAACCATTTATCCTTACAATCAAGGACTACCTTTATACTACAATGAATGTGCCTTTATACTACAATGAATGTGGTGGTTCTTGTCCGATCACCAATGTTAAACAACATTAAGCTCATTTAATACTTGGATGGGTGACTGCCTGGAAACCCTAAATGTTGTAGTTCTGCTTGACAGCAATAATATAAGAATAAAATGTATATTATTTGACAGTACTCTTTATTAAATGTTTTAGAATTACATTCATCATCACATATCTAACGTTAATAATCTTTGGATAATAAAGATCATAAACTGTTTGGTAATTAAATGATAATCAAGATATTTACATGAGACAAAGCAGCTTCATGTTCGAATTCTCTTTACACTTTTTCATTTTGATAGTAAAAGTAGTCACATGGCAAATTACATGATCATGTAATGGTTCGAACTGAGTCAATATTTTTAAAATTGTGCTGCAATTTCTTATAATCCTTCACTTAGTTTTTTTTGCTCTGTTAATCTTCATAGGACAAATAATTTAAATGGTTCATGAGGTTGCATGATGTCTGAACACTAGAAGTGATAGATGGAGCTTGATTCCAGGTACTTTTTACTTTTGAGGCTTCTTCACTATTGCCCTAAATATTGTAAGGCATTTATTTTCATAATAATTGAACACGTTTTCTAAAAATTAACACGATTTAAAAAAATAAACTTTGTTCTGAAGCTTTTTTAAGATTTACCTCATCACTGCTTCAGCCATCTTGTTCCACATGGCTTTTAGATCTATTGACTTTTCTTCAGTTATCTGGTCTTTGTCAACAAGCTACAAAAAAATATATAAATAAAATATTTCCTACTGTTGATTCAACATTCAGACATTATTTTTTACACTTTATTTGAAAATATTTATTTTTGAATATTTAATATTGATTTTCCACTTCATTTGTATTTGTAATTCAAATTTGCATCTATTTGTTCATCTGCATAACAAAGTGGTTGCTTTCTTCATTATAACCTAAAGCTGAGTGCGCTTTCAGTGAAGTTCACCATAATCAAATGATTATAGCCTAAAGCTGTGCACTTTTGGTAAAATTCACTATATTCATAGCTAAGATTATAATCTAAAGCGGAGTGCACTTTCGATGAAGTTCACCATAACCATAGCTATGATTATAACCTAAATCTGAGTCCATAGCTATGATTATAACCTAAATCTGAGGGCACTTTTGATGAAATTCACCATAATCATCACTATGATTATAACCTAAAGCTGAGTGCACTTTTGGTGAAGTTCTTCATAATCATAGCTATGATTATAATATAAAGCTGAATGCACTTTTGGTGAAGTTCACCATAATCATGATTATAAACTTAAGTTGTGTGAACATTTGGTGAAGTTCACCATACCAAAAGCTGAGTGCATTTTCAGTGAAGTTCACCATAATCATAGCTACGATTATAACCTAAAGCTGAGTGCACTTTTGGTGAAGTTCACCGCAATCATAGCTTTGATTATAATCTAAAGCTGAGTGCACTTTCGGTGAAGTTCAACATAATCATAGCTATGATCATAATCTAAAGCTAAGTGCATCATAGCTATGATTATAATCTAAAGCTGAGTGCACTTTTGTTGAAGTTCACCATAATCCTAGCTATGATTATAACCTAAAGCTGAGTGCACTTTCGGTGAAGTTCACCATAATAATAGCTATGATTATAACCTAAAACTGAGTGCACTTTCGGTGAAGTTCACCATAATCATAGCTATGATTATAACCTAAAGCTGAGTGCACTTTCGGTGAAGTTCACCATAATAATAGCTATGATTATAACCTAAAACTGAGTGCACTTTCGGTGAAGTTCACCATAATCATAGCTATGATTATAACCTAAAGCTAAGTGCACTTTTGGTGAAGTTCACCATAACCATAGCTATGATTATAATCTAAAGCTGAGTGCACTCTCGGTGAAGTTCAACATAATCATAGCTATGATTATAATCTAAAGCTCATTGCACTTTCAGGGAAGTTCACCATAACCATAGCTATGATTATAACCTAAAGCTGAATGCTCTTTTAGTGAAGTACACTATAATCATAGCTATGATTATAACCTAAAACTGAGTGCACTTTCGGTGAAGTTCACCATAATCATAGTATGATTATAGCCTAAAGCTGAGTGCACTTTCAGTGAAGTTAACCATAATCACAGTTGTGATTCAAACCTAAAGCAGTGGGCACTTTAAAGTTCACCATAACCATAGCTATGATTATAACCTAGAGCTGAGTGCACTTTTGGTAAAGTTCACCGTAATCATAGCTATGATTATAACCTAAACCTGAGTGCACTTTTGGTGAAGTTCAACATAATCATAGCTATGATTATAATCTAAAGCTAAGTGCATCATAGCTATGATTATAACCTAAAGCTGAGTGCACTTTTGGTGAAGTTCACCATAATCATAGCTATGATTATAATCTACAGCTGAGTACACTTTCGATGATGTTCACCATGAACATAACTATGATTATGACCTAAATCCAAATGCACTTTTGGTGAATTTTACCATAATATAGCTATGATAATAACCTAAAGCCAAGTGTACTTTTGGTGAAGTTCACCATAATCATAGTTATGATTATAATCTAAAGCTGAGTGCACTTTCAGTGAAGTTCACCATAATCATAGCTATGATTATAACCTAAAACTGAGTGCATGATCGGTGAAGTTCACCATAATCATAGCTCTCTTGGTGAACTTTCCTAAAAGTTCACTTAGCATTAGATTATAAAGAAAAAAGAAATGACTTCATTTTCACAGATGAACAAATGTTCACAAATTCGAATTTTGAATATTTTAATTCTGTACATTATTAATATTTCTTTAAAATTCTTTTTTATTATTATTATAATATTCATAAAGAATTGACCCAAATAATAATAACCCAATAATTGTGAAATTCTGTTTGTGAGTGTATAAAAATATATAAGAAAATTGGTGGTAATAATTAAAAATACTGAATACTGCATGCATACTATATTGTATAAAATCAAATGTCAAAATAACTAGTCAATACTATAAATCATTTGCATTAATTCATAATCGTTTTCCTCTCAAGTCAAATTTCTCAAGTGCAAAATTAATATAACAAAATGTGAGATGGAATTATAGGAAGTTAGTATATACTTATTTGCATTAACTTTGAACCTAAGAAGTCTGCCATAGCAGGGAAGCCATTGATAGTGGATTTGCAACTTTAATTTTGTCTATTGATTTAATTGTGAAATAGTATAAATGAATTATACTATACTCTGTGAGAGAAATAAAAATTTAAATTTGACAAAGATCATCAGTTGATTGTTATTATATAAATGCTGGTCAAGATTACTTGCTAATATTTCCATTTTATTGAAAGTTATAGTATCAATAGGACCTTAACCACCCATCATCTGATCTCTTGCCAGTTCTTAACAACAACTTATTAAAACAGGCAAAACTCACTATACATATTGCCACCCACAGCACGCTAGAGTAATCAATAGATGCCAGAAGGCTTGTGCATAAAATCCCCATCTAGTGCCTACTCATCCAATATTCCCAGACTAGTTTCTGGCTTGTGGCCTTCATCAGTGAGGAGCCTTGGATCTGAGAGAAATCTTAGGATCTAATGCAACCCTCCAGCAGCCACCTTTTATCTCCACTTAACTACAAAATTATGAGTCTTAAACTGAAAACACCTTAATGTTTTCAATCCAAGCCTATTAGCTTATATAGTCATATGGGTCTGAACTCAGTTCAGAACCCATACATTTTGGTGTCTTTGGTTCTTTAATAACCATAGCCACCACTATCCTATTAGGCAGGATTGAAAGTAGTGGTCAATATATATAAATAAATAAGAAATGCAAATGCTTAAAGTTGTTAATAATCATATTAGCACTATTAAAATTTAAAAGGATTCAAAAAAATCACTACTAAATTTTATTTCATGTTACTCCCAAAAGTATACTATCATTGTTACATTACGTAATCCTAAAAGATGTCAGTCTTATGGGATAATAGACTAGATGTAGTTATCAGTATCTCTGATGGTAAGCATTGAGGTATAAAAACAATAGAATACATTTGATGACAGTAGTTTCAAAAAGTTGATAGAAGCCATCATAGAAGTCTCTTGAAATTAAGTAGACATCAGTTTAGACAAAGTTTATACACAGTGGAAAAAACAACAAACTGTTACAGAGATTTAATGTCACATGATTACTATGTTTACACAATCTGTTAACACAGTAGCAACTTCCTCCATACAGTAGCACCATCTGGTGCAAATAGTAATCAATGAATGCTAGAATGGGTGTACATCAAAATCCCTATCTAGTGCCTGCTCATCAAATATTCCCAGACTACTTTATAGCTTTTCCCCTTCATCAGTGAGGATCCTTGAACTTGACAGTACTGCACCTAAACCATTCTTCTAGCAGCCATTTTTCACCTTATTAGTTCAGATCTGTATACAAGCAAATTTGAAACATTATTGGTTTATCATTTTGGGTTCATAGATTTATAGTTATCTAAAAAAAATAAAGGGTGGTTGTTGGAAAAATGCACCAGATCCGAACATCTAGGTACTACTCTTTCCAATCGAATGATCCTTATTGATGAAACCATGAATTAGAAACTATTCTGAGGATATTGGATTGTGGGCACTAGGTAGGGATTTTGATTCACTAACCCTCTAGCATGCATTGATTACTATAGCTTGTATTCAAGTAGCAATATTGTGTGGAGAAATTGCTGCTATGTTAACATCTAATGCCACAAATCCATCAAGATTTAGATAACAAAGAAAGGTAGAAAGCTTAAAACAAGACATAATAAAAAGTTGATATCCAGGTGTTGAACATTATCAAAACCCTATTCCTAAATCTGATACCCTAAGGTAATAAATGAGCAGTTATGATTGCAGGTCACTTCTGGTATCCATTGTCAATATAGTTAAGGCTTGATAAAACTGTATCAATATGTTGATACAGTTCAGTCCACTACCTTTTCTGATTCATAGCTTTTATGGCCACTGTCAATATCTTTCAATATTATGTAAATATGATATACAGATACTTTTTGACCATCTTAAGCTTTTAATGTTTTACTCATATAGCATTTGTGGAATGTTAGTGAAAGATACTTGTGACCATATCTTAATTGTCCTGTAATGCTTCAGAACTGGGGAACATAGCGTAATGCAATTCCTCATTCTGAAGAATATCTCAGGACTCCTTATGACCATATTATATTTCTGATTGCATTGTCCAGCATGGTGGTTATATCAAGTAACAAACTACAGCATAATTCTCATACATCTTGTCATTTGTAGACCCATGGGTCTGATAAGTCTCATAATCATTTGGATCATTTCATTTTTTTAGATGAGGCCAGTTTCTTTAAGAGCTTCTAGATTTAAATGGTTTATAAGCAATAGCTACCATATCCTTCTATTTAGATACATATCTGGTATCCAATGCTTTATTAAATGCTTCCATATTATATATTATCTGAACATATATCAAGTCATATATCACATGATCTAATTTAAGAAGCTTATATTACAAATATTATATAACGAGCTTGCAAATAGCTCTTAATACGCTTTTCAGAATATCCCCAACCTCAGACTGGTTTCTGCTACTGGCTTCCTCAGTGAGGTGCTAGAATTTTCAAGCATTAGATTTGAAATACTAGGCCAAGCCCACCACTTTATCTAATGGATAAAAATATTGATTATATAACATTAGATACTCGTATATTTTTTACATATTTTCCTCCCTCTTTAATATATTTTTTAAATTTGTTTTCTTACTTCCCTATAATGTTGCACGCTTTTTAATTCAATAGGTAAATTATTAAATAATTTAGAAACATAATGATTTTTTACTCTAGTCCCATATTTATTACAATATTTTAAAACTATGTATATATCTTTTCCTTAGATACATTTCAAGTTTTATATAAGGTTTTCGAAAGTAGTATTATCAAAATATTTTTTCTCTATAATTATATAATCCATAAGTTGATTGAATAATAAAATATTTTTGTATTCACTTTTTTCTTTATTGATATATTTTTCTTCTATTAGATCAATTATTTTTTTTTGCAGTAATGCTAATCTATTATATATTAGAAATGCTTGCAAAACCATAAAGCGTTATTCCATATCTCAATAAAGATTCATATGGAGATTTATATATAACAATAAGAATATTTAAAGGAAAAATATCTTTGATTTTGTAGAGTATTGTTATAAAATATCTAAATTTATTGATTAGTATGTTTATATGATGTTTTCGAGAAATTTTTTCATCTATCATCATTCCAAGATATGTAATGAATTTTACTTGTTCTACTTTTATATACTTATAATTACATATTGCACTATTGTCATATAAACACTCATGTGAATGCAGAAGCATTAATTTTATGCCATATAGAAATTTATTAGTATTTATTAAGAATTTTTCTGAATATTCATTTAGATTTCAAATTTACATAATTATCATACATTTATAAAGTTATTAAGCATCACATGATCACCATCTCATACTAGCACATAATTGTTTATAAACAAAGTAAAACTCTCTCCATACAGTAGTGCCACCTGTGCCAACCAGAGTAATCAATGGATGCCAGAAGGCTTGTGCATAAAATCCCTATCTAATGCCTCTCAGATCCAAAGCTCCTCACTGACGAAGGCCACAAGCCTAAAACTAGTCTGGGGATATTGGATGAGTAGGCATTAGATAGGGATTTTATGCACAAGCCTTCTGCCATCCATTGATTACTCTGGTTGGCACAGGGTGGCACTACTATATGGAGAGAGTTTTGCCTTGTTTATAAAGTTATATTATTACAATAAACTGTAAATTTCAGCATTCTAAAATAAAATATATGGTAAGCAATAACAACTAATAGGATATCCACTGTTACTGGTAGTCGTAATAACCTACCCATTATATAGATTTTAAAAAGACATATGGCTTCATTTCTTGGATGTTCATAAGAAGTATAAGGGCCAGAATCAATCCTGGGACCTCTCAATTATAAATCAGATGTTGGACCAAAACATGCATGGTATGATGTAGATAATAATGCATAATAATATATATGTTTTTATTTTGAAATAGTTATTAATGAAATTCTTATCCTGCATAATTTTAGGTAGTGACAGAAGAATAGAACTGAAACTCAAGATCCAAAGATCACGATTCCATCTTGGTCACTTCTGGTTTCCAAACTTCTAATGAACTCCTGAGCATAAACCAAATGAATATTTTTTATTTTATTAAATCCTTAAATGTAGCTTTGATACAGAGCACCCTTTTCAGAACAAATAATAGAATAGTAACAGATTAGACAATTAAATGTATTTATAGGGAATAACAATGCATTAAGAATTTAATTGAATAAATATTTGAAATACACTTAATTATTAAAGTATAATTATGAAGTTTAATTTATATGATATTCTCTACATATTAATAATGATTTTATACAGAAAATCAATTTGTACATTGAAAAAAAAAAAACAGTAACAACCTCATCTAATATTTGTAATCCATATATTTTCAATGCAATATTACTTGAAGCCATAGCTCTAGAAAAATCTACAAAAAATAATGAGATAAATAAAACAACAATCATAATTAAATAAATAAAATTATACATATAATAACAATCAACTCTTAAGTTATCAACAATCTCAACCTGTAGTCAAGGCAACCCCCTTAAACTATAAAGGTGGAATTGTTTAAGGAGGTTGCCTTGACTACAGGTTGAGATTGTTGAGAGCTTAAGGATTAATTGTTATCATCTACATTTAAATACCTATTAAAGTTTTGAGTAAGTGGCTTTATTGTTTTACTAATTTTATATATATATAAATTACAAAAAATTTTTTTTCTAATAAACAATTAAAATTATAACACTAGTCTTGAGTCAGTCACTATTACTTTTATAATGCTAATTTTATTAATATAGTATATATATGAGTAATTCAACTTTATCTTTTTTATTGCATTATCAAATCCATCTAATATTAATACCATTTATGTTCTTTATTACTTTTTACAATGCTTTTTTACAACCCACTATTGACAGTTTAGATTGTCCCGGTAATCCTCTTCAGAATTCAAACCCAATACAATATAATTTTAAATTATATATATGTATATTCTTTCTAATAATGATTATAACATAGAATATATATATATATAATGTAAAATTATATGTTCATGTATATTTATATTCACATATTTGTATTGTCTTTGTTATAGTTCTGAAGAAGATTGCTGGGGAAATCGAAATTGTCAATAGTGGATTGTAAAAAAACATTGTAAATAGTAATAAAGAATATAAATGATATTAATATTATAAGTAATATGATTATATTTTAAAGTGTTAAAAGTTTCTGCATTCACAACTTTGAAAACAACCACTTCAGATAAATACATTAATGATTATTATTAATCATTTATAAAACTAGAGATTACTCTAACCCAGATATAAACTTTAAATCTTACTTAAAGCTTAATATATTTGTTTATTAATTGTCTTTATTCATATGTTTTAAAAATGTGTGATGGAATGGAAATTGCAAATATACATACACATATCCATCTCTGTGGTCCTGTTGCAATGTTTAGTATCTATATAAATATATTAAACCATAAATAAAGGTGGAATTCCATCATTATTGTTAATAGTTGCCTTGACAACAGGTTGAAATAATTGATTATTAATGATATTGGTATTATCTAAGTGTTGGCTAAATTTAATGATATATATATATAAGAATGAAAGACCATCAATATAAATGTAATAAAATTTAAACATACATATATAGATGTGCTTTGCAAAATATCCAATACATAAAGTTAAAAAAAAATCTATTTTTATTTATCTTAAAGGCATTTTTGGTAATAAGAACCATAACCATATCTCTTCTTACTACCATGCAAAAGTAATCTTTGAGTGTTAGAAAAGCTATGATGTTCAGTAATGAAAATGCTTTAAGCTAAATAAAACTGGTAGGGTTTTCTTATTTTATGCATTGGATAATTCATTAGCTTCAATTTTGTTACATATATATATATATATATATTGCAGAAGGAAACTATTGGACATTCATAAAGCATATCTATATATGTATGCTTCAATATTGCTACACACAGATATATATGAAATCTTATGGAAGGAAACTATTCTTCACACTTCCACTAAAAATATATACACACTCTCTTGTCAATAAAAATTTTAAAAGCATAGGTGGACCACCTACAATTTTAAAACATTTACTTCCACATTTCATGTATAAATCACTATATATATATATATATATATATATATGAGTGTGCTAGTAGCTGTAAACAAACTTTTTCAATAAATGCTGTAAGAGAAAGCATTTAAAATTATCTAGAATTATCCCTATCCCAAACTGGTTTCAAGCTAATGGCTCTCATCAGTGAAGTGCTAGGACATTTGGGCACTAGATCCAAAATACAAACTCAAGCCCAGCATTTATTGAATACTTAACTATTAAGTAGAAAATCTGAAATTTTCAGACATCTATATGTCTTCAAATCCAGCTATCTAACTTAAATAGCTATATGGGACTGAACAAAATCCAGATACACCATATATTAGTAGCCTTGGCAATATAACATCACCAAAATTAAATTAAGTCATGTGATGTCTGACTTGGTTTCCTTACTATTATTTATATATGTATAAGAGCCGAGTTATTACATATGGGTAAAGGCCAAAATGAAACAGACTCCAAATTGTCCACTATATAGAAAAAATCTGTCCAGAAATCTCTCTAAAAAGAAACAGTGAAGCAAATGATCACATATCACTAAATTACTAAAACATCAAGAAGTGAAGGCTTGCGATTTTAGTCATGATTAATTTCTAATTAAAAACAACTATATATAATCATTGATCAACAAATAATTAATCTTTCTATTTATATATATTTAAAATAATATATAATATAATGGTTTATTATTTGGGAGTTCGTAAGAAGTTTGAGCATCAGAAATAATAAAACTAATCCATAATCCATGGATCGGGAGTTCCAAAGTCCATCTTTTTACCACTTCGCTAAACACTATAGGGTTTGCAATAATCGATGAATTCATTCTTAAACTTAAATGGACTTCTCTAACCTATCAAATTTAAATGAACATATCCAGTCAAATTTACATTGACAAATGGAAAACATTTTGGTTTCTTATTAATAGTGACAATCAATAAGAAAAGTTACTAATTGGTTAATAAAAAACAAAAGGTATTAATTAATATAAATATTTTTCTGTAATTCATGGTAAGTAAATAAAAGATGAATATGTCCAAAAAGGCTTGTACGCAATACATTCTGAATCATAAGTTAGACATGTGACATCTTTTAACCAGTATTCAACTAATAAAGGCTAAACCATTAAGCATCACATGATCACTATCTCTTATACTAGCACATAATTGTTTATAAACAAAGCAATACTTGTTTGTTAATAAAGGCTAGTGATTAGATGAGTGGTAATAACTTAATACAAATGGTAACGGGTAATTGCCATACATGGTAACCCTCAAGAATATTTTAAGAGTAGAGAACATTGCATGTTAAAGAGAGTTCATTAAAGCCTTTGCCTCAGACTTATATTCAATTTAAATGACCTCATAAATACTGAGAAGAATCTCATTATTGGAATAGCATTAATTAAAATAAAGAACTTAAAAATATAATAACATATTTATATAATGCTTAACATTATTAGGCATGAGAAAAGGATCCATGAGATTTGAATAAATGGAATCCAAGAAATGTAAATATTAATTTCAGTTTAAGTGTGGCATCTGTTGTAAAAAAAAAAAATTGAGGTTCATGCATTATTGTGGAGTGTCTATTGTTGTAAGACTAATCAAGCTTCTGTCTAACATTTAATGCTAAAAAATAACCTTCTGCAATATGTTTCACCACACATGCTGAAATGGTTTAATATTTTAAATGCTCATGATTTTAAATTCAAAATGTTAAGGGGGGGGCCCTCCCATGTTGATGCACTTAATTGTCTGTCCAATTAGTCAACATGACTGACTTAAATAAATAGTAAAATGATAATCTATTGGATAATAAATGACCTGGATTATCAATATATGAATAAATAGATGAGTTCCAGATGGCCAGATAACCAGCCCTAAAATATACATAAAGACCTTTGAGCAAGAAGGCATGAGATATCCCTCATAAATAAATGCAAAACATGGGACGCAAGAGCTGTTATGCCAAGAGGATACAAACAAATTCTAAATTTGTTGCATTGTAATCACTTAAGCATGGATAAAAATAATGTCTAGATCATATATATGGTGCCCTCATTTACATTCTGATATTGAATCATAGGTTCACCACATCCAGCAATACCAATTAAATCAAAACATGATGTCAACAATTGGTGATAAGCAGCCATGCCTTGGGGAAAACTCTAAATAGACTACACAGATTCATAAAAAGGCAAATAATTTATCATGGTAGATATTCCTATGACTATTGTTTCTGATGATGGAACAGCTTTCATGTCTAGTCGGTTAAGAGACTTTTGTGTGAAAATTATTAAACATATCTTGACACTGTTGTTTCATTCAAATAGTAATGAGCAAACTGAAAAAGTAGTTAATGAGTCAAAGGAAAACTTAGCAAAATAATCTACAGGTAATTGTCAAATATGCTTATCCATAATGATAAGCATATATTGCTATTAACAATCCATAATAAAACACTATTAGGAATATAAATGAAAAATCCACTAATAATTCTCCAATCTCAGACTTAAAGATCATGCAGTTAATGATAGCTATTTTTGCAGAAATTTTTATGTTGGCCATTATCCAGAGAAGACTTGGGCACTAATTACTGTGATTGTCAAAAGAGGTCAGCACCCCAAAAGACATTAGAAGATCAGACTTACACATTTCACAAATTATGAATTGAAAAACAATAAGTAAAAATGTACCCAGCAGTTAATGAAAATCAATAACTAACACACAAAATACACACTAAACAAAAGATGTACCGACTGAGAACAGAAGAAATGTTGACCAGTCCTTAAAACAGAGAAAAAAAATACTGGAACACCTACCAAAAAAGCAGAAAATTTCAAACACTATCAAAGCACTACATAACAGCTGATAAACAGAGATTTTTTTTTTATAAAATGCACATACATTAAGAGATTGGTCATGAAAGTACTACACTGAATAAATGCTCACAATTTAAAATAAACTTTGGAAGCGTGGCCAACAAATATAATATATTTTCATTAATTACAGATATTTCTCAATTGCATCAGTTTATTATATATGTAAATGAACTTAATAAAAATTTCAGTAGAAATTAAGAAAATTGACAATGAATACAAGCCATAATGCCAAAAATATTAAAATAAAAGTTGCAATGTCTATAGAGGCCTTATAATAAAAGAATATAGTAGTTAACATCTGGATATTTCAATTGTATCTCAATCCTTTTAACATTCAAATAGTTCTTTAGATAAAAATATTTAATCCACTTCATATCCACAAAGAATCTCGTGCGTTAGTGGTTACAATGATCTCATCTGGATTTGAATTTGGACAAGGTAAATCTTGAAATATTTTAAAGTCACAAATAGGTTTATACTTTTTTTTTATTTTTATTCCAGATAGACAGCTTATAACCAATCCATCTAACCAAACCAACAGGATCTATAAATAGATATGTTAAAGATCAAGAATCCACATTAATCTGGATTAGACAGAAGATCTACCAATGTGTCTACTCTAGAAATAAGAAATGCGATTGCAATATCATATAACCTTTATTATTAGTCGGTAAGAGGTCCTATACCTGTGACGAGTTTATGAACACCTGCACCATTTTACCTTCACCAATATATATATTTAAAACTTTTAACACCCCATTTAAAAAAAAAGGGAATATTAACAGTTTCAAATATATATATACATAAATAATGGAAATGATGATGAACAAAAATACTTCAAACTACACAACAGTTTTTGGAATTGTTTCTTATAGTTATTTTACCAGTCTAATTAATTATATATGCAATTTTTTATTGCAAAATACAATAATGGAAAAAATAACAAACTAATAACGAGTGGACAAAAAATTTATAACAATAAAGTTATTTTCATCAACTGACAATTATAAAATAAGTTAAATAATAAATTGAAAAAAAAAAAAAGTGCACGCTTATATACATAGGCGCTGCAACAATTAACGCAAATTATGTACCTTAATTAATTGATGATTCGTGCTAGTGTTCTATTTTGCATCTAGTCGTCACTATGGTAATAGAGTACATAATAATTAAAAATGTTCACACTTTATTGGTTAAAATAAATTGATGTAGATTTTAAAAGAAAAAAAAAAATTGAAATGCAAAATATTAAGGTAAATTTTCTTTATATAAATTGAATATTGTTTTTTAGCTAAATTAATTTAGTTATTTTAACCAATTAAAAAATGAATTTTTATTTTTTTTTGTTTCGAAACTACTTTTTTTTCATTGCTATTAGTTTGTAAACGTTATTGTGTGTGCTCCGACTGGTGAAATTCATTAATTTGAAAATGAAAATTGAAGAAGTTAAAAGTACAACTAAGACCCAAAGAATAGCGTCGCATAGCCATGTTAAAGGTTTGGGTTTGGATGAAAATGGAATCGCAATTCCTGTCGCAGCCGGCTTAGTTGGGCAAGAAATGGCTAGAGAAGTGAGGTTTTTAAATAATAATTGCTCGAGTGAAAGTTTTAATTTTTTTTATTTGAATGTGTCTAAAGTATAATAAGATAAATTTTATCACTTTTTATTGTAATTTTATTAAACAAAAAAATTATGCCATTGCTTTAACAAATTTAAGTTGTATTTAAGCTAATACCGTATTAAGATATATCGTTACCATGGCAGCCGTACATATCTCTTAACGTTATATTCTCCAACATGTTAGTTATCCTTAAAATCAAATGATTGTGTCGATTTTTTTTTTTTTGATAATTTATTAATTCTTAAATCTTTACAATTTTATGTCTTTAAAAGTTATCATTGTTAATTATCTGTCGAGACAAGTTCAATTCATCATTTCGACAATTTTTCTCAAATTTTTATCTTTTGCATTATTTTTCAGACAATCATAGCTATTATTTTTTTTGGGCCATCATTCATCTTTTTTCTTCAGCTCTTTGTCTAATTCACTTTCATCCAGCATATTCATAATATCTTTACCTCTTTGCAAACCAGTTTCATAAATTTAATTTTTTTAAAACTTATTCGAAGATTTCTAATCTTTTTTTTCTCCTACTAATCTATTCTCTAAATCTATGACTGTAAAACTATTTCCTTAATAAAATATTGTAACAAGCATCCTTCTTGAAGTAAAATTTGAATTGGACCATGAAATGATTGCTATTCTCATTCTATATTCTTGTCATTATTTTCATCATTAGAGAACTAACTAATTAGATTTTTTAAAAAACCACCTGTTCTATTATCTTCACCTATAATCATTGCTTTAAATTTACATATATTTTCATTTGAATTTTATTAATTCTGCTTAACATTTTAAAACTTATTCTCAGTATCTACAAATATTAACACAAACAAAACTCTGGATACAGTAATGCTACTCAGTACAGAGTAATCGATGGATCCAGGAATGTTTGTGCATAAAATCCCTATCTAGTGCCTACACATTCATTATCTTCTGATGAGTTTCTAGCTTGTGGCTTTCATCAGTGAGGAGCTTTGAATCTGAGAGTATTGCACTTAGATCCTAGGATCTAATGCAACCCTCCAGCAACCAACTTTTACCTTTTTAGTTAACTATAAAGCTTTGAGTCTAAATGAAACCCCAATAATATTTTCAATTCTTTATTTGCTTGTATAGTCATATAGATCTGGACTCAGTTCAGCATCTATGGATTTTGGTGTTTTTGGTTCTTTAATAACCAGTCATCATAATCCTATTAGGAAGGATTGGTATTAAACCATTAAACACATGATTACCATTCTTTATGCTTACACAAGCTGTTAACACAGAGGCAAAACTCTGCATACAGTGGACCACTCAGTGCAAGCCAGCATAAGAAAATGAGCTGAATTGAAAACATTATTGTGTTTTCATTTTGGACTTAAAAAGTGGCTGCTAAGGTATTGCATTAGATCCTAAGATCTAGATGCAGTGCTCTCACATTCAAAGCTCCTCATTAATGAAAGCCACAAACTAGAAACTAGTCAGGGAATATTGGGTGAGTAGGCACTAATTAGGATTTTATGCAAACACCTTCCTGCAACCATTGATTATTCTGGCTTGAACTGAGTGGCCTTACTGTATGGAAAGTTTTGCCTCTGTGTTAGTAGCTTGTGTAAGCATAAAAAATGGGGATCGTGTGATGTTTAGTGGTTTAATCTACAAATATCATATTAATAGTAAATGTGGTAGGGTGAACTTTTTTTTACCCCAATGCTAAATCCATCTTTTTTGAAATAACACTTGTTAAGCAATTTTTGTAAATAAATATTAAAATAAAAAAATAATACCCCTATCTTACTCTATTCCTATATCTATCTTTTCTATAAGAAGACTATTGATCTTAAAGAATTTTTAAAAACATATTCAGCTTGTTTAATAATCACTTCTTCTTAACAATCTATATTTTATTTTTCAAAGTATCCAACAAATTAATTTACTCTATCAGATATTTTTTTCAAAATCAATGAAACAACTCAACTTGACATGTATATGTCTTAATATTATGACTTCAATTGTTTTAATCTTTCCTAATTTTCTAAGTTGTTTTAAATGTGTCTGTTCCATACTTCCAGCATCAACATCTCATCTTACAACTTTCCTATATGTGTTTTTTGAAAGATTATTAAATCTTACAAACCTTTTTTGATTCATATAATAAATGTATTTTTTCAAATTAAATTATTGTTTTTCAAAATATCAAAGAAAATAATTCAGTTTTTTTTTATATCAAATATTTTTTCAAAATCAACGAAACAAGTACTCATTTTTCCCCTTTCTATAACTGTCAGTAATAGTTGTAAAAGCTCCAATTGCGTTTCTTATTATTCTTTTCTAAATTTAAACTGCTTTTCATAGCTGAAGACCCTCACTTTAGCAGCATGTGAAATTAAGTTTTGATTTGTGCATTTCCCCTCCCTCCTTAACTTTTCAAAGAAATTTCGGCTACTGAATCATAGATTACATTACGAATATCAATTTATTCACTAAAGCTATTTTCCTCAAACTTATAATAATTCAACTGTAATCTCATCAATTTTTTTTTTTTTTTGCAATTTTTCATTCCCATTAATGCTTTTATAATTTTCTTTTTTTTTTTTTTAGTATTGTATATCGTATCTCAACTAGCTTTCCTTTTTTCTGAAAATGTGGATAAAGACTTGGTATTTTTTCTTTTAAATCATAAATATTCTTAATTTTTTAATACACTCACTTGTTTTTATTAATATTTCACTATTTCTATCTTTATTTTTTTTTATTCCTGTGACTTCTTTTTTCATCCATATTGGTCTATGTTTTTGTTCAGTTTCGTTACATTGCTTTTCTTACCATTTTCTTTCATCTTGCTGTTTTATCTCAATTCATTGTTAAGCTTTCTGTATTAACTTCCTTTACAATTCATATATTTTTAGACATTTTCTTTGCACAATTATTTTATTTATCATCTTATTTTAACCCAAGGTTTTTTCTTCATTTTATTTTTTTTGCCATTACCAACTACTATTACTCCAGCATTATAAAAAAAATTTTTTTTTAATAAATTCCATCTTTTATTTGAATTTATTGGTCAATCAGCTTTTTTCTTAACATTCTCTTACAATTTACCAACTATTCATTTCTTTATTGTCTAAACTTAATCTCAATTTTACCATCAAATGATCTGAATCTTCATCTGTTCTAGTATATGCACATATACTCCTAATACTACTCTTTAGTCAAAACATATTCGAATTATTATCACTTTGTATATTTTTCTTATTGATTTTTGAAACCTGTATTTATTCTTACTATATTTTCATTAAAAATTTATTAGTCTTTTAACTTTTTCATTTCTTATTTCTAAACTATAACCTTTTATTACCCATCGTAGCTTTTTAATTTCGCATCACTATTAAATAATTCTTTCTATATATTTTTTTATTTGTTCCAAAAATCCATCGCCATTCTCTTAAGTTATAATTAAATTATCAATTTCAATAATTTTTAAACATTTTTTTCAATAATTTAAATAATATTTAAACAGCATTAAACTGTTGCACATGCGCTTTGGATTTTAAATATAAAATGAATGAATACTAACACTTCCACCACATGATAAAGTCTTTGGTGGAAGTGTTAGTATTCCTTCATTTTATATTTAAAATCCAAAGCGCATGTGCAACAGTTTAATGCTGTTTAAATATTATCGTTTATAAAAAACATTGCGCTATATAAAATAATTGACTTATTTAAATAGAAATTTGTCAATTCTCTCCATTTAAAGTATAGTGTTTACGATTTCATTATCTTATGTGCTGCATTTTTTTTTTATTAAGATAGATGGTTTATTATTTTTATCATACAAATCACATTTTTATACAAATTTCTCTCTCTATTTATATTTTAATTTTCTTTAATTTGTTTTTAGTTTCATTTTTATGATGGTGCCTTTATCATTCAAAGAGTTTTATTAAATTGTAAATTAAATCATTGGTGGTCGAGAGGTCAGCGACGGCTGCTGTACAAGCAGTTGTCCCGGGTTAGCAGGTTCGCTTCCCGGCTGATGATATAATACGAGAAAAAAAAATTAAATCGTATACATTTTTTTAGTTTTTTTAATTTTGTTATATTATTTTTTTCTAACTATACTTTATCTCTTACATATTTCACGTGCATGCGTATCTTCCTATTTATATTTTATCGTCTGTTATTTTATTAATCCTCTCATTATCAACTAAAGAGTTACTTTATTCGTACTTTTTTTTTACTTACGCTATGTCTGTCTTAAATTTTTTTTTTGAAAATTGCCATCCTTTATTTGAATTTGAACTATCATTTTGCTGTTATTTATACTTAGCTTTATATCTAATAAGTCCTGAAAACATTTTTTCTAATGACCCTTTTTTAATTTATTCATTTTTTTTTTTTCCCCTTGATTTAGATCTTTTTATGCTCATGAAATTTTACTTCACTTCTGCCATTACTAAATTTATATCTTACTTTTAATAATCATAAAAGTCAGATTACTTTTATAAAAAGACTAGTTAATTGAAATCAGTATTTAACATTCTTATACGTTTTTATAAAACAATAGATAAGTATATGTATATGCATAAAATAAAAGTTAAAAAGAATGAATATTCCTTTAAGCGCATCTTACTTGACTGAAAGTTTATTGTGCAATAGATATTACGATCAAGTATTGGCATTTGTTCATTGTTAATGGTTGCTATCCTCGTTAAACATATTTGTCATTGAATTTTATAATTGTAGCTTTAATAAGTTCTTTATATCGTTTAGGCTTTTTAAAGAGATATAGATAAATCTTTTCAGATTCTGTATCGTGGTATCCATTGATTACTCAGGCTTACAATAGTGGTTCTAAAGTAGGTGAAGATTTGCTCTTTATTAGATTTTGTTATTGCAAGTAAGATTTCATATATTTTGTTTATTATAGTACTTCCTACCGTCTTCGTCATTATAGTTAGCTAAGCTGAAGATTTATTGTAGCATTTGCTAAGATGAAATCTATAAATTTTTTTTTTTTTTATGTGCAGATTTTTTGGAACTTATTGAAAGAAGGTTATGAGTTTCGGTGAATATTTTTTTCAGTTATGAGGAAATGTTTGAGCAGTGAAATCAGTTGCATTTAAGGCTGATAAGATTTTAACAATTTCATCAAAAAATTGTCATAGTAGAATTTTTATAGACATGAAATTTTATATTAGTTACTAATAATATTCCACTCATTATAATTAATATAGTCTTTGTCCTATGTTACAGAGATTATGGCAAGTTCCCCTTGTTTTTGACTTCAGTCAAAATGGTTTTTATATATGGTTGTTTCACTAATCACAAAAAGTATTATGGGTCAAAAATGGAAATTACATTCAGATTTCATATTAAAAGCTCTCTTTAAATTCATTCCTCTTATACTTATTTTTTATTCATTTTAAATTCTGACTTATTTCTCTATTTTTTTATTATTATTAAAATATTAATTGTTATATTTTGTAAGTTTGTGTTCCCTTGCATACCTTAAAATATATTGATTATGTAATTTTTTAAACATATAAAAGCATTTCCTTTTAAAACTACAATATATTTCTATGCCTAACAAATTTATTTTTTTCACATTTTTTTAGTCAAACAAACTACAAGAAAATTATTTTGATTTACCCATCTATGATATAATTAAATAATTTTAGTACTTAAGTATTAGTCCGGACCCCATGATTGATTACAGACACTAAGGTTGGTGGCCATGTTTTTTCTTTAATTACATTTTCAGAGCCACAGTTATCCCGCAATCCTTATGAATATGTTTTACCTGTTAATATTAGAAAATATTAGTAAATAAATGAACTCCATTCACATAAATAATACAAAACTACGACAATAAATTTTAAATAATAAAAAAATTTAAGTTACAGGTATTTATTTTTAAAAAAGAAGTGACTAATGTGACCTATTTATGTCGGTGGACTGAAATTCATAATGGCCTGCAAAATCACCACAAATTTATTTTCTTCTTTGCGCATGCGTTTCCCGATAAATTCTGATAAATAATATTGTACATGTTGTTGCTTGGTTCCCCAGTACTTGTTGTTCTGCCATTTGGCTAAACCCCATAGTCTTTCAGTGTTTTGTGTATGCACACTTATATGTGTATCCATGCAGTTATATTGGTGATTAACCTTATGTAACAGGAACTGGGTTCAAACCTGTTACAATAGGAACGAAAATGTAGTTTGTAGATAATTTTTTTTCTTTATTTATATATTATTAGTATTATATAATTATTTGCAAAAGTCACACAAATCAAGCACACATGTATTTGCTGGAACGAGGGGTGTGGGCATATATTATGAGTGGCATACGTATATGTAGGTAAATGTTATTGTTGAGAACAAGAAAGTAAAAATTTAGAAGATTTTAAAGCAGGTAAAAGAAAAGGGTCTTTTGTGAGTATAAACTTCCTGAATTAAGTGGCCAAACAGATCTTATTGTTCAATAAAAAGAAAGAAAAATAAAGAAAGCAAAATCCAACTGCTTGAATGGATATATTTTTTTGTGTGTGTTTGTTTTAATTAAATACATTTTTCAGAAATAATTTTGATTAGGAAAAATGAACATGGAATGCCATTAGTTATTGAACTATTTTCGATCTCTTTTGTTTGGTTAAAGTCGACAAAAGGATTTGTAATTAAAAGTTTAGGAATTTAAAAAAAGAATTAGATAAGTAAAAGTCAAGATCGCTAAGTGGTTTTCCTTTTGTTAACATTTTTATATGAAAATCTATTTTTGAAACAAAGGAATACCAGCAATAATGAGAAAGGCAACTGGGATTGATTAATTAATTTGAAAAACGGACAGTTGAGCTCTGCTAGTCTGACGTGTAAGAAGTGCAGATATTCTAAATTTTTATTGAAGAAAATTTATTAGGAGAAGCTGTTACATTAGCTGAAAAGTAGAAAGTGGGAGAAGTAAATTGTGCGAACTGAACTATATATATAAGTGACCTCATGGATCGCATGGGGTAAAATCACCATCGTGCTTGGTCGGTGTTCGGACTCCAGCCATTTTACATATGCCACGTAAAAATATACCACAGTTAACATCTCCAATCGCCCTTCATAACTGAAGCTATTTGAATCCAGTGTAGATCGTTGGCCATTCCGGAATTAAGCCAAAAGAAGAAGGAACAGTAGATTGAAGACGCCACTTTAGAGGGACTACAGGAATAAAATGTTAAGTGGAAGCGATGGACGCCATATTTGCCTAGGCAGGATCCCCGGAATCGTTTTGCGAGTGCACTCGGAAACACATATGCAAGTTATTTAACTTATATTATACCGGTAAATATACACTTATTATGCCATTTTAAATTTTTTTTAAAATTAATCCAACCTAATTGCGAGAATATTTCGTAATATACCTGCATTATTAAATGTTTTTCTTTTGTTGTTTTCTCCTTAATAATAATTCATTAAAAACATTTATTATATGTATATGTGTGCCATTTATTGATTATGTTTTTTGAATAAGTATTAGTAGATCTGTAATTAAATTATTGATTTAGTGCGATACACGTTAGAGAATTTAATATTTCCAAAATCTTATACACATGTGTGCTGGTGTGAATTTAATGATAATTTAAAGCAAGACAGATTAGACAGAAAGGTATATGAGGATTGAAAAAGGTTTAGCTGAAAATTTAATGGGAATAAAAGAAAGTAGAAAGCTATAGCAAGAATTGATTTGAAACTTTGTTCCCCTTCTTTCTTCTCCGGCGCAAGGCGCTACCACACCCTAAGCATTAAAGTGGGCAACTCATTAAATGGCTGAATCAAATAAATATTTGATAGACCCTACGATTCTTGTTGAATAACGAGATTGGCGCTTGGCAACGAACAAAAAAAAAAAATACACGTCCATAAACGTAGAGGTCTAATTAAAAGTTAAGTTAAAGCTGGGAGGGTTCAATTCATTACCTGATATGCGTGTGTTCTGCTGTCGGTTGCTTCACTTACCCCTTTGAATGACCCAAAGTTCGGGAAAACTTCGTATAAGGGGTGAATGACTCGATTTTTACGGGAAAACTTCGTATGGGAAGGGCCATCAGTAATACATGCGTCACTGTAGAAATTCACCCTCGGAAAGAAAGAATAACTGTAGAAAAGTGGGTTTGGTAAAGATAAAGGTTTGAATTCAGCCAAATTAAAATTTTAATAAAAACGTAAACGTACACTACTATGGTGGGAATTGTTTCACTTAAAATATTCAAAATCAGAACAGCGTAAATCATCCATTTTATATGGCTTCCAGAAATTCCAATAAATTGAGATCCATTGGTTACATTTTCTTTAATAGTGTCCATGAGAATAATTGCTGTTCTCCCTGGGACACTTATTATAAAGCACTTGTGAGTCTCTGCATAAGCCACCAAATAATCATTGCTACAGAAGTATTCTTTCCTATTACTTTTTCCGCTTGCTTAGAAGACTTTCGTCAACTTCTAATATTTTGTTAGGACCTCCGAATTGGCATGACGATCTAGTTAAAAGGCTGTAAGTGCAAACTTCTTAGAGGTAATAGTTCCAACCTATAAGTGTTTTGTCGCACAAATGTAATTGTCATTTGCCCCATTGTATGGTTATTAACTCTTAACATCAGCTGTAAATAAATCTGACTACAATCACAAATGACATTCTTGATTTCTCTAACTATGTTGTTTTCTGAAGAGATATTCGTTTATGACAAGCTGTGAGGTTGCATTGCCATTGTGTGACTGGTTGAAAATAAAGTCTCATATTGTGACCATTACTACAGAATTTTGGGGAGGGTAGTATACCATAGTTTTGTAAATATTGAATTGCCTGCTTTTCTATTGATGGAAGATTTCAAATTGTAATCATTTTGACGAAACTCTGAATGTAAAAACATAAACAATCTTATGAACCTGTTAGTATTTATATGTGATACGATCTATAAAAAAAATACTTAATTACATATTGTAAATGGAATTTATAATATATTTATTTCTATTTTTTAAAGTTTACAGAGATTTATAATTGATTTATTGATATTTTTAATATTAAAAAGCAAAACATATTCGTTACGCTTACAGTATAAGTATGCTCCTGAAAATGTATAACTAAAAAAAAACATGGCTGCCAACCTTATTATTCATAATCAATTTTGGTGTCGGGATTAATACTTAAGAACCAAATATTTTTATTATTGTAAAACATAATAACAAAAATATCATATATATTAATAATTAAACATAAAAATCTTTTATGATACGATATTATGCCCCTATCAAGTGTTCAATATCTATTTTAAACGTAACTTACTAATGGACACAGAGTGCTATCTACAGTTTTGTAATAAAAAATAAATAAAAATAAAATAAAACAAAATTATAATACAGCAATTCTGATAATTAGAAATTCATTAAAGGTCGAAACAAATTAACAATATAACATAATAATACACACAAAATATAGAAACATGCTTTATACAATTTTATATATATTACTTTATTATATAATTTTCCATACATTTTCAATTGACCAGTTATTGATTAAATTTATTGAATTTTTATAAATATTCATGCAATTGTTTAGGTGTGCTTAATATAATGTTTCATATATTTTTCTTCTTTTTGTATCTTTAATGTAATTTAAAGATTTAATATTTTTTATAATATCTATTTTATGTCCATATGTATAAAACAGATTTATCATCTCTACTATTAATTGCATTATTATGTTCTTTGGCTCTTTCATCTAACTATTTTCCTATATGCCCATAGTAAATCATACTGCATGTCCAATTTTTATATAATTATACATATTAATTTTTTCAGACTTTTACTATTCGACCGTCCAATATTTATATGCTTATCAATATAATTTTTGTTTTTTATTAATAAATTTTAAATTTGGGGATAATATGAAAGTTTGATTCATTTGTCAAGCGTTGTTAGCCGAGAGGTCATCGCAGCCGCCTTGCAAGCAAGTAGTTGGTTGCAGATGGTTGTGGGTTCACGTCCTGGCCGATGCTATGACATATGAAAAAAAAAAAGAAAAAAAAACTATTGTTACCATCAATCATTACAGTGATTTTGCAGAGAAATGTTATTATATAACGTAGATTTTTTATTACATTAATATTATGAGCGTTATTATATAATTCAATAAATAGTTTTTGAAAACTAGCTACATTTTTATCTGTGTTACAATTATCATTTCTGTATTTAAAATTTTTAATGACTGCCATCGTTTGTATCCATGTTTGTTGTAAGTCTATAGGAATAATTTTTCTTAATTTTTCTTCTTTAATAAAATCTTTTAATATAATTTTGTTATCGTTATCTATGTGGATTCTTATATCCAAATATTTAATTTTATCTTCAAATTCTACGTTTGTAAATTTAATATTATATATTATTAAAATCATTATAAACATTATTTGTAGCGTATTTATTATTACAGTGTATTGGTAGTAATTAACGACAAATATCTTTTACAAATAATTCTCACACACATAAATAAGTTTGTTAAACGGAATTTATTCAAATAAATTAATCCTTATGTACATTTATCTATTATAAATGTTTACATATGCTTTATAACTTAAGTAAACTAATAATAAATTGTGTGTGGCCTGTAATTGTCCCTAGGTTCGCTTTGGGACTCTACTGTGGCAAAATTCTTTGGGAAAATGCTCTATCCAAACTGAGTTCTTCTGTATATGTTGAATCTTTAATAGTGACAGTCCAAATCCCCAGTGCAATAAAAATGCAGTCTTTTTTCCTCATATTTTTGATTTTTGTTACACTTGTTCTTTTTTCCTTTAATGGGAAATTATGTAACAATATTGAATTGGGTCCGAAAAGAAGTTACCATATTAACTAGGTTTAAATACCTTTTATTTAATAAATTTAGACATTTAGCTTTAATATTACGGGAATGGACCGGCCCTTCAAGGAGAGAAGCAGAATACCATCGATAGATGAACCATCAACGGTACCTATAACCAGATCAAGCTAGGCAAAGCATAACCTACAATCACATTTCCAGACTGTAGCACTTCTTGACTGCTATATTCAAACACCTGCCATTCAATTTATTTTATTTGTTTTGAGGATCAACTTCAGGCACCAGCCAACTGAGGTTACATAATCAGCATGCTGCGGTCAACAGGCACACAATCCAGCACTTGAAATATCTCATGACTAGCTCACAATCTGTCTCAGGGTCCAGCATATTTAGCACATAAAAAAATAACTATATTCTTAAATTAATAGTGACGCAGTGATAAGAGAGAGAGAGAAAATAGACCAATTAATATTTAAGCAAACATTAATATTTATTCAAGCACACACTTATCTAATATAATATAAAATAATATATTTACATAAAAATATAAATGATTACTTTCAGGCTAAAATTATGATAGTCCTTCGTTAATTAAAGTTCATTTAAAATAAGTATCAAATGTCTATAGATAAGCTTTACCTAGGTTTTCATGATTGTCAGTTTCCAACCGGTTGGCTTTTTGGTTCCATCGATGGCTTCATGGCTTTCCTTCCAGGTTTTTTCAAACAATGAGAGAGAAAGAGTATGTGGTAGCATCTCTTTCACAATCTAGGCATTGATTTAAGCAGGATAGTTGAAGTCTTTGGATCACGAAGCCCTGCCGAATACTCCTATGGCTTATGCGGCTTCTGCATTATGTAGACCGCAACAGTGATGACTGGTTTATTATGGCATTTAAAAGTTCTCCAAAACTTTGAATCTGCATTCTGTATAGCTAGACTCCAAATTGAATGAATAATACGAATTCGACTGTATAGCAATCACGCTAATGGCAATCCCGACTGATTTACAAACATAAGAGCAGAATGAATTACAGATCGCAGACTTGACTCAATTACAAAATGCAAACTGGACTGAAGAACAATAGACCATAGCGACTTTACATACTTTTTCTTTCTCATTGTTTTAATTCCTTATCATAGGTTTTTTAATTTTATCGTAACTTAAATCTGTTTTTTCTTAATTAATTTTTACATTTTGTTTTATCTAATTGATTTTTACATTTGTTTTAATCTAAGCTTTTGCTTAGATTAATCTACTATCTCATCTATAGTTTATATAGTTATTTTTTATTAATATAATTCAATCAGCCATCTTTTAAATGAATTCCATTTTTAAAAGTTTTCTTTTACAACCAAATTTTGTTCTAACTTACCTCTAACATTTATTTTTACTTCATAAAAAGAGTTTTCTTTAGAATGAGAGAGAAAAAAAGAGGTTTAAATCTTTATTCTAATTCTTCTCCTCACCCGCTTTTTTTTAAACAAAGTTTTATTCTATTTTAAAAGCAAAATATACACAATCTTTTTATTTTAAAAGCAAAATATATGCAATCTTTTTATTTTACAAAATTGCGTTGTAAAATCTATTTAACTAATTATATACCTTTTTAACATTATGAAACATGTAATGCAATGTATGTGTGAGTTTTACAACACATATATCATTAGTGTTACAATATATAAACAAATAGAAAACATTAATTTATTTTCACAAAACATATATATAAATATGATCATTACCTCCTCTTCCGAAATGACTGCTTTCTGATGTAACATAATCTTTCAGCTCTTTAATTTTTTCAAATCTCCTTAATTAACATAATAGTATTTCCACTATTGTCTTTTTTCGCCATTGGATCATTCATTTGCTCATCATTTACTGTTCATTATTTTGAATTGGGTTTCTTGACAATATGTTGTACATCTGCAGCTTTAGTGCAAATGATTTGCAAATATGATTAATGTGTCTTAGAACGGTATCTTTTTTTTGGTACTCATGGTTAGACACGTACACCGCTTGATGGTGTTGTTGCTACGCAAAACAATAAAATATGAACGTTCCCAGGCCGTTTTTTTTCTTTTGCTTTCACCTTTTTTTAAGCATGTTTTTTTGGAGGGTTTTCTTCTTTTTTAAATAATATTTTTTTTTGAAATAAAAATAAATCAAAATTATTACTTTTTAAACTATTTTTTTGTTATTGACACAATAAAGACTTTTGAATCTTTTTTTTATATACGGCTTTTTTTTTTGGTTTTCTTGATTTTAAATAAATATTCACACACACAAAAAAAATAACACGTAATTTATACTTTTTAAATGCTTTTTTTTTTATTAACATCAACAAATTAAAAAAATATTAAAAATACGATTTTGGACTTTTTAAACACTTTTTTTTATTAACATCAACAGATTTTAAAATTATTAAAAATAACTTTTTGAACTTTTATTAACATCAACAATCCAGGAGTACCTATATATTTATTTAAAAAAGAAGAAAATCAAAAAAAAGATTCAAAAGTCTTTATTGTGTCAATAACAAGAAAATAGTTAAAAAAGTAATAATTTTGACTTATTTTTATTTCAAAAAAATTATTTAAAAAAGACCCACCCCCCCCAAAGAAAACATATTTAAAAAAAGGTGAAAACAAAAGAAAACACACAAAAAAAAAACAGCTTGGAAACGTACATATTTTATTGTTTTTGCATAGCAACAACACCATCAAGTGGCGTGCGGGTCTAATCCACGAGTACCACTTTTTATACACACTTCTACCACCTGTATCGATAAGCAATTAACTACTTCACTTTTCATCCAATAGTTTTTAAGCCAATCTTTTCAACTTCTACGTAATTTGAAATATCAATGTCTGCTTTATTGTCCTGTTCCTCTGGTATAAATATAGTCTATTAATTTTCAGTTGTAGATTTACCAGTTATTGTAAATGGGTTAAAATGCTGAAAAAATGTGATTATATTTACTGCCTCTTCCACTTTTAAACTTCTGGTCTTTCACAGAGCTAATTTTAATTGATATATGGCCTTCTCCACTATCTCATTTGACTCTTGATGGTATGCAAGTATTAAAATATGATGTATGTCATACTTTTTTTAGAAACTTCAAATCTCGAAGACACAAATCCTGTACCATTATCTGTCAGTATAGTATCTGCATAACCATTGTTTGCAAAATTTCCAATAGTTTGTAAATAGTTTACCCAAAATTCATACTCTGTCCAATTTTGTATTCTGCCCATACCATGCAATAACTTGCATAGGAGAACTTGGGAGTGTTGTTTGGCAGGAGTCCTATTTTTAAATGTATTCTTTAATTTGTTTATACCTGGCTACCATACATATCTTCAGCTATCATTTTTGCTCAAATTATCCCTGGATCATCTTGGGTAGTTTTAATATTTTTTCATGGCCTGTAATAAGTATAACAACTTTATCTTCTTTAACAACACATCCTTTGCGAACAGAGAGCTTCTCTTTCTATGGCCACAAGGCTTTATACAGAATATCTAGTTGACAATTTGGTGAACCTTTTCTTATCCAATTCATTAGCTGCTGGATCCTAGATTGTTCCTTATGCATTTAGCATTAGTCTGGTTATTTATTATTTCTGAATTTATTTTGTCTATATAATTTATTCCAATATCTTTTTATAGGCCCATTTTTATTTGCAATCCACGAGAAGATGTCTTCTTATATTACGCTCCCTTTCTGATATTCCAATTCAAAATCATATCCAGCTAACAGGTTTACCCAGCATAGAATCCTGGGACTCAGCTAATCAGGAGCTGTTTTTCTTTTTGCAAAAATTCATACTGTGTTTCCCATGTTAATTTTTGCTCCAAAAGACATCGTAGGATTTATTTTCGGGGGATGTCTTATTTTTTTTTCATGTACAAAAATTTACATTTATTCAAGTACTTTTCTTTACAGAAAGCTCTAAGATTTTTATCCCGAAGCCCTCCACAATTCCTCTCCAGTACTCGCCAAAATAGCTTTTTTTTTGCATTCATGTTACCTGAGGATCAAAATATTATTCCATTGAAATTTACCATTAAATCAAATGTTAATTAAAGACTTAAGAGACAGTAATGGTAACAAAAATAATTACAGATAACAATGATTTGTCCACACAAAAGTACCAAAAAAAAATGCAGGCACAAAAATTCAGAATTTTTTTTGTATTTCACGAGTGCACATTAAGTATGTTTATTACAATACATAGCATATTGAATTGCAAAGATTTGTATATGACCCAACCATGTGCATTCATTAAAAAATGCACATATTGTAAACACCAAATTATTTGTAATAGTCCTGCTTGGATATTCTCTTTACGAGAAAGATTGATGATTTAACTTAAATTTAAACTTTGATTATTAAAATCAACAGATTTGGAAATTTTCTTTTTAATTCCTTGATCCACTGTAATTTGCTTTACCACACTGATTTTGATTCCCAAAGAGTCAAATCACTCTCAGCCAATTATAGGGTTTATGCTGCTTTTTAGCCCGTAAACCTGTAAAAATTTCATTTTTTAAAATTTTTTATTGGCACTTTAGCATTCCCTATAATTTTAATCAAATTTTTACTCACATCTTAGTTTTGTTCAGACTTGGAGTTTTTTCACATTTTTGAGTTATTTTTTTTCCAGTCCCTAAAGTTAAGAATAGTGATACCAGTACACTATCAATTTTCATAACTATTTCTTTATTGAAAGTTGTGACAGCGTGATTTGCTGTATGTCCTTAATTTTCTTTGTTTTAATTTATTGAGCTGGTTTTTTTCTTTACTGCAGTCTGATTACTAATTTGTAACTTTTTTGTTTTGTCGGCTCATTTTTTGGAGGTATCTATTCTCTCCACAACTATACAATTCTTTGTTTTCCATTTACATTCTTTAACTATATAGCCTGGTTTTCTACAACAAAAGCAAATAATTTTGTTGATATTATCCCTTTTATTTATGACTGTCTTGTTAACTTCTGACGTATTAACATGTTGAAACATCTGTACTAGTTCTTTTACTAGCTCATAAGCTAGTCCTATTTTTATGGTCATTTCATTTGTTAAGCTACTTGTGGCTAATAACTGTTAGACAGTCATATATTTCCCATAATAGCTGTTCTAATACTGTTACTAGCATTCATTCGCTTTTAATTTAAAAGATTAGATTTATTTCTGTTAAACAAAACTAGCTTAGCAATGGTTTCAACCTAGAAGGTCATATTTATAGTGTTCAAACTTGACATCTGAGATTGATTAAGAGAAAAGAGTCTGCATAGAGGCAATTTTTAATAAGCTTTAAGGTTTGGTCATAATAAGTTTCTTGCCTTGTCTGTTCTGGAAATGGAGACGAGCCATAAGCTTTGACAGTTGAGACCTGAAATAATTGTTTAGTCTTTCTGTTACTGTAGTGTGCGAAAGCTTTTCTGGTTCTGATGGATCACAAAGTCATTTCGCCAATTCAATAATCTTTTGACTAGCATAATACAGTACCTTGGTTTTTATTTCATCATCTATAGTACTGTTTATTAAGCATAGTTTCTCAATTCTTTTACTATATACAGCCTATTCTGATGGACTATTTATTTCAAATTCATTTATTATCGCTTGAGGTAAAGCTATTTTTTTGGTTTCTCACATACACTGGTTTTATAAATAATTTGATTTTGGTTAGTACAGTTTTCCATCAGAACTGATGGATTGTGCCAATTATGAATTATTAAAATATCTACATATCTAGAATAATATATTGTTATTTGTCTAATTATTCTGTTTTAATTATAATACTTCCTAACTCATTAATAAATACTGATGGCATTAATTTAGTAATTGCACAACCCGTAACCCATTCTTTATGTATATACCAAAATTCATTATTGTATTTAAAATATAAACTATTATGTGTTAATGTTAAAGTATCTTCTATAATATTATGTTTACATCATTTTTGTATTCATTAAAATGTTTTATTGATATTTGTATACTTAAATCTTGGAGTACTTGGATATATTCTTTTTAATATCCATTGTAAAATGCTTTGATTTCTAATCAATTATATATTGTTTAATACTATATGTAATTTTATACAAAGTTCTTTATAACTAAAATGTTAACCATTTATTTTAATATTTATGGAATTTCTGTAAAATTAAACCACTACAATTGAATAATAATCTCATTGAATTATTATCTTTATGGATTTTAGCGTTGGTAAAATAGTATAGGTTTTCATAAGAAAAAGGATACAATAATTTATACTAGTTTATAGTTATAATTTTCTAATAATTTTATTTTCATATTCTATTCTATCTATATAATGATGATAATATATAATAAATCTATTGCCTTTATCTTCCTTACATACTACATATTTTTAATATCTTTAATAAGATTTATATGTGTAGTCTTTGTTGCTAATTTTCATTTCATATAAATGTTAATTAGCAAACAGTTAATTTTCTTTTTATCATCTGCTGAGATATGGACTAATTTGATTATCATCATTAATTAAAGGCATGAATGACAATCCTTTACTTAGTGAAACGTTTTGATCTGTAGAAAATTTAAAGACATTAAATTTATGAAATTATCTTAAATTTCCTTATTATATGTCACCTATTTATAAATATATATTGCTTATAATAATTCTTTCATATACACTTTAATGCAAAAAAAATTTTTACTAAAACTTTTTTATTTTCCTGACAGTTTCGACTGTCCAGCAGTCTTCATCAGAGTGAGGAAAATAAAGAAATTAAAAAATTGTTTTGCATTAAAGTGTATATGAAAGAAGTATTATTATAAGCAATATATATGAATATATGAAGAAATGCAAAGGAAGTAAAGGAGAAGAATAAGAGTATTTATAAAATTGTTGATCATTAACATCAAAATTTGAATATTTGATCTTATATTCATTTAATATCCAGTCTATTTTTTTTATGTTTAACAGTTATATGATGATTCCCTTTAATCCTATAGTTATATAAAAAAGCGTTGAAATATTTTTTTTTTAAAATTTAAAATTACCAATATTATTATTTAAAACTGCATATTTTTTGTCTATAAAAATTTGAAGAATGTAATTTACTAATTGTACTTTAAATTTCCAATTGCTAGATAGTTTTTTATTATTTTTAATAGTAATTTTACTTGTATGAGAGTTTACCATTATGTATTATAATAGTTTTTTCGCTTTTTTATCTCAATATCTGTTTATTGAAATGTAGCAGGCAGTAAGTAGCATTAATTATTAGTCCGTACTCCCATCTTAATAAGATTTAATTTATATTTATGAAGGCAGTAAATAATTAGCTCTAGATGATATTTTTCTTCATATCTAATCCTAAGAATTTTCAAAAAAGAATGATTACATTAAATTCATAAGCTTTTATATAAGACAAATTTTGAGTTTCAGTGAAAAATAATAAATAAAACAATGAGATTTTAGAAAAAATTGCTATCGTCAAGTGACAATAAAATAGAAGACATATTAAAAGTGAGCTTTAATAAAAAAGTTTCATTTTCAAGTGCAATCACATTGCGGATGGACCTAATGGGAAGTGGAAAAAAAAAGAAACTTGATGCCATTATTTAATTTTCAAAACAAACCCGAATTTAGTGAAAGAAAATGGTAATAATAATTTTATAAATAGCTTATAAACATTAATTCTTATTAAGTGCATGGTCAGCACATAAATACATATAAGGCTTTAACCTTAATACTATGCACCTTGAGTGCTTAATTTTACCACGAGAGGGACCTCTACAAATCATAACACAAGATTATGACTTTATAAAGATAAGAGCGGCCATCTTATCTTCAACTCACCGTGAATTGAAAGATTTTATGAATGTTGATTTCCAAACGAGATAGTTTACTTAATTAGTGAAGAACTTACTAGTTTCATACTCCAAATCAAAATGCTTTAGATTTGCCTATATAATTAGAAAGTAGGTTGAAGATAAGATGGCCGCTTTTTATAAAGTCATAATCTTGTGTTAAGATTTGTAGAGGTCCCTCTCGTGGTAAAATTAAGCACTCAAGGCGCATAGTATTAAGATTAAAGCCTTATATGTATAAATAGCTTATGTATTATAGCTGACAATTTATATGCATAGTGATATTGATTATAATCTAAAACTCCCAGCTATTTATTCCAGCACACAAAAAAATTATTGAATATTTCAAATGTTTTTCTAAAAGAGAAAACAAAATTTTTCAGATTTAAAGACAAATTTTAAAACAATATTAACAAAAAGAAAGTAAGAATTAAAACATTTATTTAATTAAATAACAATCGGAGAAGAATGTCTTATTAAATTTATGAACAACCTCACTTTTCACTTTTATTGAACATACATATCACTCTGACAGTCAACCAATTTTTTTCCAAGATCTGGACTTTGGAGACTATCTTAAAAGAACTTATTGTCCTGAATCTAATAATGGTAGTAAAGAACAGTTTGCCATGGGCCTTTATAATAAAAAAATATTCTTGCCAGGAAGAGAACAATATGGAAATTATTATAAACAAATAAATAATAGTAAGTATACTATTTTCCCAAGTACCTTAATCCTATTATATATTGAAAAGTAAATAATTAACTGTCTATGTTTGGCATAAAATCATTACAATAAAAAATATCAGGCTGGAAATAGAATTTGCATTTAATATCCCATGTAGTATTCTGACTAATATTTGGAAAATAGTATTAATCATAGAGATAAGTTAATCCTTGAAAATATTTCATACAGCATTATGTATTAGAAGATATCATTTATCAGTTCCTACATGGTCAGGAAGCCATATTCTTCTGTTATTGGAAAATGGATTATATAACATCAAATAGTAGTGCTGTCAACTAACTTAAAATTGTTTAAAGTTCATTAGTTCAAATCATTATTGGTACAATTGACTTGGAATCCTTATTAAATAGTAATTTTAATTCTATTCAGTGCATTTCAATAAATCAATTAGATAGTAAATATGAAGCCCTGATTATTGTTTATGGCATAACTTTGGGTAATGAAAAATGTTAATCCACAATTGCAAGATAATATTTCTGGAAATCAATAAATTGTTGGCACTTTTTCTGATTAAACAACATTTCTGACAACAAAAAATATCATATCAATTGCTCTCAAATCACGTTACAGGAAAAAAAAAGAAAAATTACTTACATAGAATATAAAAGTTGAATATGACCAATTTGTATCAAATAATGCTAAAGTTATGTATCTATAATAGGATTATCTTCTCATTCATTATGCCAAAGGTGAATTAATAGTTTTATGCTTAATCCATTCATTTTTATTATTTTATTTGGAGATATATTCGTTAAGAGCTTGATTAATTTAGATTTATTATTAGAAAAGTGATTAAATGTTGATTTAAAATAAATATTAATTAAAAATAAGTTTCAATGTAAAATATAAATTTTATGAACAAAAATTCTTGATTATAGTATATACTAAGGGCATGTTCTTAGAATTTGTACAGTATTTGAAATAATTATATAAAATGCATATTTAAATAATTAATGCTTTATTAATTATTGCTCATAAGTTATTCTCTCATTTGTCTTTCCAAATGGTTCATTAATTTTAATGCACAAAATATCCCTCATGCTTTGTTTTTTTTAAGTCCTGGTTTTTTATTATTATTTTTTTGTCATATTAATATTATAATTTTTCTATTTTTGTCATTTTTTAAGTATATACTGGGGATATATTTTATACTAATAATTCTTAATATATGAATTTTTTTTTTGAAGAGTTGTGGGGTGGAGTGGATTGAAGCCTGTCCATTAAAATATGAAGACTGGCTATCTTAATATAAGCTGAGCATTGATTGTATATATGTGTGGAGATGATAATCTTTACCAATTGACGAGTGCTGGCTTAGCACGAAATGCGTATATTGGTGATTATTTATCTTTTCGACATGAGTGTGATCAAGCATGTCAGCAGTATGAGATAGCATGGATAGTTGAGAGTAGTGTGAAAGTCTGAGTTCAAACCCCATATATTCTAGTAATAATTCTTGAAAGTGATTGTAAAAGATGGTGAAACATTGGAAAGAAATTTTAATGTAATATACAAAAGGATGTTAAAAATAAACAAATGGTTTATATAAAAAACCCAGGATTTAAAAAGAATAAAGTATACTAAGTATTTATATGTTTAAATGCATAGTGTTTGAAACTTTGTATTTCTACTGGCAAAATTTGTAATTTCTCTGCAATTTTTAATCATTATATTTTTTTATACTTATAGAAAATTGTGTATATTAATCATAAATTGTTCAGTAAAACTTTGATTTCAGCAAACAGTTTTGGCTATTTAATTTTATTATTTTAAAATTAATTTTATTTTAAACCAGTTTTGTTGATTCCTCCGATGTTTAGAATGCTTTGGCCTCTCAAACTGAGATGTGAGGGTATATTGTTTTTTTTGAATGGTTTGGCTATTCATTTACAAATCATTTTCTTTCATTTTTCAGAATTGCCTTCCTTATAATAATTTTATATAATTATACTTAGATATGTACAAACTGGTTATTGTCATAAATATTTTATTATTTGAACAATTCATTTCTTCAGATCATCCCCTAGTCCTAATTAGTTTGAATGTTTGATATATTCTTGCATTAACATTAATATTATAATTTAATCAAAAGTTAATACAGAATAAAGCTCTAAATCATGTTTCTTTTATTTAGACTAAACTATTTGTATAGAATTGTTAGAATTAGTCGCAATCTCTAGGTTTATTAGATTCAAAGTGTTAAATTGTAATAATTTTGATATATAGAATTGCAAGTGGAAGGCGTTCTTATAAAAGATAGCAATTGAAATTGTATTCGCTAATAACATATATTGCTTGGTCATTATAGTTTTTAAACTAGCAATATAATTCTTATCTGCAGTGTTGAAATATGTATATTTGGAAAATCATTAGCAGCATTAGTCATTCACAAGTGAATACGGCCATTCCAATTTCAAGAATAAAAAACCAAAAAAGGCCTTACCAATAGGAATAGTAGTAGTCATACCAGCTGCCATTGCAAGGTTTTGAATATTAAACATGTTAATAAAATGAAAATCTAGGCCACTTAGAGATGGAAACAAATTAAGCTGCTTCATGGAGATGTCTATTGCCCCCCCTCTTCTCAGTAGCTGTATACAGAATGATTTTACATAAGATTTTATGAATTTTATAATGATCATGTAATGCAAAATTTATGTTATTATTACTTACTCAAAAAGAAACAGTTTGGAGTATAGTGACAAGGAGGTAACCAGTTTTTCTGTATTTTTATTTAAATCTAGCCTCATATTTATGAAACTTAAAAAAAAAAAAAAGGAGACCAAAGAATGCGGAAAACTTCTCTTAAAAAAAAAATTGAGTGAGAAATTGATCTGTATAAATAATATATGCTGTCGTCTTATCCATGTTAGCTTGAGTTTATGCTTGTCTGTATATTTCTGTAAAATGTTGATTAACATAAGCATATAAGCAGTTTTTTTTGGTGACAAAAATATGCATTGTCATTCATATATGATTCATATATGCTACCCATAAGACACTTATCCTCATAAATACCTGAGATTCTTTGTTCTATTGGTTTATGTAAAAGGATTGATACATATTGTAAATAGCAATGCACTAAGAGGTGAGTCTAGGGTCTTGATAGAAAAGAATAAATTTTCAATTGAATGTTACATGGATTTCACGACTTAATAGGAGATTAATCAGTAAGTTTTAGATTGAGTTATTGCTGTATTTTCAAGTGTTTGTATAAGGATGATAGTTGTACAAAAGCAAAGCCCCCCTCCCCCATTTAAACTATGCCTAAAATTGGTCTATATAGTAGAGCTGGTTCTCCAGTAAATGAACCTTTTTTTAACAATTGAATAGATGAAATGAACAGTAGTAGATAATATTCGCTTGATTCCAATATTTTAATTTCCAAAGAATAGGTCATGTATTGTATAGAAGGATGTTGGTTTGGATTTTGTATTAAAAAAGTCCATTGAGATTGGATATCTCTGAATTTTTTATACTTTCTTTGATGGAAAATTAGTAAGAAGTAAAGTTATGAATTGGTTCATATGTGTAAATACAAACCAAGGTAAGCTGTTTTGTTTTCCTTAGTGGCAGGAATTCAGCACCCTTGATAGTTTTAATGCAAAATTACCTGTATAAAAGGCTATGTCATGTTCTAAGTCATCCATAAAATTCTGTCCAGATTGAAAACTTCTGCCTGAAATGTAGGAATATTTCATTCATGTTGTTGGTTATTTTTATTATATTCTCATTATTGAGGATTAATGGTATCCATATTATGGAATAATATATTTATACTTACTGAGTGTAGCTTCTTATCTAGATGTGTATATTTATTTAAAAAAAAATCTTTTTCTTTGTAACCAAGTAATCTTTTAAATATCACATGTATTTGTAGATCTTAGTTAAATTTTTAATATATGTGTGGTATCTAGTTAGTTGCACTGGATAATTTTTTTATATATGCTATCTGCAAATGCTAATAATTTAAATATTGGACGAGTTAGGTGGGTTATGTGATCTATATATGATAGGATATTGATATAAAATGATCCAGTGCTATACAAGTTTCAACTTCACATCTTTTACTTTGAAAACTAATTTAAATAATAATAATAATTCAGGCATCTGAGATCACAATAAAATTTTGGGGAATAAGGAAAGTAGTGTATGGTTGAAGAGTGCCTACGATTGTGGAAAAGTATATAATCAAAAGGAAAGAAACCCCCATTTCCAACGAATAAGTTAAGAAGGTATATATGGATGATAGGGCATAGGATGGAGAAAAGCAGAGAGTTTAAGGCCAGGATAAATCTTAATAATTGCAGGACCATTGATGTTTTTCATGAATATATAAAGCAGAACTAAGATATTTATTTTTAACCCTACTTTTATGTACTTTATTCTTTCATTTAAGCTCAAACTACTCTGACTTATATATATCTTCTTACAAAAACAAGGGATAATATATACTACTCCAGGAATAATCTTCCTATCAAAAAAATTTGTTGTATGATTTAAGAAATGGTACGATGATAAAATGAGTTGATTAATAAGTTATTGTCTATTTAATTTGAAAACAGGCAAAACTCTCCATACAATAGTGCCACTCAGTGCAAGCCAGAGTAGATCAATGGATGCCAGAAGGCTTGTGCATAAAATCCCTATCTAGTGCCTACTCATCCAATATTCCCAAACTAGTTTCTGGCTTGTGGCCTTTGTCATTGAGGAGCATCCATTGATTAATCTGGCTTGCCCTGAGTGGCACTACTGTATAGAGAGTTTTGCCTGTTTTAATAACAGTTATGAGCAAGCATAAGAAATGGTGATCATGTGATATTTAATTTTAAATGAAAAAAAAAAGAGCTTATCTTCATAATAACTATCCCATTTCCTCCTAATAGTTAAAAGGAATTTTGAGAGAGGGCAGAAAAACCTTGCATTTATAGGTATGCTAATAGATCTGTTTGTGAACAACTATAATTTTTTTTTATCTCTAACAGACCTAGGATATATGAAATTGTTATTTTCTTTCACCTTATTAACTGAATAATTTTTACAACAGAGTTTAATCCCTCTATATTAAAGATCATGTTTTTATGTTTATAAAAAAATTTCTTTTTAAAATAAAATTTTATGGATAATTATGTGTTGTGTGATAAATTATATGTTATATGGATTTAGATCCCAACTGTAGGCTTTCGAGTTTCTAGCCGCCATCACAAAATAATAATAATAATAATATTTGTCATCTTGTAACTACTTAGTTACTATTGTTGTGGCTACTGTTGCCATAATTTTGCAATGGCCAATGAACATGCTAGTCCATTGTTCTGTTTATTTGATGTTTTTTGCTGACTTTTTCATTTCTTCTCCAGAAAAGCTATTCATTCTGAAATATTTCATTACCCTGTATGATTATAATGTGTTAATGTTTTGTATTCTCAATAAAAACAATAACATTGTATTTTTTAGAATATCTTTCCTTGACATAATTTCTGTAACATAAATAGAATCTACTTCTATAAAAACTGTGCTCAAGTTCAAATCCACTTCAACAAAGATGTATGTTTACAATAAAGGACTAGCAAATTGAAGAACATGTTAATGGGTCTTCTGATCATGTCATTGTATATAATATTTTATAGTGCATTTTTGAATGAAACATTTCTAATGCTTTTGTATTACGTCAGTAAAGTGCTCACAGTTATGCTAGCATCATATACAGCTAATTTAGTTGTTGTATGAGGAAATCTCTTTTAATTTGTTAAAAATATTAGCACTACATTGAGTCTGCACTGACTTATTTATCATGGACATAAATACTCCAAACATTTGAGTCCAATCAAATTATATAGCAAACGGTACACTATTATTTTTAACAAATGTGATGCATCGATTGAAAATAATTATTAGATGTTTATTGGAAAAATCTATAGAAATTGTGATAGGTATTCATATTTTGTCATGATTTATCTGTGATTATGATATTAAAAAGGTGCATAAAATTCCCATATTAGATGTAAAGACTTACTTGGAGCTAATAGAATAGAGATTTTGAAAGATTTTAAATTGTTTAATAGACAGACAATAGAAGAGAACTTTCCAGAGAAGATGATGTGCATATTTTCTTTAATAGATTAGTACATATTATATTCGGATGTAGATATTTTATCAAGTCCATCAAAAGAAAAGGGTATTTCATTTTATCACATTTACTTGCATTATTGATGGTGTAAATATAAATTTTTGAAAGTTAAATGAGAAATTGTTGAAAAATTAATTGAAATTAAAAATTTATTGTAAAGTAAATCTGAAGAAAAATAAAAATTTTACAAAGTAATAATGATTTTGAGGCTGCAGAAAGGAGTTTTGCTATTAACTGAAAGGAGACCCTTTGATTCCTCTTGGAGGCCTTAAAGGAACCGAGCAGGGCAAATTCCTAATGTCCACTCCATACGTTCTTGTCGTTACAGCTGTTATTACTATGTGATTATTCATATAGTATACGAACATGGATGGGCTGCTCACCAACACGCATTAGCCAGCGTAGTGAGTTTATTGGCTTTTTACCTCTGAGTTTAAGATCAAGAAACACCATGGTCTTTCTTCTCAGTGCCTGATAAGGCAGAATGAATGTTTGTATAAATGATAAATATTTTCCCAATACATATATACAATTATGACAGACAAAAATTAAGCATGGCCCTTATTCCCAGGAGGCTGTAAAGTCACCAACCAAGGCAGCGGTTGGTGGCCGAAGGCGGAGGGTGCTAAGAATCCCCTGATTGCGGACCCGGGCTGCCATTTGATGATGACTTTTTATTTAGGTACTTATAACTGCAGATCACTTTCAAGTGAAGGAAGATTGCAAGAATTAGAAGAAGAACTCTCTTATATTAAATGGGACATTATTGGACTTTGTGAAGTTAGAAGAAAAAGTGAAGAGACATATACTCTATTATAAAGGCACAAATATTGGAAATACAAGTGGAGTAGGATTCATTATAAATAAAAAGTGGAAGAACAATATTGTGGAGATTGATGGTGTTTCGGACAGAGTGGCAAGATTAGTTATACAACTTAATAGCAGATACCAAATGCAGATAATTCAGGTTTATGCCCCAACAAGTTCTCATAGTGATGAAGTAGTAGAAGATTTTTATATGGATGTACAAAAGGCTTTTGATCAGAGTAAACACCATTTTAAAATTGTTATGGGAGACTTTAATGTTAGAATTGGTAAAAAAATGAAAGATGAAAGTGCTGTGGGTAATTTTGGTTATGGTAATAGAAATGAGAGAGGACATAGACTTGTGGAGTTTGCAGAAAAAGAAAAACTTTATATTATGAATTCTTTTTTTGAGAAAAATGTTAAAAGGAAATGGACATGGAAGCATCCAAATGAAGGTACAGCAGAATTGGATTATATTTTGACTAATAGGAAATACATATTTCAAGATTGTAATGTTCTTAATAAATTTAACACAGGAAGTGATCATTGATTAGTAAGGTGTAAGATACGTGTTAATGTAAAACTAGAGAGACAAAAATTATTAAGAAAAACAATATTTACAGTTGATATTCCTAATCTTCAGAAACATTCTAATGAATTTAAATTAGAACTTACAAATCGGTTTCAAGTATTAGTAGATTTTGAACATGATTCAGATTTGAATGAAATTAATATGAAAATAACTGATACACTTTTGAAAACTGCAACAAAGATAGCTGGTAGAAAGAAACAGCAATTGACCAATAAAATTTCTACTGAGACTAGAGAATTTATGAAGTAGCTGGTAGAAAGAAACAGCAATTGACCAATAAAATTTCTACTAAGACTAGAGAATTTATGAAGAAAAGAAGGAATATGAAGATATACAAAAATGATGCATTAAAAAGAATATCTCGAATTTTGTAAAATGGTGTGGAAAAGAGTTGAAAATGATATAAGAAAGTATAACTGTGAACTAGTAAGGAAAGCTGTAGAAGAAAATAAAAGTCTTAAGAATGTAAAACAACATTTTGGTATTGGTATGAAATTTATATCTGCAGTAAGAAAAAAAGATGGAATTATTACTAAAAGGAGAGATGACATCATGAAATTGGTAGAAGATTTTTATCAAGAATTATATAGTAATAAAGAACAAGTACCTCCTATATCTTTTACATCTTCCAAATTGGCCAGAATTTTAAATGAAGAAGCGAGACATGCAATTAAATGTATGAAGAAAGGAAAGGCTCCAGGTAATGATGGAATTATAATTGATATATTAAAAGAAGCAGGTGAAGAAATAGAAAAAATTTTAGCAAAGTTATATACCAAATGTCTAAATGATAAAGATGTACCGGATGATTGGAAGAATGCAGTAATAATATTAATATTTAAAAAAGGTGATAAAGAAGATATTAGAAATTACAGACCTATCAGCCTTTTATCAGTTTTATATAAAATTTTTACCAAGATAATTACTACTCGTCTACAGAGAACATTGGATTTCCACCAACCAAGAGAACAAGCCGGATTTAAAAGTGGTTTTAGTACAGTAGATCATATCCAGGTATTGAGAGAAGTTATAGAAAGGACAAATGAATATGAGTTGCCATTATGCTTAGGATTTGTAGATTATGAAAAGGCATTTGATTCTATAAACATTTCTTCAGTGATTAAAGCATTAGATCATCAAGGTATAGATCCAGGATATTGTCATATTTTAAAGAATATTTATAAAAATGCAACAGCAACAATTAGATTACATAATGACACTGGGAAAGTCAACATTGAGAAAGGTGTAAGACAAGGTGACTCCATATCTCCAAAACTTTTTACGCAGTGCTGCATGAAGTATTTTGTGGATTAAAATGGGAAACTAAAGGAGTGAAAGTAAATGGTGATTATTTAAGTCATTTAGATTTCGCAGATGATGTAGTTGTTTTTGCAAATAATGCTTCAGATCTGCAGGAAATGTTGCAGGAATTATCAGATGAAAGTAGGACTAAAGATAAATGTTAAAAAGACTAAAGTAATGTTTAATCGATTTGCTCAAAATATGAAAATAAAGATTGATTATGATGAATTAGAAGAAGTTAACAGTTACAAATACCTTGGTCAGATTATTAATATAGATGGAAACATAATGGAGGAAATTAATCATAGAATTAAACTTGGTTGGAGTGCTTTTGGTAGAAATAACTTGATACTAAAAGGAAATATGCCTATGTGTTTGAAAAGGAAGGTTTTTAACAAATGTGTTTTACCAGCTCTTACTTATGGATCTGAGACTTGGACACTTAATAGAAGAGCAATTCAGAGATTTCAGACCACTCAAAGAAGTATGGAGAGATGTATGTTGGGAGTAACAAGAAGAGATCGTAAACACAATGTATGGGTACGAGAACAAACAGGTGTTACTGACCTCATTGAAAAAATTAAATGATTGAAGTGGAGTTGGGCTGGACATATTGTTAGAAGAGATGATAATAGATGGACAATTGAAATTTTAAACTGGATTCCAAGAGATTGTAAAAGACCCAGAAAAAGACCACATGTGAGATGGATGGATTAAATAAGAAAGTGTGCAGGGGTGATGTGGAGAAGAGAAGCTAAAGATCAGAGAAGATGGATTAAACTTGGAGAGACCGTCATCCTGCAGTGGATTGATAATGGTTGATAATGATGATGATGAATGATTTTGATAAGTTTCTAAAGATCCATTATAAGATAACTCGTAAAAATGATTTCATTTAGGTCATCTTGCAAGTTTTTTCATGGTCTAGCTTTAATATATTTGTTTTTCTTCATGATATTTAGTGCAGCAATAAAGTAATGGATTAAAGTTTTTGGCTCAAATCTCATCCTATCATTTTCTGTACTCAAAAATCATATGACCTCCCAACCAACTAACCATTCAGTTATTTTTTTTTTTTTTAATTTGTCTTTAAATGCTAACTTTAAACCTGCTACTAGAAATAGATATAAAAGCGTATAATGTGAATATAAACAACAATAATTAAATCATGATTGTTAGAAAATTAAATATTTATTAACAGAAATAAAAAGTAAACTGGGAATTGAAGAACAAATATTACAGGTTTTTATGAATGAAAAACTTATAAGTTGATTGAAGAAGATTTGTGTACTGTGTTTATTTATTTATGAATACATTGATTTTTTTTTCTCCTCATTTTGTAAATGAATGAATAAATAAATAATTTGATGCTGTGTAGTAAAAGCAATTCTAAATAATATTGAGGGGCAGGGGATATTGTTGAATAATATTTCTGTAGTTTAATTTTTACTACATCACTCTCATGCATGATAGGGGCTGATTTATATTCAATTTTAATACCTCAAGGAGGGGTGTAATTATAAACATATGACCAAAGATGAAAAGAAGATATATGATCTCCAAGATGCACATTTCATGCTGAATCAGCAATCATCAGTTGGCCCAGATCACAATCTCTTATACAATTGTGTGTTTATGATTAAACCTTTTTGGTGTTTTAAAAGTGGATAGAAACAAGTTCCTACTTTGCATGAGAATGGATTGGTAAGAATTACACTACAGAAATATTATTCATTAAGTGGATAATCATTAGTCTAAGGAATGACTAATAAAAATTAAAAGACAGTATCATAAATTATCACGAGTAGCCAATGAACTAGCATGTTCTATGTTTGGGTGTATTGATGGTTCATGGATTGGTTTTTATTATTTTTGCAAAATTTAGCATTTTGCTTGTTACCTTCTCTTAGAATTGGAATGGCCATACTGGTTTGTGAATGACTGCAGCCACTGCTGATTTCTTCAAAATATCTTCTTCACAAACAAATTATAAATGAAATATGTAAAAAAAATATATATTTGATTTTTTTTATTAATTTTATCCATTGAAATAAAATCAAAGTAAATATAAAAATTCACATTGTCATAATTTTAATTTGACCTTATGTCAGTGAAGATTTGTCAGCTACTAAAAATGCTTTTTGCATGTCATTTCTTATAGATTGGATTGTCATCAAATTTTTATAGATGGGCTATAAATATTTTCCTTATACTTTGATTGACACTGAGTTCATTTCTTTTCAAATGATTTTAACATCTTGAAGTTTGTTTTTTAGAGCAACATTTCCCTAATTATTTGTCAAAATCCCCTTTTTTTAAAATCAGATATATCTATAAATAAATCATTCCTTTATTATTGTTAAAATCAGCTACCTGTATAATTTTGGCATTAATGCTTTCCTTCAATTTTTCAATATTTGTATAATTAACTTTAATAACTGTATACAAACGTTTTTCATGTTGGGCTAATACAAGATTAGTCTGTGTTGATTCCTTAACACATGCTGAGCACGCTTTTTGCCAATAAAGCCAAAATCATAGCAATCATAAACTGCAGGATGCATTGTAGAATGCATCCTATAATTTATGACTACTATGATTTTGACTTTACCAGTCGAAAGCGTGCTCAACATGTGTTAAGAAATCAAGACAGACTAATGTTTTCTTAGGCCAATGTGAAAAAACATTTGTGCACAGTTATTACAATTGGCATGAGGAAAGAAAAATTGTTTTGAATTATAACTAATTTTGTAATAGATGTTTTAGATATTTGAATTAATGTATTGTATTTATTTATTAATTTGGTTTGATTACAAGGAAAATAGAAATTGGAATAATTGTATTCTTTTAGTTTTTTATTCAATATAATGTTTTTCTTTGACAGTTCATTAATTATACATTTTAGTGTAATATCTCTAGTAGTGAAGTTAGCATTTTCACAAGAAATTGTTTTCATAGCAACTTAATTTTTCTAAAGACATCCAATACATATATTATTAGATGATGGAAATAGTCCAATATAAAAATATAACTAAAACACCTTCATCACAAACCTTCAGGAAAACACTAGTATGAAGCTAATAGTGTGATAATTTTTTGAAAGTAATGAAAAAAATAAATAAACATTTTTTTTTTTTACAAATTAATGAGAGTAAGGGCAATCCATTTAATGGATATATCTCAACTTTAGATGTACTTGGAATATTAAATTGGCTTGTAGTTACTATGCTAATGTAAATGTATAATGAAAACAGTTTATTATGTATATTGCTATGTAATACAATAAAATTAATTGATAGTTTGTGCAAGTTTTATTTGATTAGGTAATTTTAAATATAAATAGTCGTTATAAAATATTTAGGAATTATAATTAATGCTTGCTCTTGCATTTCAAAGATAGGACTATAGACATTTGGGGGAGGGGGATGTAAATGGATCCTAACATATATTAAAACTAACCTGATACATGAAATATAAAAATTTCTAACAGGATATAATTTAAACAATTTATTGCTTAGTTTGGAAATAATTTATAGGTTTATTGAAAGGTAATTAAACCATTAAACATCACATGATCACCATTTTTTATGCTTACACAAGCTGTTTATACAAAAGCTAAACTCTCCATACAGTAGTACTACTCAGGCAAGGCAGAGTAATCAATGGATGCAAGAAGGTTTGTGCATAAAATCCCTATCTAGTGCCTGTTCAATAGGATTATGGTAACTATGGTTATTAAAAACCAAAGACACCAAAAAGTATGGATGCTGAATTAGGTTCAGATCTATACAACTATACAAGCTAATGATTTTGAATTGAAAACATTATTGTGTTTTCAGTTTGGATTCAAAGCTTTATAGTTAGCTAAGAAGGTAAAAGGTGGCTACTGGAGGGTTGCATTAGATCCTAAGATCTAGGTGCAGTGCTCTCAGATCCAAGGCTCCTCACTGATGAAAGCCACAAGCTAGAAGCTAATATGGGGATATTGGATGATTAGTCATTAGATAAAGATTTTATACACAAACCTTCCTGCATGCATTGATTATTCTGTCTTGCACTGAGTGGCACTACTGTATGGAGAGTTTACCCTCTGTTGAAAAGTAATTGTTATGCTTAAATGTTTTCTTGCTTAGATAAACAAACACACAAAAAAAAGAACAATATTTATAAAAAGTAAATTTGTATAATATATATATAATTTTAAACAGGCAGCAGGAATTGTTGTTGAATTGATCAAAAACAAGAGAATGGCTGGTAGAGCTGTGCTTCTAGCTGGTCCACCTGGAACTGGAAAGGTAACACATTATGTCAATATTGCAATATTATTTATTTATTATATCACATATATATATATATATGGTTTTTTTTTTTTTTAAAGACTGCCATTGCATTAGCCATATCCCAAGAATTGGGCAATAAAGTACCATTCTGTCCAATGGTAGGAAGTGAAGTATATTCATCTGAAGTTAAAAAAACTGAAGTTCTTATGGAAAATTTTCGAAGAGCAATTGGTAATTATTACCTTAACTTTAATTATAAAATTCATAGACTCATTTTTTTCATAGCAAATAGGGAATTTTTTGTTGAAAATTGTTAATAATAAATTTATAGGATATGTATCAAAATCAGAACTATTTTATTTGCAGTAAATAAAAATTATATTATCGGAAAACTAATCACATATTCAAGGCATTCAAATCAGTAGAGTAGTAGAGTTTTTCTTTTCACCTGTCAAATGCGTTGACCGGGAAGCGAACCTGGGCCTGCTGCTTGGAAGGCAGTTATGCTAACCACTAGACAACCAACGCTTGACGAGTAGTAGAGTTGTTGGAATAGTATTACATTAGGTTTCAAGTTTTTATGAGTAATTTTTAATTACAAAAAACAACCACAACAAAAAAAAAAAAAGCAAAATTTCTTTATAAATTCAAAATGCAATTTTTCTATCTGCTTATTAATTTTTTAATTTGAGGTTACAATACCAAGATCAAAGTAATTTTGTTCTCTTAATTCAAATGTCCACATTAATAAAAAAAATACTATTTTTTTATGATTTACTTATTCCCTAATAATAATAATAATAATTAATATTACACAAATTAGTAACTGAATGACTGTTTTATACAATGCAAATGCCATTTATTATTGCAGCAATTAAATCTGAAATAACTAATGTGTATTTAAGTATTGTTTCAAAAAAATGGATTTGTAGAGTAGCAGTAAAAATCAAATTTTTTTTTTTTTTAGTAAAATGTTAATAATTTATTATAATTTTTGCTATTTTTCTTAATGGTAAAGTTGGAAATTGCTGCAGTAAAGATTTAGTAGTGATATGTTCAATTTCAACAAAGACTATAAATCCTCAAAAGCAGTTTGATATGATTAATTTGAACTATTGTTATGTACTAAACCAAATATTTCATTATACTGGCAGGTTGTTTTCTTATAGTCAAACTATTAATAGACTTTTGTTTGCCAAAGTGCATTTTCGTAAAAAGTAGTTTCATCCAATACAGTTTTTAGTTACCATGATGACATGTCTGGTAGAAGCAAGCATTTCATTATCCTTGAATTCTGGAGATTTGGAAATTTTCTAAAGAGTTTATTTTCTCCTATGATATAGCCATGAATATAGATTTTCAAGAAATTGTAGTTTGTGATATTCCAAATATTTATCGAGTATTTTTATTATTATCCTTGAATTTTAGAGACTTGGAAATTTTTTTAAGAGTTTAATTTCTCTGCTATTGTGACCGTGAATATAGATTTTCAAGATGATTGTGGCTTTCGTTATATTCTAAATATTTATGGAGTATTTTTATTATTCGGGGTATGATAGGTATGACATAACTATACTACTATTAAGAGAACTACTACCAAAAATTGCATAAGAATATTTTCTTTCTTTTGACCGTTTACCAGAGGATTAAGACTTTAATTTCCTCTTATCTTAGAAAATAGTAAAACAAACAAGAAGATAGTTGATCTAATTATATCTGAACTCTTACTAGAAATATAAAAAAACAGGCTGAAATAATTCTCTAGTAGTTATATCATGAGTCTATTAATTCTATGAAAAGTATATAAATCCACAAAAAAGATAGAAGAGAATGACGATCTTCACCATAATCCGTATACCTTTGAACATTATCTCAAAAAATAGATCTTGGCATTCTAAAGAAACACTTGTTATGAATATCACAAATTCATGTTATAGTACCTCATGCAGCCGTATTCTAGTTAGGGATGAAAACTATTAAGAAGAGAATATTAACAGATGAAGTTCCTAACTTTCAGAAACATTCCAGTCACTTAGAAGATAAATGATATTCTATTAAGATTTGCAAAAAAGATAGCTGGTCCATAAAAGCAGCAATTTGCCAATAAGTTTTCTATGGAGATAGTATGAAGAAAAGAAGGAATATGAAAATTTGTAAAAATCAAGTAAAATTGAATATCAAGAGTTTGTAAAATGTACACTATAGAAGAGAATAAAAGTCTCGAAAGTGTAAAAAAATATCTGTTATTGGAAGGTAAGTTGTTTCTGCAATTAAACAGAAAAGATGGGGTTATTACTAAAAAAAGAGATGACCCTATGAAAGGTATGGAAGAGTTCTATAAAGAATTATATAGTAACAGGGAACAACAAAACAAAGTATCCTCCATAGTTGTTATATCTTGAATTTCAAAGCAATTTAAATAAAGAAGTGGGATATGTATTTAAATCTAAGAAGAAGGGAGAAATTCCAGGAAATGATAGAATTATTACCGATACTATCAAAGAAGCAGTTCAAGAAATAGAAATATTTTTGATAGACTTATATTCCAAATGTCTAATTAATAAGGATGTAACAAATGATTGTAAAAAAATAGTAGGAACGTTGATATTTAAGAAAGGTGATAAAAAAGATATTAGATTAGAGCTTTATTAGTCTTCTAATAGTTCTATGCAAAACCTTTACCAAGAAAATTTAACTGGTTTATGGAGAAAAACAAGCTAGATGTACAAGTGGTTTTTTTAACATAGTGGATCGTATTCAAGTATTGAGAAAAGTAATATAAAGGCAATGAATGTGAGTTGCCATTATGCTTTGGATTTGTATGTTATGAAAGGGCATTTGATTCTTTAAGCAGTTTTAGTGATTAAAGCATTGGATCATTATGATATATTGTCATATTCCGAAAAATATTCATAAAATTTTTTTTAACAGTAATGATTAGATTTCATGGTGATTTTAAGGAAATTAATGTTAAGAATGTAAGCACAAAACATGATTCCATATTTGCAATACATTTTATAGCAGTTTTACAAGAATTGTTTTGTGGATTAAAATGTAAAGTGAAACAAGTAAAAGTAAATGGAGATTATTTAAGTCATTTGGATTTTTGAACATGATGTTATCTTTTTGCAAGTAATACTTCAGAACTTTAGGAAATTTTGCAAGAGTTATTAGATGAAAGTAAGAAAACAGGACTAAAGATAACTGCCAAAAGGTCTAAAATAGTGTTAAGCGGATTTGCTCCTATGAAGAAAATAAAGATTGATAATCATGAATTAGAAGAAGTAAGCAACTATAAATACCTTGGTCAGATTATTAATACACATGAAAATATAATAGATGAAATTAATCAAAAAATTAAACTTGGATGGAGTACTTTTGATAGAAATAATTTAATATTTAAAAGAAAATATTCCTGTGTTAAGGGAAGTTTGTTAATAGATGAGTTTTACCAATTTTTATTTATGGATCTGAAGATTTAGACATTTAATAGAAAAGCAATGCAGAATCTTCTGGCCATTCAATGAAACATGGAGAGATGTATGTTAGAAATAGCAAAAAGAGATTGAAAATGCAATTCATCAGTGAAGCGAAAAAACCGATATCACTGGCATTGTTGAAAGATTTAAGAGACTGAAGTGGATCTGGAGTGAATAAATAGCTAGAAGAGATGATAATAGGTAGATATTTCAACTTTCAAATTGAATCCCAAGAGTTTGCACACACAAAAAAGACTACATGTGAACTGGATAGATGCCATAAGGAATTTTATTGGTATATTGGAAAGAAGGGAGGCTAGAGATCAGAGGAACTGGATTAAGCTTAATGAATTTATAATAGGTGAAAGTAATGATGATGATATGCAGCAGTATTTTCAGTTGGATAAGTCATTTGGTCAAACCCATATGTGTGCAAGAAAATGAAAATCATTGCCTTCAATGTTAATTTGTCAAAATATAATATCTTTTGTCACTATTGAGAAATATTGCTTCTTATTATTTTATTAAATGGGGTTATCTCTTGACAGTTATGTATTGTTAATAGCTATGTTCAGTTTTTTTTTTTTGATCTTGTGAGACTTTAACAGATTAGTTAACCGATAGATGACTTATACATTTCTGATTATATTAAAACTTTTTAAACCAAATAGATTTTTAATTAAAGAATTGCATTAACACAGGAATTTTTAGGTCTTCTATGTATTTGACAAATTTCATTCTTGTATATTATTCTAGAATTAAATGCAACAATTACATCTGGAGAAATAGATTTTAGCTTGTATTTTTAGTTGTATTAAGCATTCTAGTTTAGCTCATTGTAGATCACTATCCTACTTAAGATTTTGAAATTTAATAGAAACGAGATAGAATTATGATTTAAAGTTACAGTTCTTATTGTAAAATTCTAATGCTGGTAAAACTAGTCCCCCATTATCAGATATGGGGATATTTATGATTGAGAGAGTGTGGTATTATATTTAGTTGAATATGCACAGTTTGTAAGTCAACAATATAAAAATATGTTCCCAGATCTTAAAAATTTTAAGGGTATGTCTCTAGACATTATAAAACAATAATTAATTGTTAAAATAATTTTAGAATAAAAACTTATCAATACTTCTTAGGGGAAATGTTTTATTTGTGCATATAAGATCGCAGAATATTTAAAATTCTTTTATATCTTTGGTGAAAGTAATAAATATGATTGTTATGAATTGAAGAAAATCCAGAGGTAAATGAATAGTGAAGATTTTTTCAGTACCATAGATAATAAAGTGAAAGAAGTAAAAGAAAAATTCCAAAGAAGGATAATAAATAGTAGATTTATGAATTAAAAAAGGCCAAAAAGTATCCATTTATTGGATCAGATCTAACAGATATCAATTTCAGTAATATAACTAATTCAATTTTCGGTAATATAACTAATTTAATACTTTAAAGATACTGTCATTTTATTAGAAATGCGTTCTTATCTTAAACAATAGTGTGGGGAGCATAATAATTGCCAATATATACGATCAATCATTAGTTTACATTCTTCCCCAGTTGTCTTTCTGACAACTTGATCATTATTCTTTTGAGAAGGTCATTGCAATAGGTGTTTTAAGTTTCATCAAAATACTAATCCAAGATTCAAGCATCATTCTCAGTGATTGTTTAGGAAACATTCCATACTCATCCAGTGATTATGTAGTAGAGAAATTAACTTCAAAATATCTTCCCTAAGTTGATACGTTTTCTTGCAACTCAGAATTGTTGATTTTTTTTTTTTTCTCATCATTGCAACTTATTTTGTACCTCAGATAATAATTAATTTTAAGATATACATAAAAATAGTAACTGAATTGTAAACTTGGCATTTATATATCAAAACTAATTGTGATTGATGGTATTTGTATATTCAGACCTATGGTCATATCTTACGTAGTAGAGCTTACAGAGTTATATCACTTCTTCAAGACAAGGTATTTATGAGGGAAATCCTATAGAAACCCAGTAATATCCTAATTCATATTAGATTTATGTCTTGTTTAAGTTGATATGTCCAAAAAATGATAGTTTTAAAATTTGCAAATTATTTATGCAGGGCAATTAAAACTTTGCAAAATATTGACGTCAGCAATCTAAAATAATCACACAATATATGATATTGGTGACCAAATTTGATTTGGACATTAAGTGGATTTAAGCAGCAATGGATGGTTTTAAAGACAAGTTCACAGATATTAAAAACTCATTGTGAAAATGATTAGGTAAATTCTCAAAAGTAGAAATCTCCACTGTTCACTTGACCAATGCAGCACAAATATAAACTTGTTATTACTCCAGAATTTGAAAATACTACTGTTTTAGAATTGATAGATCACATTACTTGCTTTTAGTGTCTGCCGTTCACTATTTACTCTATTTCATAGGTATTTTTTATAAGCTTGAGTAATCAGTAAATATTAGATATTTGTAATATATTCATATCTCTGGACTTATTTATGTAAATTATTAGCCATCATCAGTAGAGTGCTTTGGACTTAATGCACTTACATATCTGTTATTTACCTTTTTGTATATATCACTAAGCTAATAGCCTGAGAATTTTGAACTGCAGTCAGTTTGCTTGAAGAGTTATATTGATTTGATACTTAAGTCAGTAACTATAGAATTTAATCATTTCCATGTTATGTTAAATGAAAGGGTATTTCACTCATTGACTAGAATGGTATATCTCACAACTTTCTCTACTTATATTAAACATGCTTTTAAGAGCAGTAAATCATTCTATGTATTTGTTCATTGATTATTTAAGCTTGCAATAGATGGCTCTTGAGTGAAATTAATAGAGTAAATTACTGCTTCTAAAAAGCAACTTAAGAATCTCAAACATATTAATACCATGATCTGATAAAAAGGTATATCCATTTATAATGAGCACAAATTTTAAAAAAAAATGTTATTATTTTACTGAATAAAAACATAATAGAAAATATCTAAACAAAATTATTTTACTAGTTTATTTTTTACACTCAAGTATAAGTTATTATCACTCCATTATACTTTGCCATGAATTATTTGCAGCATATTATACTAGTAAGCCATGAAATAACTAACATGTCTGATCCTGTTTTATAGCGTTGGGTTTAAAAATACATATGACATATTAATTTGCAAATATCAGCAAATCAAATAAACTGATTTATACTTTGACCACTCAAAACTAGTCCATAGTAAAAGCAATAAATTGATTCCCTTATAATACTTTGTCGACTTGATAATGTCAGAAGTATACATCATTATTATAGTTAGAAGAATAGGCATTAAAATTATTTTAGTAAAAGCAGATTGCTAGCAACCAGACATTTTTGTAGAATCTTGCCAGTGTTCTGAGTGATAAAAAAAAAAAAACCAATGGATTGTTCGTTATTTGTAGTGCTTTTATTTTTATGCATTGGAATTGGTGTTTTGCCCAAGTTTTTCATATCTTCTTTGTGGAAAAGAATTACTATTCCGGTTTATTCTGATGATGCCATTATTAGTAGATGTATATTTAATGTATCCTAATGAAGATGTGACTGTTTTTTATCCAGCCTCCATTAACATTTCCAAATTAATACTTTTATTACATAGTTACGTAATCTAGAATTCATTACAAAATGCATAACCGATCATGACATATGACAAGAAATGTAGCCATATATTTCTTATCTTTGTAGACTATGATGGAAAAACATGCTAACATTATTTTTATTTTTAATTGGGCAAAAACTGCTATTGAAATATTTAATTTAAATTGTGGATAACAGTGAAGTGATTCGTAAGATTTTATGATAGCAAGGAGAACATCGGAGACAATCCATTCATGTTATAACTCCTGTTTCATGCATTCTAGTACAGGGGTTCCCAACCTTTTGGTCCCTATACTCCCTTGGTTTTTAATAAATGATCTAGTACCTCCTTGGAGAGTGTACCATATAATATGTCGTGCATGCACAGGAGATGCAGATGACACAGAGATGAGCTTTGAGGGGGGTGCCGATCTGGCAAATTTTATTCGTTATCTTGAATCTTAGGATATTTTGAGTTATCAGATTCTGCGCTAAGAAAAAAGTATGCAACTTTATTGTGTCCTTATCCAAAAAGAGACCTGACAAGTTGCTGTTGTGGTAACAGACAGTACTAACATAGAATAGTCTGGAAATGTTGATAATTATTTTTGAAATACATTATTTAACTTATTCCTCATATTCCTGGGGGTACGGATACTCCAGGGTGAAAATCCCTGCTCTAGTGCCTTAAACTTTGGTGATGAGAGATGTTAAACTATATTGCTACATAATACTTGGTGATTCACAAATTGTGCCATTGACATCTCGGAAAGACAACCAGTCAACTTTTGATTGGGACACATTATGCATCTAGATAACGGAAGCACAAGTTAATAACATGAGATTACCTTCAAATGTAGCTATGCATGTTAATTATAATGTTGCACTTTCCTTATTAGGATAGGGATAGGATTTCATTTATCGAACATTGCCCACTCTAACATTTTTACCTGATTCTTGAAATTGACACAAAATATATTTTGCAAATTATATGCAACACAAGATAAAATGTCCCCATTTCAGAGATTTAACAAGTGCTCTTATTCCTTTGGAACAAAATGATTGTTTTAACGTACAATACTTGTGATAAGAATAATGTAAGAGTTGCTCAAATTCTATTTGTCTTTTTTTTTTTCATTTAGTTTCTCAAGGAAAGTATTTGAACCCTTAACACATTATTCAATGAAGATAGTATCAAAAAGATTTAAAAGTATCTTTCAGAAATTCTGAAAGTGTTTTCTCATAGAAATAACTGTTGCTAGTAAACAACGGAATCACTTGCTTAATCTACACATTTTCACTTCCGTTATGAACATAATCATGATGCAACTGAATAAGCAAACCTTTTTTGATTGGTAATAATTACGATATTAATTTTAAAAATTGTTACTGCGTAATTAATTCCAAAGAAAAATTTATAATATGATAGATACTTTATCATACAAATTTCAAAATGATTGCTCCAAATGAAAAAAAAAGACAAAACAACTGAAATATATAAGAAAGATAAACCAGTTATATTATCATTTGAAGAACTCGGATCATCATAATACATTTTTAAGAGACATGGTAGGAGCATCCTAGAATATTGAATTAAACAGTCTTTAAATTTTCTTCATATCCAGATTTAATGAACTTTTGACAATCACCAGATGGCATTGGTTATGCAATATGATTTTCCCCAAGTCGTATTTTTATGATATATTACATTTAGTAATAGTCTATTGGCTATAATTTTTTGCGAGACGTTTGGCTATAATTCTTGGATATTTTATTAAGTTATTCCAACATACTGAATTTGAATAATTGTGTTATATTTGTAATTATGTCAGACCTGTAATGTTTATATTTTACTTGTATATAAATTTATTTTTAACATTTTTTTTTAAAATCATAGTAATTATTTCCTTCAAATACTTCAGATATGAGAAAGACAGTCCATAATTCAAAATAAAATACAAAGCTAAAGGTCTTAAAATTAAGAAGTCTTTTGTAATTATTATATAATTTTTAGTTAAGGAAGTCAATTGAAAAAATAGAACTATATATCTTTATTTTTCAGTATCTCATCTTCATTCCCTCCCTCTCTCTATATATATACACACACATATATGCATTTAACAGCATAGAAATATATATGATTAATAAGTATATCAAAATATGTTACTACTAGGTCTTAGAATTAAGGAAACAAAAGAAGTGTATGAAGGAGAAGTGACAGAATTGACTCCTTGTGAGACAGAAAACCCAATGGGAGGTAAGATATTAATATTTACTGTTATTAACTATTTTGATGTTCTATTTTCTTACTATTTGCAATTTTTAATGATCAAAGCATGCTGCCTTCTATCGTGAATGCTTCATTTGTATATTAAAGAAAAAATCTCATTTTACATTACCAGTCCATTAAGCCTTGAATATTTTAAATGATTAATAGTATTTACAGTTGTTCAGTTTTATTCTTTTTTTTTTTAAATGTTTGTATATAAATAAATGTATATTTGTGCATACATTTATATGTATATGTGAAAATTACATACTATATAAAACGGAATAATGTTCTTTGAAAGTTAACTAGTGTAAACTTTTCATGAATTGTGTATGTATGTGTGAATACTGAAAGTGAATATAATGAAATAAAAGTAGAATGAAATAAAAATAAGTAATAATATAAAAGATGTATACCTGTTTGAAATATCAGTCTGCTAGCTTTGTAAATTACTTGTTTTTGGTTCAGTTTGCTGTATATAATATGTAATATTGCTACTGTTATTTACCTGCATTTTCTGTAGACATTTCCCGATATTTCAAATGTTAATGTTAAGGTTTGTAAGCGCATTTAAGAGATTGGGTGGTTTTGTACGGTGTAGTCTCAAAAAAATATGCACCTAGTAAGAAGTTAATTGATTTTTTTTTTTTAATCAAAGGTTGCTGATTAAAACATCAAAAAAATTTTATAGTCGCATAGGTAAATAACCTTTATGCATTTTAACTGGCAGACTTTTATTCACAAAAAAGTTTTCAAAGAAAAAAAAAGTTTTAAAATATAATTTTTTAAATACTCCTGTTAAAATTTAATATTTTTTAAATTTGTACAAAAATTTAAATTTGTAATTTTATTTAATTTACTTATTATTAATGTGTACTTTTTTTAATACTAAGATTATTTATCAATAAATAGTAAGATATTTAAGATATATTCGTCTGTATCTTTAAAACACCATATGATAATGTAAAAGATGTTATTTCTATATAGTATTAAATTTGATGTCTTAACAAATGGAGTCTTGACATAAATAGATATCATAATCATATAAGGTACTCATTGTTTAGACAGACCAGCCACTTGGTGGCGTTCTTATCTATTAAAAACACACTATTATAACTATTCCGGGCCGACATTTTGCAAACTAATTTAAAACAATTTACGATCGAATATTATTTGGTCCATTTTTTTGGATTGCAATTCTTTTACATTTTGAAAACTAATTTAAAGCAATTTACGATCGAACATTATTTGGTAAAATGGGATCATTTCCAAAGTGTCTATCTTCTCCCATCAATTAAGAAAATTTGGGAAATACAGGTAGATTTTGTTGTTAAATAAAGAAAATTAAATATCATTAATTAGAAAATCATTTTAAAAGCAAATAAAAGATAACCACTTTTTAATTTTTTTTTAATAAAAAGTGATTGTTTTTAATTTTTTATTTCCTTTTTTTTTTTTTTTTGGTTCCAAACGTTAAGTGTTTTTTTTTTTATCTTATCTATAATTTTGTTAGAAAGGAAATATTAGTTATTTACTGCAAACACATTTTATTTTTTTGCTATAAAATGAAGTTCACAATACATATTTGAGAGATAATACTTTAAAAAAGAATAATAAATCTAAATTGTTAAAAAGTAATACTTTTAATTTGTATTTTTTTCAAAGGTATCTTTACAGTATCTACGTATTTTTAGATTAAAATTAGAAATACATGTCTGTGTATTTTAAAATATTTTTGACTGTTTTCATAGTTTAACAGAAAAAAAACAAACAAATGTGAACTTGTTTCTGAATCTTGAATATTTTTGAATATTATAAAGTCACTAGCAGTACATGTCAAAGCATTTTAAATGTTGTGACCAATTTTGGACATTGCCAAAACATTCTTTAAGCTTTTCTGTGTTAATCAGTGGATTAAAATATTGAAACAGTAAGATTCGTATTCGAATCTTAAGTTTCACCTTTTTGTGTCGTCTCTCACTGACCGGTCTATCCCGCCCAAATTTAAACTTTTTGATATCGAGTTGTGTGTGTAACAATATTAAAAATGTATAAATATATGTAGAATTCAGCATAAACACGCACACATTTCGATCTCAAATTAAATGCAATAAATGGGGATAAAATAATATAATTTAGATTTCTTTTAGTTATATAATCTTGTATAATTTTAATCATTTATTTTGGATTATAAAGTTCGTATTTATTGCTTTGTTTAAATTTCGTTTAATAATAATTCTAAAAAAATATCTGATGTAATATTTAATTAAAAGTTAAAATAATCTTATGTTCCCTTTTTGTTTTTGAAATTTAAAAGCATTAGTCAGTGATAGATAATAGATTAATTAAAGAAAAATTCCCCAAAATTAATTAGTAAATGTAAAATGTAAACAATAGAACGGCAGCTTTCTTTAATTAAAAAAACCAACTAAATGCATTGATTATCCTCAGGGCAGATTAAATAGAACCTAAAAATATCTTAACAAAAATGTGAAAGATCAAGATAAAAAAAGAGGCCATCTTAGACTTGCTGGAGACATTCACTTAAACTTTAGCTTTGCTCTCGATCACTGAGAGTCTCCAAAAATAATAAAAATAATTTGTTCCTGCCAAGGTATGACCGAGTAAAGCACCTAGATTATTCTCCATCGGGAGATGGCCTATCGGATGCGAACTTTCCATTGCCCATCATAAATTCACCATGAAGATCTGCTGCATGAAATGAATGAGAAAACTGCTGCTGCCATGAAATTAAATGAATATCTAAATACACGAAAGAATTGCCACCCGTGAACTTTTTGCTGCTAAACTAATGGAATCAGAAAACTTCTTATAAAACAGGTACCTGTCTGTGTTCAAACTCTAGAGTACTCTAATAATATGCTATAGCTATTCTTCATATTACTTATCTAAATTTATAAAATACAAAACTACCATATGTATAGCCTAAACTGAATAATTAACTTAATGTGTAAAATTTCTCTACTAATCTAGCTTACCTCACTCTATCTGGGGTGCGTATTTCTAAAATCTACAGTTTATCTATATTTATTATTTAATTATTGCATGCTCACAATTGTCTCTATTTTCAAAGTTTAAATCTATGATCGTTTAAAACAATGAATGCGTGTCAAATTTTCATTAATATTTACTTTCTTTAATAACTTAACTTTCATATAAATCGACACGCATTCAATGCTTCATTTATTGTAATGCAGGGGTCTACTACTTCGCAAATGGCTGGCATATTAGTTGTAATCATTCCCAATTTATATATATATGTTTTGTATATATTAAATCATCATGAATAATTCCAGAAAATTACATTTCTTTGAGAGTCACCAACGTTCTTTAGTAAATGTTGATAATGTCGGGCCGAATTAGAAATCCATTTAAATCTTATCATAATCGTTTATAAGTATACATGTGTTACGTTTTAGAGACGCGATGATCTATTCCGCCGTAAATATTCCGGATTCTTCAGGGTTGAAATTAACCCCCGTCGTCCTACACAAGCGGACATAATAAATGCTCCCGTAGGACTTGACAATGTCATGCAGCCAGCCGGCAAAACTGCGACACGGACCGCTTGTCCCTGGTTATGCTTATGTGACACCTTACTTCGTCGGGCCGATGGCAGAGACCAGCCGACAGTTTTATAAACTCATTCGCGGCATTGCAGTTTCAATATACTGCCATTCCATATCGCCTTTCTAAAGCGTACCACGTGTTCCTTCACTTAATCTTATTATTCTATATATCACTCCGCCTCTGCATTATCTGCATAATTCACTCTCAAATAAATGTTTGCCCTTAGTTATAAATAAATATTTTAATTAAATAAGTATATGTCCGCCGTTACTCTTTAACCCATACTTTAGACTCTTGCATTGCAAAGGTATAAATCCCTCCAGGCATGCATTAGAAATACTTACTCGAGAATTTTAGGTAGCTAGATTACGCCTTCAAATAAGTGAATTCCTTTTGTAAACATTTCAGTATCGGAAATACCGCTACTGAAATCCTCAATATAAAATAATGTCTAAATAAATAAATGTATTCTTTGAAATATAATCATGTCGCAAATTCCGCTACTGAAGCTTTGAATCCCTAAAATATTATTAGTAAATGATTTTATTAGAATGTATTAATAAATAATTTTAAACTATATGTCTGCAGTTATGTTTCATTTATTCGATATCCATTCTATATAATATTTCCTCGATGATGTAAATATGAATGTTTAATTAATATTAGTTTGGTTATTGGCTAACTCGAGAATAAAATCATGAGTCTCTTGCATATCCCTGACCACCGTGCCTAAGGAAATATTTACTAATGTCGCATCAGATGCGTTGTTTCGTGGATTGTATTGTGGAACCGATAAACTATGTTCGAACTCAGTACCACGGGTGGCTTCGCTACTCGATGGTGCTGCTGTTCTGTTCGGTGGTCGAATTCTGCACTATGTTTACGAGTCACACGTTTTCTGACCATTACAATATGTTTTCTGGCAACATTTTTTTTCTTGTGAAGTTTTACTAGATGAACAGAAGAATTTTTAGATGATAAATAGTACATCAACTGTAATTAGAAATAATGAATCTCTAAATGAATTAAAGTAACGTTTCACAGATATTAGAAAATCATTGTGAAGATGAGTAGTTAATCTCTCAAAAGCGAAATCCCCGCTGTTTTGTGAAGTGTTTACCAGATGAACTGAAGAATTTCTAGATGACAATTAATGCATTTACTGTAATTAGATGTAAACATCACATGATCCCTACTGTATGGAGAATTTTGCCTGTTTTTGTAATTAGACGTAGTTAAAAAAATAAAGCCTTAAAATACATAAAATTTTAGAAAATGTTATTTCGTGTTGAAGAGACATATTTACAGATACAAAAGTAAGAAATGTCTCATACTTAATTCAGTCATTAACAATAAAATTGTTAACTTTTTTCGTCTAATTTTTTTTTAATCATGATTATGGTCTATTGGAAAACAATTGTCTATTTAGGAAATATCACAATGAAATTTTTTGTGTACCTCTTTACATAGTGAGAGATATTTTTGGCATTCATTATCTCCGCTACTTTACATTTCACTTTCATTAGATGACATTGTAGAATGTAATCAGCATTCTGAAGATGGAGAAATTTCTTATTGCCTTGTTTGAAAGAAGAAAAAGAAACTTTCAAAGAAGTTAAAATTTATCTATGTATGTTAGTTTGATTGTTTAAAAGATAATGATTACAAAAAGATATTTTTAGTATATACTCCTGAAAATTGTATAAAGAAAAGATTAAACGTGATAGTTTGCATGCTCCGATAGAGAAAAAAATATGTAATAAATAGGAGTGATTGTAATTGTCTATTTCTTCCTAATAATTTTAACCATATGTAAATAATTGTTACTGCTAATCAAATATGTAACATTTAGGAATATAAATACTTCAAGGAACAACCACGTATGAATAGCTTACTAGGATATCTCCTTTTATCAGACAAAATGCATTAGCATTGATATATGAAAGAGGAGACATATGTGTAAGTTTATTTAAAAATTGTTTTTTAGAATCTACTTGCAGTTTGTACTAATAATGCATTCAGGCGTGATTATTCCATGAAGTATTGATTATCTATTTCTTGTACATTTTTATAGCTTAAGATAAAAAAAAAAAAATCTCAAGAAAGTAGATGCAAACGATATTGGTTTGTGATTTTTAAAAAAGCCTTAATTATTATTATTTTTTTTGGTTCAGTTAAGAATCAAATTTGAAATAATCAGCATTTTATAATATATTTTTATTATAAATTAATTTATTAAGAAAAAGATATGTGATCAAATTTTTTATCAGATAAAAGAAAAATCAACAAAGGACTACCATGTGATTGTGAAGTTTTAATAATGATAATAATAATTTTAATTTTTTTAAATTTAGTCTTCACAGACATTTTTTAACATTCTCTTAGTTTTATTTTTAAAACCCCTTTATTAAAATATGTACTTCCATTTCTGCATGAAATGATTTCAAAATATAGTGGTAATATATTATTGTTACTGAAATTTTTATTTAGAAAAAAAAAAATTCTTCTCATAAGGTTTTTCCTGTATAATTATTTTTTTAAAAAAATATCTTTTATCTGTTTTCAAGGCATTATATTTTTATTATTTGGTTGCAAATTCACATTTAATTATAGTTATATTTTGTAGAAAATATATTAGCTTTAGCAACTCAAGAGTTGTAAGATATAAAGCTAAGTTTTATTTCAGAGAAAAGATAGTAATAAAATGTAATTACATATCTAGTTTTAAAAGCAATAAAAAGGTCACTAATAATTAATGGAAACGTAAATGTAAATAGATATGTAAGTTTGGAAAAAATAATGAAAAATAAATTTTGTAAAATAAAGGAAACTTTATTTTGATAATTTGAGTTTAAGTCTAATTCAACGAAGAAAGATTGGTTTGCAGGTAAATTAGACTTAAACAGATAAAGAAGTTAAAAGCATTCTATAAAAGATTGCCAAAAGATAATACAAGTGATTATTTTCAAGGTCGGTATAACTCGTGGATTTAAAATACCAAGAAAACTATATTGTTAAAATTGAACCATTAAACTACTTTAATAGAAAACAAATATTTGAAGCTAATTACTGAGGAATGCGAATAGAAGCAGTATCCTTACCATCATTGTAAAAATGCATTAGTCAAATGGATTTACTTTTACATTGGAATGATAGGAATTTGTCAATGAATTGAAGCAAGGAGAAAACAGTATAAATAGTGTGCACAACAAAAGAGCGGAGTCGTCAGCTTTTCTTCACTCATTGTAAGCTGTTGTTGTTACTGTCATAAGGACTTTTGAGAAAAGCTAAGGGAAAAGTGCCCTAGGCTTTTCTGCAATGTTGGAAGTGTCCCAGAACCCATGCTTCTGAAGGTGAAAGATAGCCGGCTAGGGAAAATGTTTATAGACCTCATCAATCTTTTTATTATTTGTGTACGCCTGAAAAGGCCCAATGAGGAATGTGTTTTAAGTAACGTGTGTATAAATTTTTAGTATTCACTTAGGTCCACCACTATTACAGCAATATTTGTTTGCTTGGTGGTGATCATAGCATTAAAGATTTAGAACTTTAAATCAAGGACTAATTGTTAATATATAAAGGAACTAATGAACGCTGTTTAGTTAAATCTTAATTGATGTGTATATATATATAATATGTAAATAAATATATTTATTCTTATTTAATAAAATTTGGCTAATTAATAATTTTGTGATAATTGTTGGTAGTCAGCTTCACAGCTAAATATTCAACAATTATTAATGATAAGTCATAAGAATTTTTTTATTTTTATTTTGAAAAATGGGTATTTGTAAACTATTTACTGTACAGCCTGTGTTGGCACTGTTTCTGTGTAAAAACATTGCGATATAACATTACCGAGCCTTTTTTTTCTCTTACATTTATAAATACGGGTTTTTTTTGGTGGCGGTTTTGATTTTTTTGTTTTTTTAATAATAACAAATAAAACGGGGTTTTGATTTTTTGTTTTTTTAATAATAACAAATAAATGGGGTTTGGTTTTTTTTGTTTTTTTAATAATAACAAATAAAACGGGGTTTTGATTTTTTGTTTTTTTAATAATAACAAATAAAACGTCAAAAACAAAAAAAAAAAAGTCAATCGCGGTATTGTTTTTTTAACAAAAAAAATATGTATGTTAACCGGTTTTGTTACATTCTGTGGATTTATTTATTTATCTTTTTTAAGAATCGTACAAGTTTGTTAAAGATTTTTTGTTTTCATAACAAATAAAACGTCGGTATTTTTTTTCTTTTTTAACAACAAAAATTAGGTCGGGTTCATTTTTAAAATATACTTAACGTGCTGTTTATTGATTTAGAACAACAACAACAAAAAACCTATTTTTGCTTCTAAACGGAACGAATAGATATGTCAAAAGAAGAAGTATTTTTTTTACACACACACACACAAAAAAAATCAATCAATCAATAGATGTCCAACAAACTCTGCTGCCCCTTTTTAACTGTCATTCTGGGTGTTAATTACATGATTTACAGATCCAAATAATCGTAAACAAAAAAAAATTCTATTCAGAAAATAAATTTATTAACCATATATGACTGGACTAAATCAACTGTAACGAATGTTCCAACATTTTAAAAAGTCATACAACTTGTTAGTGAGTTTGGAGATGGGTGGACGGTCATTTCCTTCAAAATGGCTTGGAAAATGTCATCGTCTTTGTGAAGACGCCTCCAAATGAACTCAGCTAAATAATTTTGGAGATATTGACGTGCTGTACCGTGGTGTTTCCTATTCTGCCACTTAAGTAGACCCCAAAACCTCTCAATGGTCTGAGTGTGAGCTCCTGTTGTGGGGTCCACGAAGTTGTAATGATGGTTAACAGTGACATGTGTAAAGCCTGCTGCCTTAAGATCAGTAGTCCTATAACACTTCCAACAGTCTGAGTAGAATGGTAAATCCGGACTTGATGTTTTCATGGATGGCGTTGAGAAGGGTGGCTGCTGAACGACAGGAGACAGCAGTTGCAAAACATTCACTTGTCTCCCAACATACGCCTCTGAAGATCCACTGCTACGGAAGGATCCTTCCCTGGTTGTTCTTTTGCCGGGAGAAAAGCGTCTCATCTACCTCCACGATGAGTCCAGGTCCGCCTACTTGGCCACAAGGGCGGGACAACAGGCTCAGAGCACAGAGCTCTCACAAAGTATTGGTCCAGTGAATGACTGCAGGTTTGGACAGTTGCAGGTCGTCTTTGGCACGCCCAATGCTCACTTGTTCTCGACTCCATAAATAGACGAGACGCAACGCTTTCACAAAACACATTTCGAGCCTTCAAACCATGTACCTTTGCGAATAGACACGATTCGCCTGCAGGCACGCATATAGCATACAAACTGCCAAGTCCGCTGTGTGAGATTCATCGATTTGCCACATTCACTTGTAATGGCATGCGGCAGGATGTTTTGGGCTTGCAGAAACGCAACTGCCTCACTTTCTCTGTTTGGGACATCCCACAAATGTAATAACGTGGTAGACATTTTGTTATTTTTTTTCAACTTTCGTCCGAGTCACGACAGAAACGGTATTTTTTCGCAAACAACTCCAATCGTCTGCCAGAGAGCTTGAGAAATTTTGTTTTTCTTATTTGACACACAAAAAAAGCAAAATTAGCAAAAAAAAAGAAGTTTTGACAAATATCAATAATACGCTGTTAATTACTAGTCCACAAAAATATTTCAGTTGGGAAATAAAGAAAATCATAAACATCGACAAATAAACACATGAAAAAGATGACAATTCTCATACTCTCATATTAAATTCTAGCCGCAATACAATTTTGTCAATATGCATAGGAATTCAACCCGCAATGAAATCAACGGCAAACTATATGATCATAGTATTGTTAGTAGACATAGTGTTATGAATGTGGAAGAATTGGCCGCGTATTATAATCACTACATACGATCACTCATATATTAGCGATCCCTCATATATTAGACATAGGTTCGGCCGCGAAAGCCCTATTATTCTGTGTTTTTATGCAGAAACAGCGCCAACACAGGCTGTACAGTGAATAGTTTACAAATACCGAAAAATTTGCTAATATAAATTTGAAATATGGAAAATAACTATATGCAAAAACATATATGAGATACACGTAAAATCTGAATAAAGTTCACAATTTTTGCCTAGTGCACTTTCGACTAAGTTATATTAGTCGTAGTTAAATTGCGAACTTTATTCAGATTTTAAGTATATCTCGTATATATTTTTCTATATAGTTATTTTCCATATATTTCTTTGAGATATTGCGTACCAAAATTTTCAACATTAAATTTGAAATAGTAAATAAGTTCAGGATATAATAATTGAATATTTAATTTTAAATAGTATTTAAAAAATTTACTAATTATTTTTTATATAATTATGTACCTTTTTTTAAATACTCAAACTGATTAGGTAATATTATTTTTTTTCCTTTTTTTTTTAAAAAAAACTGATGAAAAATAATTAATATTATCATATAAATGTGACAAAAAATAGCAAATGAACTATTAAAATAGTTTCTTTGCTTTATTTTTAAGGTTCTTGTGATTTACGCCTAATGTGGCCACTTGAGGTCATTGTTGCTAGCAAAAATAATGAAATATAATATTACTGGGCTGATAATTTTTTGATTTTTTTTCTCCAGCAATTTTTAAAAGTATTTTTAATAAATTTACGAACCAACATTATTTTCTAAATTACATTATACATTTCAGCGCGTAGTGCAAACGAAACTTTCAGTGTGTAGCGCTGGAAGGTGCGGGTGGGAGGTCCGATGGTTTTCACAATCCGAAGGATTGGCCAATACATGCACTACTCTGAGCAAACTAAGCTTTCAGCGCATAGTGCTGGAATGTGGGGGGCGATGGTTTTGACAATCCAAAGGATCAGCCAATACATGCATTAGTCTAAGAAAACAAAGATTATCATTTCCAAAACAACATACAACAACAGCCACTTCATTACTCTCGTAGCTGTTCTCCCGCAAACATGCCTTTTCGCTTGACTTATGTGAAGTGGTTTTGGGACATACACTTTTGCAATTGTTTTCACCTTCCAATATGTATATGGAAATGTGCGACGGGCTTACAATTATTAGTATATAATAGTACGTCAAGTAAGGTGTAAGATTGTTACTTCCTGTGCACTAAAACACTTATGGCCAGTTGAATTCTAAACACCCTCACATCCTACAGTAGCAATCTTTAAAGTATGTGCTGTTTCCATAGTGACACGAAGCACAGTGTGCAACGCCATCTAGTCCTGCTAATGGCTAATATGAACAGAACTGTTCTATAGGCTGTAAGTTGGGCCGCGTAAATGGCATATTTCTGTGCTTTTGCAGAGAAACAATGCCATCAAGTGGCCACATTGTGCATAACTGACAACTACCATTTTTAAAGTTGCATTAACAAAAGTTGTATTAATTTTTTTCTGTAAAAGATTCATCACTCATTTTTAGATTATACTGTGTGTATGTATATATACATGCAATCATATTTCACAATCTAAATAATTTAGGCCTTTTTTTAATTCAATTATCTTATTTTATTAACACAATTACATAAACATTTAATAAGTATCTACATATCAGATTATGTTCAACTTTTATATATATCTTTATTGCTAGATGTTTTTATTTTTCAGTGATAATATTTAAAAAAAAAAAATCTTTTTTTTACAGCTTACATTATTTTTATTACGGGGAAAAAAAACCTATTATTTTAAGCATCAAATTTTTAACTAGTATAAAAATAGCTACCCTACAGTTTACAATATTATATTTAATAAATTTATTTAAAAAAAAAAAGCAAAAAGAAAAGCATTTTTGTAAAAAATTCAACTTTGAAATAGTTTATATTAATTTCTATTCTTCATTTAATCATATAACACCAACTAAAATTGAGCTAAGTAATACGTTTATCCTCGTTTTCACCATTAAACAGATTTTTCTTATTCTAGTTTTGATCAGTATTTGTAAATATTTATAATCTAATAAAAACTGATTATTATTTATTTAATTATTACAGATTATTATTGTAAACAAACATTGGTTAAAAATATAGCTCTTGTAAACTAAATTATATATAATATGTAAATACTATAAAAATAAAATTTTGTAGGTAAACTTAGATTCTAAATATTTGTCATAAAATACAGCATAATGCAAAATGTGCATTTTTTTTTCTTTCTATTCTTTGATTTTTTTTATATATGTATGTCAGATTTAATAATATTGTGTAATATATGTACATAGTTTGGGAAATTGCTAAAATAAGTATGAATATTGATAATTTATATAAAAAAAGTACTTGATATAATTCTTGGATTAAAAGTTTATAAACATTGCCAAAAAGCAAATTGTGCACAATTTAAAAACAATGCTATTATTATGAGTTACTGCTGTACATATTATCATTTTTAGCAACCACTTATAAATTGCATATAGCTTTCTAGCTCTAGAAAAAGTTGTTAAAATATGGACAAAAGAACAAAAAATTAAAGTTGTTTTTCAAAGAGCATACAAATGAATCTATGATTTACAAATAGATCCATGTATAAGACACTCATGTTCTATTAGTTTATTTATTTGATCTTTTGTATTGTTGACTTTTCATTTTTTCTATATGAAGTTTTTTTTCTGAAAGACTTCTTGTCTAATTATTATATTCTCTCAATGAAAGCAATATCAATTTTCCATTTTTTTAGAGTGCCTTTCGAATAATTTTTGTAAATGTGGATCCACTTTTCCTATGTATTCTTAAGTTCATTTAAATTACTACTTTAAAAATCTTTTTATTCAATTTATGTACCAGAGTAGTAGATATAGTATCATTACGTTCAATAAGTTGACAAACATACTGATTCGTCTTATGATTTTGCTATTGTATTTTCAAAATATCTGAATATTTTTAAGATGTCTTTGATCATTTTATATTATATTGATATAGTTTCTATCCAATAAATTTGGTAGAATAACAGTCTTGTTTATAGATAATTTAAGTGAAGTAATTATATCACTATGTTGAAATATTTTGTTTTTTTTATTTATTAAATATTAAGATCTACACTGCTTTTCAATATCATAAGATATTTAAATTGATTCACATTTTCAAGAGTACAACCATCCAAACCAACAGTTATTGAAAACTTTTTTTCTATCTAATTAATAAAGCATCTGAGTTTTGACGCTTTATTTATTAAACTAAATTTTTATACGTTGAATTTATTCAAATTATTAAGAATTTTCAGTAGATTATTCTCTGGATTGGTAAAATAGCATAATTATCAGCATACTATAAATCATGAAGTTAAGGTGAAATTCCCTTTTTCTTCTATTAATTGGCCTCAAGATAAAAATTTCAACATCAAACCCATATTGCATCTAGATGCTTGCTTTTTGGAGCAGTCAATAAATTGTTCTATTCGCTAATAGTAATAGCTATATAATATGAATAGATTTCTATTGACCAATTAGCTATTTTCAGATATTACCAAAAAAATTTCTGTGTTTTGGTCAGTAAAAAAAACATTATATACATCATCATCATCATTTTCAATCATTATCGATTCATTGCAAGAGGAAGGTCTTTCCATGTCCAATCCATCTTCTCCGATCTCTAACTCTCTTCTCCACATCATCCAGAGCACTTTTATTCCATCTGTCCATCTCATGTGTGGTCTTGTTCTAGGTCTTTTACAATTTCTTGGAATCCCATTTAAGATTTCAACTGTCCATCTATTATCAGCTCTTCTAATGATATGTCCAGCCCAATTCCACTTCAGTCTTTTCATTTTTTTAGTGTTGTTAATAACATCCATTTGTTCTTTCACCCATATATTTAGTTTTCAATCTTGAGTTGTTACTCCTAACATGCATCTCACCATACTTTGTTATATGGTCTGAAGTCTGTATTGTCTTCTGCCAAATATGCAATTCTCAGATCTATAATTAAGAACTGATAGAACCCATTTATTTAAAAGCTTTTTCAAATACATAGGCATATTTTCTTTTAATATTACATTATTTCTACCAAAAGGATGCCATCCAAGTCTAATTCTATGAATAATTTCATCTATTATGTTTTCATCTGTAGTAATAATCTGACCAAAGCACTTTTGTTAATTTTTTCTAATTCATCATTATTAATCTTTATTTTCTTCTTTTGAGAAAATTCATTGAAGATTACTTTAATCTTTTTAATATATACCTTTAGTCCTTCTTTGTTATTTTCATCTGATAACTCTTGCAATATTTTTTGAAGCTTTAAAGCATATATTTGCAAAAATAATTACATCATCTACAAAATCTAGAAGACTTAAATAATCTCTATTTACTTTTATTTTTTTCGCTTCCCATTTTAATCCACAAAATACTTCTTGCAAAAGTGTTGTAAAAAGTTCTGGAGATATGAAGTCTAACCCTATTGTACATACTTCTCAATATTAATCTTCCTAGTATTATGTAATCTAATTGTTGCTGTTGCATTTTTATAAATATTTTTCAGAATATGACAATATTCTGGATCTATATGTTGATGATCCATTGCTTTAATCAGTGAAGAAATGCTTATAGAATGAAGTGTCATTTCATAATCTACAAATCCAAAACATAATGATTCACTACATTGAAACCACTTTTAAATACAATTGGTTTTTTTTTTTGGTTGGTTAAAATCCAAAGTTTGCTGCAGACGAGTTATAATTATCTTGGTAAAAATTTTGTATGAAACTGATAAAAGACTGATAGGTCTGTAATTTCTAATATTTTCTTTATCACCTTTTTTAAGTGTTAATATTAATACTGCATCCTTCTAATCATTTGGTACATCTTTATCAATTGAACATTTGTTATATAACTCTGCCAAAATTTTTTTACTTCTTCACTTGCTTCTTTTAAGGTATTGATTATAATTCCATTATTACTTGGATGTTTTCCCTTCTTCTAGATTTAATTGCATTTCTCATTTCTTCATTTAAAATCCTGTGCAATTCAGAGGATACAGTTATTGTAGGAAATATTTTTTCTTGTTCTTTATTGCTATATAATTCTTGATAGAACTTGTTTTGGCATTTCATAATGTCAACTCTCTTTTTAGTAATAGTTCCATTTTTTCGTCTTATTACAGAAATAAGTTTTCTGTCAATACCAAGATGTTCCTTTACACTCTTACGACTCTTATTTTCTTTTATAGCTTTTCTTACTAATTCACATATACTTTTTTTATATTGTTATCAATTCTTTTTCACATTATTTTACAAACTCTAGATATTCAATCCTTCTTAATGCATCATTTTTATATAATATCATATTCCTTCTTTCCTTCAAAAATTGTTTTGTTTCAATAGAAATTTTACTGGTCAATTGGTGCTTTTTTATACCAGCCTTCTTTGGTTCAGTTTTTAAAAGTATACCATTTATCTTCCTATTGATTTTGTTCAAATCTGAATCATATTCAATATCTGTTAATATTTGAAAATGATTTGCAAGTCCTAATTTAAATTCATTGGAATGTTTCTGAAGATTAGGAATATTAACTGTGAATACTGTTTTTTTTAAATAATTTTTATTTCTCTAGTTTTGCATTAACATGTATCGTATATCTGACTAATCAATGATTACTTCCTGTGTTGAATTTATTAAAAACATTATATTCTTGAAATACATATTTCCTGTTAGTCAAAATATAATTTAATTCTGTTGTACCTCCATTTGGATGTTTCCATGTCAACTTTCGTTCAGCATTTTCCTCAAAAAAAAAAAAAAAAAAAAGAATTCATAATATATCAATTTTTTTTTTCCTGCAAACTCCATAAATGTATGTCCTCTCTCATTTCTACGATCATAACCAAATTTACATACAGCATTTTCACCTTTCAATTGTTTACCAATTCTAGCTTTAAAATCTCCCATAATAATTTTAAAATGTTTTTACATTTGATCAAAAGTCTTTTGTACATTCATATAAAAAATTCTTTACTTCTTCATCATAATGTGAACTTGGTGCATAAATCTGAATTATCTGCGTTTGGTATCTACCATTAAGTTGAACAACTAATCTTGCCAGTCTGTCTGATGTACCATAAATGTCCGCACTATTATTTTTCCACTTTTTATTCCTTTATTTGTAATTTTTTATTTTTTTATTTTTCTTGATAAATGCAAAATATTCAATACTTTGATCTCTTTATTTTTAGAAATTGTAATAATAGAAACAGCTTTATGTTTTCTTGATATATCTTGACAAGTGTTTACATTTCTAAAAAAGATCTCAAGACCCGCAAAAAGTTGTTTTAAACTCATCAAGTGGAATATTTTTATCCAAATATAAATAAATTATTAGGATAGATGTATCACAATTGTACTCATCAGAATAATTGCATCATTTATCTAAAGATTATCAAAATATTTTTTCTAGTTGTTCAAAATATCATTATTGTATTATGACATCATTTTTCAAATCTGTATAGTACTTTCATTTTTTCAAAAATAGTTCTAGTTCATAAGTAAACCACAATCAGAAAATGATTGTATCTTTTTTGCAATTTTAATTTAGTACTGGTCTTTTTCTGATTATGAAATTCCACATTCTTTTTTAATCATGCGATATATTTCATTTTAATTCAATTGATAGACAATCATTTGTGATTTTTAATGACTCCAAGAATAGATACTTATATTTATAACACAATTCTTAAGGAAATTGTATGCTTCAGTAATATGATCTGTTTTAAAAATTCAAATTAACAATTTTGATGTCTAATGTTTGTAGAAGCTTAACATGAATAGTGATTGCTTCTTAAGAACTTATGTCAATTTTTTTTCAAAATATTGAATTAGGTCTTTCATTAATACCACTGATTTTAATTTTGTAGCAGACTAATGTATAATGTATTCAAAAATCACTTAAATGTTACCATGTAATATTGATTTCTTTATATTCTGATTTCTATCATAATTTGTTAGATGTCTTTGTTTGGGATATGGATTTATTCAAGCTTTTGTAATGATTTTTCTGCCAATCAGTGCAAATTATTCATTAAAAACAGTATATACAGGCAGTCCTCGACATTCATACCTAATTGGTTCTGAAACTTGTACGAAAGTTGAAATGTACGAAAATAAAGCAATGAAAAAAAACCCATCAAAATGTTGTTGTTTTAATGAAGGATCTTAGCATATAAAGGTGCTCCTATTTTTTTTAAAATTTATTGCATTAAATTTTATTACATTGTTCATGGAATAATGGTGCTTAGTTTGCCTGCCAGAAAACTTGCTACTCGTTTTATTTTAAATTATTCATTTTCAGGGCATTCAAACATGGTATAAACAATATGGCTGATGCTAAGATATCATATTCAATATTTACATTTTTATTTATTTATTAAAATGATAAAGAAGCACAAAAGTTCAAGGGTTGTAATTAAAAACTTATGTAAGTGCAGTAAAGAAAATAAAAATAAAACATGACTAAGCAAACAAACAATGTTTTGGTGTCTTCTAAACATGTTCCTTTCCAAACAAATAGGCGCTTACAACATGTTCGCACACGATGCCACCATTGTGTCTCTGTTTGCATATAAAGTGTAATATCAGCCCCTTATCACATACCTTTCAGGTGGGCACTAGCCTGCAATTTTGAAAATATTTCACTGCAACATGTTCTATAGATGACAAATTTCTAATTTTAATCATATTTCCAAAAATGATAAGGCAAAAAAGAAATGTTAAAAAAATTGCCACATATTAATGAATGTCAACAAAAAAATAATGTTAATTTTACATACGTGTTATCTGTTTGCTTTGTGTTAACATTTGGATGTTATGTTGTAAATGAAATTTATTAAAAAATGTATTCGAATTTCTTAAAATTAACATTCAATTTAGAATTCATTTATTCATATTTTTTAAAGTTAACAAGCTATACATGTTCGAGGGAAAAAAATGTAAATAAATACTTTGATCCTGAAAATTGTTTACATTTTTTTTCTCGAACATGTATAACTTGTTAATTTTAAAACATATTAACAAATGTTTTCTAAATTCAATGTTAATTTTAAAAAAATTGAATAATACCAGGCGAACAAATAACACGTGATTAAATTTAACATTATTTTTTTGTTGATATTTGTTAACACATGCTGATTTTTTTAACATTTCTTTTTTCCCTTATCATTTTGGAAATATGATTAAAATTTGGAATCTTTCATCAACAGAATTAGATGTAGTGGAATATTTTCAAAATTCCAAAATAGTGCCCACCTTCATGAAAAGCATGTGATAATGACCATGGTATTACATTTTATGTACTAGCAGAGATGCAATGGGATGTTGTGTGTGAACATGTTGTAAACACCTATGTGTCTATAAAGAAACATGGTTAAAAAGCCCCAAAAGATTGTTTGTGAGTGCACTGAGATTAGTTTGCAGCTGGTGTAGAGAATTTAACTTAAAAAATTAATTACAACCCTTTGGCTTTTTGTGTGATTCAATGGAATATTTTCAAAATTACATGATAGTAAAAGGTTTAATCATGTTTTATTTGTATTTCTTTATTGCATTTGCATTAAAAAAAGTTTTTAATTACAACCCTTTGGACTTTTATGTTTCTTTATCATTTTAATAAATAAAAAATATTGAATACGATAACTTAGAGTCAACCATATTGTTTACACCACGTATTTGAAGCCCCTGATTACCTGAAAATAGATAATTTAAAATGAAATGGGTGGCAGACTTTCTGGCAGGCAAACTATGTGTGTATAAAAATAATTATAGTGATAGAATAAATTTTTTAAAGTTTAAAAGTTGTACAAATATAGAATATTACACACACACATGTATATTAAAAATTTAAAACCATTTATGTAAAAGAAATCCATCAAAATATAAATAAGATAAAATATTAATATTTATAAAATTATTAATGCTGTATAAGGATGTATAGTTATTAGGTTCATTAAAAAATTTGTATGGTAAAAATATTTTTGAGTAAATTGCCTTGCAGTATTTTTCAGAAAGTTTAAAATTCAATACTCTTTTCATTACCATTATATAAATAATATGATATGTTAATTATTTGAAAATATTTTTAAATTTGCATAAGCTTTTACACCTACTCATAATTACATTTTATGTTTTCTGAAGCAGGATTTACTGTATCAGAAATTAATTACTGTGATCACTGACATTAGATGAATCAAAACCCTATTAAGTGTGTATGTGATTGATGAGAACTCTCTATGAATAAAGTGAGCGAAAGACATCTGAAATTAATAAAAATAATTTTTTTACGATTTTAAAAATAAAATTAATAATACTAAAAAATTACAACTTAATATTATAATTATAAATTTTTATTAAATGCACATTGATTACATAAGTAATATTTACTGAGGCTATAACCTCGATAATATGCGTGTAAAATGCAATAGTAGGGACCTCTACAGGTGTTTTAACCACAAGCTTAAATCATTTTTCTGTATATTAAGTGCTGATTAATGATTGCGATATAATAGATGTATGGATAAGAATGAAAACTCAAATATACAGTATATAAATAACACTTTATTGATTAGTATCTGGTGTTTTTTTTATAAATTTACTCTTTTTTTTCTTTTCTTGATAAAAACTTCCAAAACATGCTGATGATTGCCTATATATGAAACACTGCTCTAACTAGGAATCACTAGTCTAAAATTTGCTAGCAAACACATAAATTTACTTGTGAATAACATCTTTTAATTTTCATATAATATTATATTCCTTAGAAAAGTTACAAACTAAATTATTTTATTACAGGATTATCCAATGTTATATGCAGGGCAGTCAGTTATATGATGAAACATGGAATAATATGATCTTTTACTATATTCTTGGGTGTATGTAACCCAATTCTCTAATTTCATAATTATTGTGTAATATTCAAGTTATTGGCTATTAAATCATAAATGATGAGCTTCTTACAGGGCTATTTATTAGAGGTATAATATGCTTCTCATGGGTAACAATTGAATCAACTTTAACTGCCAACTTAAAATTTTAATATTGCAGAACATAGTATAAATAAATGTTTAGTGATACCATAGCCAACAAAAGGTTAAGTGATCTGCTATTCTTTGAATTTGTCTGTACCTTGCAAACAATGAAAGTAAGGTAAATCCATTATAAGTTTAGACCCATTTCCACTAATAATAAAGTTTTGTGATAGGCATATCCATTGCTCCTTGCTATGGCTTTAGTTGCTGCAATTTTTTATTTCGCAATGCCTAACGATGAATTTGCTAATTAGTCAAATTCACATCTCTCTGACTGCACAAGTTCATCTATTATCAGTACAAGTATTTTTTAATTACTTTGTAAAATGCATATAATTTTTCTCATGTCAAGATTCAGGATTTGAGCTGTGATTTGAAAATTGAATCAATTAGTAATGCCATATATCTATGAGCATGTTTCTGAAACATACTAAATTAATTGAATTGTTATTGAGACAGGTCTTGGATAAGCTGTAACTACAACGAACTTTCCGTTTACATGAAAGCAGATGGTTTTTACATCTTTTGCAACTCATTTGTAATTAATTACCATAATGCACAACTTGTATATTTGTTATGTTTATTGATTTGCTTATTTATGTGTCACTTTTTCCTGGTTGAAACAGTATTGATGTTCACCATTGCACTTTAAATAATTTTAATCTTAGAATAATTTTTTTCCCTCTTTTAGTTCCTTAAGTAAAACTGTAAATAAAAAATGTTAGAAAATAATGGAAAAAATTCAGTGTTTTAGTGATAGAAGTGGCTTTATTCATTAGTGTATTTATGTAAACCTTTTTTTTTTAATTGGATTAAGCAAATGAATGAGCATCAGTTAGTCTATAGCATGAGTGTGCATTAGGTCTGAAATGCATGTTATTATTTTACCTTTAATCCCTAAAAGATTTGCTATTTCTTGAGCAAGAACTGATATTTGACATCTATTGCTTTTTTAAGACAATGATATAATTAACAGTATCTATTGTCATTTGTGTGGCATTATTATTTCATTCTTATCTTCAACATTTTTTGACATTGTCCTGATCAAATTTATTTCATTCTTATATTTTATTGCATTTTTTTTTCAACCTCTATGTTATCTATTCATTGTATAGTCATCCCATATTGTTTTCTGTATTTCTATTTTTTATTTATGTTTTTATTTCTAATTCTATCCTTTTTCTATATCTTTAATCATTTCATTTTTCACACATTTTTTCCCCAAGTTCATATAGCAAAATATATTTAATCAATGTTTTATTTATATGCATGTTATATATTTTTTCTATTTCAAAGTAATCTCTTTTTTTAAGTTTAGTGTGTGTGTGTATTCATCTTTTGATTATTTATGCTTTGTATTGCACTAAAATTTAATGTTTCAAAATCAAAATATTTATATGAGAATTGGAAATTTTAGGATAATCTTACTAATATATGCATTGAAAAATTTTGCTTTCTGGCAGAATTAGAGTTTGAACTTGTACCATAGTTAAAAACTTTCCATGATAGATTTTTTTTAAAAAAAAAAAAGAGCTAAATATTCAAATATTGCACTTATTGTTAATTTCAGTAAATGAAATAAAACTTATAATACTTTTGTCCAGTTTGTTATCAACAGTTTTAGTTAGCCTAACATAAGATGAAAGTACAATTTGTATTTCTATGTTATTTAAATATAAATTTATTTGATTATTTTAAGAGTATTTGAGAAATGTTTTTTTTTTACTTATATCTGAAAGTTTATATTTTAAAATTGTATTTCTGAAAATTTGTAATAAAATAATTTTGTTTATGCTTATTTTTTAATTGTTATTTATTGATAGTGTATTCACTCTTATAGTTGTAAGAGTTTTCCTTTTTTGTATCATTGATTATGGTCTAGAGAATTTTTTAACTATCTGCACATAATTTTTATAGTTGTAGTAGCATAGGTGTTACATATTAAATGATCAACTAAGGATTTTATTTCCCACGAAAAAACTGAAATTAGAACCTTTTCTCTTTAACATCTTGACCATACTGTTCAACAATACAGACTTATATAAGATAAGAGTCCCCCACAACTACAAAGATATTTATAGCCACAGTTATATTTTAATGCTTTAATTAAAATGATAGTGAAAATTATAAATAATAATATTAATAATAAGAATAACTAAAATGATAATAGAAAATAAGCAGAATTTCAGTGTATGGTTATAGATTTAGCCATTATGTTTGGTTTTTAGTCATATTTTCATCAGATCTGTGATAAAACATCTGTCTCTTAAATATTGTTGATTACATGTATTTTTTCTTGCGATGTTTCAGTATTTACAATAATTGAGGCTGATGGTTGTTCTTTAATGAAAAGTAGTATTGAATACTGTGATCTTATATATATAATGAAATTTAACAGTAATTAAAATATAATATTCAGAAGTACTTTTGATTAATTCCTTAACCCTCTTCAATTACCAAAAGTACTTCTGCGAATTGAAAAACTATATATATTTTAATTACTGTTATATTTATTATTATTACAAATCTTTTTTAATTAATGGACATTTTATTTGTATATAATGAATTTGTGTGAAATTATTTTATGCACCATGGGAGCTTGTATTGATTGCTGTGTGATAATAGGATGTTCTCATGTTGTATGTATTATGAAAAGTTCTAATCAAATTTGATGGGCAGAACAAGATAGTCAGTAGAATGTTTGGCATTGGATGTGTGGAATATATTTTGGAGTAAGAATTTATCATTATATAATAATTGCTTCCATTTTAATATTGTTTCTGAAAGATCTTTTTGTAGTACTACTTAAATTGTGTTTTGATTTATGTTACAATTTTTGTCAAAAGAACTGTAATTGAAAATAATTATTTTAACTATTATTAATAATGTGTTAATTATTGTGTCACTTAATTGCCATTAGCATTTTAAGATATATTCTGAAATAGTAAAATTGCCTTTGATAGTAACATTCATTTCATTCTTGACTAGTCACCAGGAAAGTTTAGTGATGTAGTGATTAGCATATTTTTCTATCATGCTCTCAACGTGCAATTCAAATCAAAGACAGGTAAACCTTGAGAATTTTTTAGCTTATAAATATTCTTAGGATTTTTTTTTAGATAGTCGGGTTCATTAACAATCTAATTAGCTACCCAGTATAAGGTCACAAGTTAAATTTGGACTAGTTAGATGCGTGTTGATATATTGACTAAAAAAATGTAAAATGTGATTGTAAAATACCTGAAATTTTGCCACTGGGAGATATCATATACAGTAATTTTTTTTTATACATTAGAAACTATTTACTATTTTATTTATACTTGTATAAAAAACTACTTTATAAGTACTATCTCCAAGTTTATTAAATATGAAATTAATATAAGTTGTCTTTATTGAGATAATATTTGCAAAATTATATCAGGTTTATTGCACTATTTTATTATAGCAATATTTTAGAACTCCAATTTATTGTGTAAATAGCTATCTTATGTATAAAAGTACACATTTATGAATTATTATTTCTTGCTTAATTGGTATGGACTCAAGTGTTTTATTTTTCCATTTGTATTGTAGCATTATATTTCTGTTACAAATGCCATCATATTAGGTAAAGTATGAGCTACTAAAAATTTTTTTTGATTGTACATTTTATAGTACATTGGTAGACCAAGGATAGGTTTGAAACCAAAGGCAATATGCAATGGGATAATCATTTTTTTTTTACATTAAGACATCAAGTTAAAAGGGAATTCCTGCATCCATTTATTATGAAGGCTTGCACTTGGTGGCGCTACTGCATGGATACTTATTAATAGCATGTGTAAGCATATGAATGGTTATCATGTGATGTTTTGATGATTTTGTACCTATTCTGTCCATAGGATAATGCTGAGTGTAGTTTTTGAAAAACCAAAGAGACCAAAATATATAGATGCTGAACTGAGTTCAGATCTATATTACTATATAAGCAAATGAGCTTGGGTTGGAAACAGGGTGTTTTCATCTATGATTAGTGAATTGTTTTAGTAATGGCTATAAACCTGGGTATGCATATAATAGGGTGTTGAATAAATTAAGTGGTACCATAGGTAGTCAAACCTTATTAAATGGTAGTATTTACAACAAGTTCAAAACAAATTATCTATTAAATCATCAAAAGTGCTAGTAGTTAAAAATATATAAAAATTTTATTGCTTTTACGTTTAAATATATGTGTGCATGTATAAAGAGTAATCACAAAATTAGAAAACTATTTCGAAAGACCAACAAAACAATTCACTGAAACATCAGATAATTAAATATTTAGATCCAGCAAATGTTTTTAAAATAACAGATCACAAAACCTAATGAAATTTACTGATGTTAAAATATTTGTGAAACTTTATTAAGTTAATAATATTTATTGACGGAGTAATACAGAGAGCATACCAATAGCTCAAACAAGATTTTAATAAGTGCAGTAAGAGAAAATATTTAAAATCTCTATCCAGAACATTCCTATCCCTAGACCAATTGGTTTCGAGCTTTTGGCTCACCTCAGTGAGGAGCTAGAATATTCAGATACTAGATCTAAAATATCAACTCAAAACCCAGCACTTATTTAATACGTAATATTTAAGTAGAAACTCTGAAATTTTCTGACATGAAAATGTCTTTAACTCCAGCTACCTAATTTAAATAGCTATCAGGACTGAACCAAATTCATAAAAGCAATGTCACATTATATATGACTTGCTTTATTGATTATTATAATTTTACCTTTAAGGCTTGGCACTGCTAAGGCTAATAATATATGGTAGATCTGAATTTGGTTCAGTTCCATATAGCTATTTAAGATAGATAGCTGTAGTTAAAGACATTTTATGTCCGAAAATTTCAGTGTTTCTACTTAAATATTACGTATTGAATAAGTGCTGGGATTTGAATTGTTATTTTAGATTTAGTGTCTGAATATTCTAATTTCTCACTGAGGTGAGCCAAAAGCTCGAAAGCAATTGGTCTGGGGATAGGTATGTTCTGGATAGAGATTTTAAATATTTTCTGATCTTGTTTGAGCTATTGGTAACTTTCTATATTACATATTTGTAAATACAGGCTAGTAAAAACAATGTTATGCTATATATGGCTTGCTTTATTGATTATTTACAGAGTTTATTGCTCTAATAAAGTTTGTTAATAGGTAAACGAATATATTTCATTTATTTGTTTATAATAAGTTGATGTAAAATATTTCTATTATTTTGTATTTTCAAAAATGATTACATATTCATGTTAATTGAAAGAAAACCTTAAAATCGTGCCTGATTATTTATGGTACTATGGAGATGACCTGGAAATCTATAAAGCAAAATGCATTGTGGGAAAATTTGATGTCATCTCAAAAAAAAAAAATTATGAATACTGGCAAATTTAAAATGGGAAAAAAAAATCTTTAAAATTTTCAGTGCAGTCAGTATTCATTCGTGTTTTTTTTTTAAAAATCGCCATATTGTACTGACCTACATGAGGATGACTGAGTAGAGAACATTACTCTGGGTCTGTCCAAGACAGAGTCAGGTCTCCACTATATGCTAAATTAAAATATAAAAGAGAGAAGGAAAAAAACAAGCATTGTTTGTAATATTGGTATTCTAGAATATCCGACTAAATTCACCTAAAGGATTAATTATACTGCTAAATTGCGTCTCATCAATTTTGAAGAAAAATGCTTCTAATATCTGTTTCATTAAAATTTGTAGTTATTATCCCAGGATTTTATCCAGTAAATGAAGCCCTTGTTGAATGATTATCTGAAAATAAATAATAATTGCTAGGGAAAAGAAACAACCGAAATAGCTTTTTAAAATTATCATCAGAATAAATGCAGTAAAGTAATCGATGAATTTGTTTTGTTAAGGTGTCACTAGATGATTTTATTTTTGTTTTTATATGCAATCGACAAAAAGATTAAAATAGATTACAGAGATTTCAAAATATACATTTTACATTGAAAATAAAGATTTTCCACGATGGATTAATTTGATTGGGATGATCTTCATTGTCATTAAACTCGAATAATAGCGCCACAGATAGTTAAATTTGCTTTTATACAAAGTACCATTATTTTATAAATTTGGGAATTTTGATATTCAAGTGTTGTATAAATTTTATATGAATAGCAATTATTTATTTTATGTTTTAATTAATATGTTAAATAAATTGTTAGTGTAATAAATGGAACAAGCTCTGGTGGAGACCTAAGTATTATAGTTTATATTTGATATTTAAAAAGTAAAGTGTGACAGATAAATGAGAGTGAATACATACTAATCTTAGATGTTGGAGAGAGATTGTGTTCTTAACCATCACCTTAAATTTTGAAATATAAATATTAAGTTATATTTCATTATGTGTTTTTAAATTGACCAACATTTTAGCTTTAAATTGGTAATTTTGGGACCTTTCGTCTGACTATCTTCAGAGTAAAAAGGATTTAAAACACTTCAATCAATCTCCTCCAACATGCATGTTGTATTGCCACATGTGTCATGATTCTATGCACTAAATGTATTATATTTGATTTCCCATATGCTGAAAATATTCAGTATTTGCTAGCCTACAATGATTATTATTTTGTTTCTTCTTTGTATTAATTTTTTATTGATATTTACATAAAATAAACATTGTAGTCATTTTAAAATTAAATGGTATTATTTTTTAATCATCATCTTAATACAATTTAAGTTCAGGTCATGTTACCACAGTGCTGATTCATCTAAAGTTACACTTAAATATTTTATTACATTTGCAATTTGCAACTAGGAAATTAAAGGTAGAAAGTGTATATAAAATCCCTTATATGTATATTTACTTAGATTAATGAGTAAAAGTCAAAACGTTGAGAAATTATATGTTTACCAGTATTATTTATTTAAAAACAGGCAAAACTCTCTACACAATAGTGCCAATTAGTGCAAGCCAGAGTAATCAATGGATGCCAGAGAGCACTATTGTATGGAGAGTTTTGCCTGTTTTAATAACAATTATAAACAAGCATAAGAAATGGTGATCATGTGATGTTTAGTGGTTTAATACCAATCCTGCCTAATAGTATAGTGGTGGCTATGGTTATTAAAGAACCAAAGACACCAAAATGTATGAGTACTGAACTGAGTTCAGACCTGTATAACTATATAAGCGAATGAACTTAGATTGAAAATATTATTGTGTTTTAAATTTTATTCTCATAGTTTTGTAGTTAAGTAGAGATAAAAGGTGGCTGCTGGAGAGTTGCATTAGATCCTAAGATCTAGGTGCAGTGCTCTCGGATCCAAGGCTCCTCACTGACGAAGGCTACAAGCTAGAAACCTGTCTGGGGATATTGGATGAGTAGGCCCTAGATAGGGATTTTATGCACAAGCCTTCTGGCATCTATTGATTGCACTGAGTGGCACTACTGTATGGAGAGTTTTGCCTGTTTTAATTTCAGTTATGAGCAAGCATAAGAAATGGTGATCATGTGATGTTTAGTGATTATTTATTTTATTTGGGAAATCTGGAGTGAGTGTATTTACGTGTGTTAGGGTATTATGAAGGCTTAACCATATGCAAATTTGCTTTAAATATACACAGGTGTATTGGAATCATGATTTTTTAGCGTTTCTCACTCAGATTTCCATTTTAACACAGTTAATCTCTTGCTTACTGAATCTTTTCCAAGCCAAAATCAAATATTAGAGGTTACAGTATGTTGGAGCAAGCTACTGATGTCCTAATTATTAAAGTTTTCCTGTTAAACTGATTATGTTATGAGGTTATTTTATTGTTTGAGAACCTTTTTTTTTATATAAATAATCGGATATATATAATTTTTTTTTTAATTCTATAATATGGTGAGTGAAAAATTAATTTTAAATTAAAAAGTATATTTTCTAAGCAACATATATCAAATATAAACTGAGTTTTGTTTTAAAATTGTTTGATAATCTTTTAATATGAATAGAATAAATATTAAAAAAATGTAAAATTATTACTTCTTGTTTTTTTTTTTTGAAGAATACTTATGTAGCAATTTATATGAAATTCAAATAGAAATTATTTTTCATATAAAAAAATATTTGGTCCATATTTATGCATCAAAATAGTATTCATTTACAGTACATATATTAAATGTTGGAAATAATCCAATATAAAAATACAACTAGAAAACCATCATCGCAAACCTTCAGGAAAAACTAATTATTTTGTGTGTTTTTAATCCAAAGTAAATAAATAAAATTGTTTTTTTATAAAATATTTTTTTTATATCTATTATTGTTCAGTTTTTAGCATTAAGGCTGACAGAAAAATCATACATATTAAATAAAATTTGTTTACAATATATTTTTATAATCAAGATTTGTTTTTATTTCAATTTTAAAAAATCAGGTTAAGATAATTTTTAATTTAATTTTAAAAAATATATATATATACTGCCTTCTTGCTCACATTATTGAAAACTTGTTGAAATGATATGAATGTATTTGGAATTTGATATCAAAATATTTGAAATTTTTTCTACAAACTTCTTTGAATCCAAAAAACTAGAGAAACTACCTAAAGTATTTTAGTGTCGTATTGCATTAGCAGTAATTTATAAGAAATGTACAAAATTTGAACAAATTACATTGAATAGAAATATCTTAAATTTTTATTTCAAAATATTTATGAAACAACAGACAAAATAGCAAACAAAGTTTATAATTTAAATAAAAGCATTTAAAAATGCTCCAATGTTTTAGAAAAATTATTTTATTTTTTTATTAATGCATAATTAGAACATCACTTAAGTAATCTATTAAAAATAGAAATATACTTAAAAATAGTTTTTAGTAGTTTAAAAAAGTATTTATATAACTCAGTGGATATTGACAGCATATTTGATACAAAATAATTATATGGTTGGTTATTTAAGAGGTCTTGGAGCACTTTTAATGACAGGTTAAACCTAAAAAGGATTTTGATATAAATTAAGTTTAGTCAGTTGCCCAAATTTCACACATATCACAATGTCTATTGACATTGTTCTCCATGTAATTCCTATTTTATCTGTGTATGTAATCCTGTGTTTAAAGAAATTATGAAAGTTTGTTGGTATTATTTAAAAAATATATAAATGGATACATGAGAAAAAAAGAAAGTATAAAACATAAATAATTGGTCTTGCATAATAAATTTTAATAAATATATATATGTAATTTTTAATGTAAAATGAAAGTATATATCTTGGTTGAACAAATATTAAAAATGAATGTTCGTAATGATTAATAATGAAATTGTTTAAAGATTACAATTGACTAAATTTTTATTAATAAAGTGATGCTTATAAATTGAATTAATATAATATTTATATAAACTAAATTCATACTGATGAAGTATTATACTTATTTTTGTACATTATTTAAGCAGTAATAAATAATAAAAATCTTATGCAACAGGTGTTTGAATATATATTTATATATTGAACCGGATCTTTTAGCTGCTTCAAAAGTTCCAATGTGAACTTAGAACTAACTTTTATTTTTAAAATAAAACTTTTTAAAAGTTGTGTATGTTGTAGCGCATATACTCATTTGTATTTTTAAATGTTGTGATTTTATTTTCCATAAATTTTGATTTAAAATAGTTTTCCTTTTAAAACTTGTTTTTTTTTTTATCTATTTGTAAAAAAAAAATTCTAATTTAAAGGTTTTAATCTTTTAAGAAAAAAAAATAGAAGAAAGCATTTTAATTTTGAAAGTTTATTGCATTCCTGGTTCTTTTATTTTTGATTGTAATTACTTTTAATTTATTTAAAAAAAAGAAAAGCTGATGAGACTTAATTTTGCACTTACTTTTTTTTAAATCTTGGATAAGAGCCTTGGTCAGATTTTTTAAAAAAATAATATTGAGTCTGAGATAGAGATTTGCCCTGGGCAAAAGCTTCTAATTAAAGATAACATGAGAGGTAAGAATGGACATAAATAGCCCTGGGATTTTGAACCATTGATTATTCAGCTTATCATTTTTATTCTGCTTCTTATGTGTATTGATACCTATTCAAATTGCCATGATGCCATAAATTTCGAAGATTTCTGTCTGCGTCTATACAGCTATTGAGAATATTATCTTTTGCTGTATTCTAATAGGAAGTCCTGCTGAGATTATGTTACTGACTTCCATCTGCTATATGGCAATCTTCTCTGCAGAATGCTAAAAGTACACATGATGTGGAATTTTTTCTACAACATGCAGTGCTAAGTCGGTCCCCGGATCCCGAGTTGTTCCTTCATGTCTTAAAAGCTCGATCAAGAACTGATCTCTAAGATTGCCTCCAGACTCTCGAACATATAAATGGAAACCAAAATCTTCATAGGAACTTTAAAGTGAAATACACGATGTATGCTGCTGAAAGATATTTCCCGAACCTAACCTTAAGCCTCGAGGTAAAACATTTTCATATTCTAACTAAGGTTTAAATCTCTGTTAAAGTCTCAGCTTAATCTTTAAATCAACCTGTCTTTAGTATAAGTTTTGTATATTCCTTCACTATTTTAATTATTTTAAGAATTTTCTGATTATTGTATTTAGAGTGGGTTCTTACTTTGAAGATTCCATATTCATTTATTTAGCCGTGAGTGAATTGTGAGTGCCTATTTTATTCGCTTCATGTTATTTCTCTTTTATATTACTAACCCTTGATAAATACCTGGGCAGATATTAATAATTCTCTTTTAACTCACGGTCCCTTTTGTTATAATTAGTTTAATTAAGCTTGGTTTGTATTTTCCTGCAGACTGCAAATCTTTTGGCTAGCAGTTTATCGAATATATTGTTCTCTTTTTTCTAAATTGGGGATTTTGTTTTGTTATATTTAATATTATGGGAAATCATAATCTTTTCTTGTTCAATTTTTTTGTATTGGAGTCAACCTTAAAGGCCTTGAATGTGGTTAATTATGAGCTGTTCTGCAGACATATGACATTTTTGGTCCTAAAGCTTTATTCTGGGCCCAGGATAGCTCATTTGCGCTGTTTTGTTGTACTCCGTACAAGACCCCTTTTTGTTTTGCATTCTCTAAAAAAGAAAGCTAGAATTAGTTTTTATAAACTGCTGGCAGAAAGATATTATAAATCCCTTTTTTAAAATCTTAGGTGAGAAAACGAACCTATCTGCCAGGGTGTTTGAAGTTTCGATACTCATGTACACTCTCTGATGAATCAGCTAGAGGAATCTAGGGTAATCTTTCGTAATTTGTTTGCTAAAATTTATTATTATAAATTTAATAAGCTATGAAATTATATAAAATTATTTTGGCTAACGTTTGTCTCTATTATTTTTTCAATTGTCTGAACAATGTTAAAGATCTCTTTCTCTCCCAGGGTCTAGCTGGTTGCATTCATCATTACCAACTTTTGGATCACCGTAAATTAAATTTTCTAGGTAGTTAGTGACCTAGTGGCGCACTTGGTGATCGGAAGAAGATGAAGTGAAGAAGCGACCAGTACAGAATATATGAATAATAATTACACTTAAAAACCTTTTTTTGGCACATGGTTTTATGACCTTTTCAAATGTTATGCATCTATTTTAACATTAACCAATTATTGCAGATAGAATGCCATCTAGTGTTCCATAATGAAAGTAAAATAACAACAATAACAAAATAAAACATCAGTAAAATAGAATAAAATCTTTATATAGAGATCCAATATAACTTCAAAGCGTGGAATTTATAACATAACTATATAGAATAAATAATACATATATTATCATCATTATCAACCATTATCAATCCACTGCAGGATGAAGGTCTCTCCAAGTTTAATCCATCTTCTCCGATCTTTAGCTTCTCTTCTCCACATCACCCCTGCACACTTTCTTATTTCATCCATCCATCTCACATGTGGTTTCTTTCTGGGTCTTTTACAATCTCTTGGAATCCAGTTTAAAATTTCAATTGTTCATCTATTATCATCTCTTCTAACAATATGTCCAGCCCAACTCCACTTCAATCTTTTAATTTTTTCAATGAGGTCAGTATCACCTGTTTGTTCTCTTACCCATACATTGCGTTTACGGTCTCTTCTTATTACTCCCAACATACATCTCTCCATACTTCTTTGAGTGGTCTGAAGTCTCTGAATTGCTCTTCTATTAAGTGTCCAAGTCTCAGATCCATAAGTAAGAACTGGTAAAACACATTTGTTAAAAACCTTCCTTTTCAAACACATAGGCATATTTCCTTTTAGTATCAAGTTATTTCTACCAAAAGCACTCCAACCAAGTTTAATTCTATGATTAATTTCCTCCATTATGTTTCCATTTGTATTAATAATCTGACCAAGGTATTTGTAACTGTTAACTTCTTCTAATTCATCATAATCAATCTTTATTTTCATATTTTGAGCAAATCGATTAAATGTTACTTTAGTCTTTTTAACATTTATCTTTAGTCCTACTTTCCTACTTTCATCTGATAATTCCTGCAACATTTCCTGCAGATCTGAAGCATTATTTGCAAAAACAACTACATCATCTGCGAAATCTAAATGACTTAAATAATCACCATTTACTTTCACTCCTTTAGTTTCCCATTTTAATCCACAAAATACTTCATGCAGCACTGCTGTAAAAAGTTTTGGAGATATGGAGTCACCTTGTCTTACATCTTTCTCAATGTTGACTTTCCCAGTGTCATTATGTAATCTAATTGTTGCTGTTGCATTTTTATAAATATTCTTTAAAATATGACAATATCCTGGATCTATACCTTGATGATCTAATGCTTTAATCACTGAAGAAATGTTTATAGAATCAAATGCCTTTTCATAATCTACAAATCCTAAGCATAATGGCAACTCATATTCATTTGTCCTTTCTATAACTTCTGTCAATACCTGGATATGATCTACTGTACTAAAACCACTTTTAAATCCGGCTTGTTCTCTTGGTTGGTGGAAATCCAATGTTCTCTGTAGACGAGTAGTAATTATCTTGGTAAAAATTTTATATTAAACTGATAAAAGGCTGATAGGTCTGTAATTTCTAATATCTTCTTTATCACCTTTTTTAAATATTAATATTATTACTGCATTCTTCCAATCATCCGGTACATCTTTATCATTTAGACATTTGGTATATACCTTTGCTAAAATTTTTTCTATTTCTTCACCTGCTTCTTTTAATATATCAATTATAATTCCATCGTTACCTGGAGCCTTTCCTTTCTTCATACATTTAATTGCATGTCTCACTTCTTCATTTAAAATTCTGGGCAATTTGGAAGATGTAATAGATATAGGAGGTACTTGTTCTTTATTACTATATAATTCTTGATAAAAATCTTCTATCAATTTCATGATGTCATCTCTCCTTTTAGTAATAATTCCATCTTTTTTTCTTATTGCAGATATAAATTTTCTACCAATACCAAAATGTTGTTTTACATTCTTAAGACTTTTATTTTCTTCTACAGCTTTCCTTGCTAGTTCACAATTATACTTTCTTATATCATTTTCAACTCTTTTCCGCACCATTTTACAAAATTCGAGATATTCAATTCTTTTTAATGCATCATTTTTGTATATCTTCATATTCCTTCTTTTCTTCATAAATTCTCTAGTCTCAGTAGAAATTTTATTGGTCAATTGCTGTTTCTTTCTACCAGCTATCTTTGTTGCAGTTTTCAAAAGTGTATCAGTTATTTTCATATTAATTTCATTCAAATCTGAATCATGTTCAAAATCTACTAATACTTGAAACCGATTTGTAAGTTCTAATTTAAATTCATTAGAATGTTTCTGAAGATTAGGAATATCAACTGTAAATATTGTTTTTCTTAATAATTTTTGTCTCTCTAGTTTTACATTAACACGTATCTTACACCTTACTAATCAATGATCACTTCCTGTGTTAAATTTATTAAGAACATTACAATCTTGAAATATGTATTTCCTGTTAGTCAAAATATAATCCAATTCTGCTGTACCTTCATTTGGATGCTTCCATGTCCATTTCCTTTTAACATTTTTCTCAAAAAAAGAATTCATAATATAAAGTTTTTCTTTTTCTGCAAACTCCACAAGTCTATGTCCTCTCTCATTTCTATTACCATAACCAAAATTACCCACAACACTTTCATCTTTCATTTTTTTTACCAATTCTAGCATTAAAGTCTCCCATAACAATTTTAAAATGGTGTTTACTCTGATCAAAAGCCTTTTGTACAACCATATAAAAATCTTCTACTACTTCATCACTATGAGAACTTGTTGGGGCGTAAACCTGAATTATCTGCATTTGGTATCTGCTATTAAGTTGTATAACTAATCTTGTCACTCTGTCCGATACACCATCAATCTCCACAATATTGTTCTTCCACTTTTTATTTATAATGAATCCTACTCCACTTGTATTTCCAATATTTGTGCCTTTATAATAGAGTATATGTCCACTTTTTAAATCAATTGTCTCTTTACCTTTTTTTCTAACTTCACAAAGTCCAATAATGTCCCATTTAATATAAGAGAGTTGTTCTTCTAATTCTTGCAATCTTCCTTCACTTGAAAGTGATCTGCAGTTGTAAGTACCTAAATAAAAAGTCGTCATCAAATGGCAGCCTGGGTCCACAATCAGGGGATTCTTAGCACCCTCCACCTTCGGCCACCAACCGCTGCCTTGGTTGGTGACTTTACAGCCTCCTGGGAATAATGGCCATGCTTTATTTTTGTCTGTCATAATTGTATATATGAATTGGAAAAATATTTATCATTTACACAAACATTCATTCTGCCTTATCAGGCACTGAGAAGAAAGACCATGGTGTTTCTTGATCTTAAACTCAGAGGTAAAAAGCCAATAAACTCACCACGCTGGCTAATGCGTGTTGGTGAGCAGCCCATCCATGTTCGTATACTATATGAATAATCACATAGTAATAACAGCTGCAACGACAAGAATGTATGTAGTGGACATTAGGAATTTGCCCTGCTCGGTTCCTTTAAGGCCTCCAAGAGGAATCAAAGGGTCTCCTTTCAGTTAATAGCAAAACTCCTTTCTGCAGCCTACATACATTATACAACTTTATATATATTATTTTATATAATTTTCTATTCATTTTCAATTGACCAGTTGTTAACTAAATTTATTGTGAAGTTTTATAAATATATAATTATTTAATTTATACTTAATGTAATATGTTTTATATATTTGTCTAATAAAATGTTTAATATTTTTTGTCGCATCTATTTTATGTGTATATGTTAAGTAATGAATGTATAAAGCAGATGTATTGTCTTGTCTATTAATTGTAATTATGTTCTTTGTCTCTTTCCTCTGTTCCTCTGTATAATCATAGTAAATCATATTGTAATGATGACCATTAATTTTATATACAATTCCTTTTTTGTATTTTATATCATCTCATAATTTATAACTACCTATTATTTTATCCAGACTTTTACTATTCAATCATCCAATATTTATATGCTTGTTAATAAAAATTTTGTTTTTTATTAATGTATTATAAATTTTGGGATAATATGAAGTTTGGTCCATTTCTTATTTCAACTATTATTACTATCATTATTCTAATCATTTTGCATAGAAATGTTATTATTTAATATAGATTTCTTAAAATTAAAGAATATATTTTTAATAGTTTTAGGGTTAGTCTATAATCTTTATATAATTGAATAAATTGATTCTTTTGTAAATTAGCTACATATTTACTTGTATTATATTTATCATTTCTATATTTAAAATTTTTAATAATTGCCATTTTTTGTACCCATGCTTGTTGTGAATCTATAGGAATATTTTTTTTCTTAATTTACCTTTTTTAATAAAATGTTTTAATATAATTTTATAATTATCTATTTGAATTTTTATATCTAAATATTTAATTTTATTTTCAAATTCTACTTTGTAAATTTAATATTACATAAAAATATTATTCATAGCTTTTTTATTACCAATAATTAAAATATCAATATTTCTGGAATAATATTCTTGATTAATTATTTCTTTTTTAAAAAAAAAATTTATAATGGTTTCTAATTCATTTATAAATATTGATGATATAAGAAATGCACAACCCATAACCCATCCTTTATGTATATTCCAAAATCCATTATTATATTTAAAATATAAACTGTTATGTATTAATGTTAAACCTTCTATAATATTTATTATGTTTATAACATATACTGATTTAAACATTTTATTAATATTTGTATAATTTTAAATCTTGAAATATTTGAATACATTTTATCAATATCCATTGTAAAAATACTTTTTTTTGTAATTAATTTTATATTACTTAATTTGGTAATAATGCTATGTATTTTTTATAAAATAATTCATATTCTAAAATACATGGTATCCATTTATATAAGTATTTACTTAAATTTCTGTAAAATAGTCACTAAAATTGAATAGCAATCGTAATAGATTATATTTCTCAATTTTAACTTTTGTAAAAAAGATGGGTTTTTATAAGAAGGATACAATAATTTATATTGATTTATATTTATAATTTTCATTTCATTAAGTAATTTTATATATTTGGTTTAAAAATAATAATGTCTTTTAGTAATTTGTTATATCCTTCTTTATTTCCCTCTATATAATCTTGATAATACATAGTAACAAATCTATTGCATTTATCTTTGCAAATAGTAATCCTTTCAACATCGCAGATATCCTTAATATTGTTAATAGTACTTCTAAGGTTATAATCTTCATTAGTAATTTTCTTTTTATACAGACATTTATTTAGTAAACAATTTATTTTGGCTAATTCGTTATCAGTAATAATCTTATTAATATTGTCATCAATTATAAGTATGAATGACGGTCTTTTTCTTAGCAAAATAGTTTGTTCTTTAGAAAATTTAAGTGACATTAGATTTATGAAATTATCCTGTTGTTCTTCATTATAGTTTATATTTGTAAAATTGCAATGTTTTTGAGGTTAACTCATAGCAAATGTTTATTTTAAATATAATTGAATAACCCTTAGGCATTAGCAAATGGCTGGCTGTGTATTAAAGTTAAAATATCACTTTAACTTTCTTTTTCTTCATGTATTAGGAAGATTGTCTACAATGCTTTTGCTAGAAGGCATGAATTTAATTAATCAGAAATTTATTGCTCAATGTTTTTCCACATGATTGATCTATCTACAAAATATGAAATCACTTACAATCTTATCAATGATGATTTTAAATTCTAATATTATTTATTAAATAATAATTTACACTGCTAAATATTAAGATGTAATGTTTTTGAGTCTAACTCACTGTATTAAAATATAACTGGATAATTGTGATGAGTTAATCTAAAAAAATATTACATCTAAATATTTACTGCTGTTAATTCTTATTTATTATATAACATTAGAATTTAAAATCATAATTGCTGAGTTTAAAACAAAATAATTTCATACTTTCCAGATAACATATGTCAATCATGTGGAAAAACATTTAGCAATAAATTTCTGATTGATTAAATGAATTCATGTCTTCTAGCAAAAGCATTGTAGACAATCCTCCTGATATATGAAAGAAAGCAATATTAAAATGGTATTTTAACTTCAATGCATTGTCTTTTGCTGAAACTGAAGGGCCATTCAATTATATTTAGAACTGTAAATTATTATTAATATATAAATATAATTATTGTCAGTAGCTTGGAAATATAATTACTTTGAATGTTGATAATTCTAAAGATTAGAATTTGAAATTTGAATTAACTTTTTGTTTGTTCAATTTTCTTTTTGGAGGGAGGACAGTCAAGAATTTGACCCATTCCTTCCGGAATGGTAGATTTGATTGTATTTATTTTGAAGGTAAAAGTTGTATGATGCATGTATAAAGATGACTAGAATAAGTAAAAAAAAAGCAGTACTATGATCAAGCTAATAACACTTGATCTTCATTAAAAATATTAAAACCAACAGACAATTTAAAATACTTTATAATTTTAAATAATATCCAAGGCAACTATACTAAAGAGCATAACCACTAAACATCACATGATCACCATTTCTTATGCTAGCAAATATAAGAGCATATTCAATAAAATATTTAAGCAAGACCAGAATAACTATGTCGGAAAACTAGTCTGTTTAGCATTAATTGCATATTGTGATCTTTTAATTAAATATGATTCCTTAATTTTGCATTTTCTATCATGAAGCTCCTGTATTAAAATATTAAACTTTTGGGGAATACAAATATGACCAGTTACACTTTGATGTAAATAAAATGTTGAATAAACCTTTTGATCCTCCATTGCTTTCTTATACACATAATTATGCTATTGTAAACAATATTTCATATTATTCTTCATTATACAGAGAACTACATCTTAGATTCTGGTAGCTAATAGAATATATACCAGAACACTTATTAGCATCATCTGTCTTACTTTTACTATTATTCAATATCCTATTAAGTTGTAATAGAGTTCGCCATCCTAAATTCATAATTTTTATTAGATTATTTTGTATAGAAGGTATTGTACCCATCAAAATTGTGTGTTCATTCAACAAGACCTAGAATCCAAGCAAGAGTACAGACAGCTAGCATATATGAGATACACAGGTCTGGAACAATACTAAACGCTAACCTATTTACCTGTGTTCCAAGGTCTATGACTATATGAGCAGCACTTTTGAGGATACTAACAAGCTTTCCATTACTCCAGTCTTGGCAATGAGAACAGGAAGAGCAAAGAGACTTAAAATTAACGATACTAAGTGATTGACCAATAATCGCAAAGAAATATAACAATTACAGAATGCTCCAACTATAACTATGGTTTGGGCATTACAAAGAAGGATATATTATTGAACACTAGTTGGATAGCTATTAATTAATAAATTCTTTACTATTCACTTAATAATAATAACCAAGAAATTCTGACTTATCAGTGAATTAAACAACAGTATAGATTATTCCCAAATGTTAATTAATAATCATAGCAACAACAATAAACAAGGCAATATAAAACAAATGAGTGTCTAATTGATAATAATTAATGAGATTTCATTAACTAGGGGGCAATATAATTAAATCAAATAATTAACGATAGAGATTCAGGCAATGAATAGCAACATACTATAACAGATAAATGATATAACATCAATTTATTAAACAGTTTGATTATTATAAATGAAACAAAATATATGTGTGTGGGGAATGTCTATACAATCATTATTACAAGTCTGCTTATAATTTAATCTGCATTTGTGTGTTTCGGCAGATTATTTAAATAGATCATTTGGAAGTTACATAAATGAATATAAATATTGGGTTTAATACATAATTGCGTGGTTAGTACATGAACTTTGGTTGATGCAGTTAATATACCAAGGTTATGGAATAAATTAATCAGATCAACAATAGTAAATTATAGCTCAATCCTCATCAGAATTTTACAAACTTACGCATAACAGATTTGATTATGTCCTTATACATATAAGTAATAGCTGATGTGTGATTTTAAGAGCGTGCATGATTACATTTCTACTAGATTTGGGAGATCACCCCAAATGGGCGGGAGCAAGATGGTTCAGCCAAACAAAAACTGCAATTACATAATTGGACCTAAATACTTAAATGGCATGGGTTGCGAAAAACACACGATTATGTCTTACGGATAACATTTCAGGTTGATAAATAAAACAATACTAATGAAGATGGTATTACGTTATAATTTACAATCGCCTACATGAATGAGGTCACTTAAGACACTGAGTGGCTTTGTTAGATTTGCACAAGAGTGAGAATATGCCTGCATGACAGCCGAGACCATATCTCTGAAAAATAGTGGCACAAGCTAGCTTGTTGGGATGGTTTATCTGTATTCTCCCATACATTTATCCATTGGAAGTGCCTGAAATAGATCCCCAGTAGGAAAGACATATATCTTGAGAGAGAATGAGAATGGTTCAAAGCATTTCGAAGATTCCAAGGTGCATGGCAAAGCAAGAAAGTCAATGAATTAAATGATATTTTTATAATGCCTATAATGTATGGATAATTCGTGACACTAATGACTGCGACAAACTAATTAATACCTGATGAAAATAGTATGTTATCTGATGCAATGGAATGCATAAATGCAAACCATCCCAGGGCTGTTAACCAATGCTGAATAAAATATAAAATGGTCAGAATCTAAAGACTAATGGGAATAAATTGCTCTCTCCCACACTTCTAAAATATCTCCCTACAGTTCTATAATGATCAATACATGAACAATTGACATATTAATTATATAGAATAAAACCATAGATCACACACATGCGGATAATACATTGAATATAAAATTTACTTCTAGTGGGTTTTACTTAAATAAATTTGCAAGACATATTTCAATGATTATGTAAGGATTTAATTTATAGTTAATGAGAGTAGCTGAGTACAGGCATCAAAGTTTCACTTGCCATTTAAATAGTAAACAATATTGTATGAAATAATTGGTATCAAACCATGCGAGTTTTAGGATAATTAACTTTCAAGCAAAATTTATGTCTCCAACAATTCAATAGGAGAAAGTATGAGCAATAGAGTTTAAACTTACTTGCTAGGTTGGATACCAACTTGGCCTATTAAGAGTTGATCAAAATAATAACTAAAGAGAAATAAATTTCAATCTAGATTGCTGCACCAATTTTAACATGAAATTAATGCAGCTTTAAATTAAATTGTATTGACATTATTTAACATTTTACAGAATAGCTTTGAAGAAATAAATAATAGTAAGCTTACAAATATAGTTTTAAAATAAAATGCTAAGTTAATAAAGAGTTCACTAGTTGGCGGGAATGTAGACTTTTACCTTGGCCACTTATTAACACAAAGCAGGTGGTCTGTGGATCATGATCATATATTGATTTTGCTGGAAACGGGTATCGGTCGATAATTAAAGTTCACATTCGGGGAGCATTTTCTGCGAAGAGTTCATTTAATTGGGCCCAGTTGCTTCAGTCTTCAGCATCATGAGTGGGAAGACGAGAGTCCCATAGGCATGGGGAAGCAAACAGTCATTCCCTTTATCCTGACATAATTTATTTCACAAATTAAATTAGCATGGATGATGTTAGCACTCTAACAGAATATAAAAAAACTCACTGTCAGCCAAAATTTCAGCTATTTATACATAATATGAATATCTAAAGAATGCTGTTATCGCTACCTTGAGGCAAGATATTTTATTCATCTCACATCATATCTAGAAAATCAGAACATGATCCTTTACATTTTTTAAGATGTTAAATCTGATTAAATTCTCACCAGCCATTGTCTCAAACTCAGTATACTTGGTTATATTTAAAATTGACCCAGATTGCCATATATGGTAATGGAAAGACTGATCAGTTAGCCAAGTGAAATTTAATTTATACATTTTTTGAAAATGAGACACCGACCCGCCAAAACCACCAGATTTAATGATTACATTGTGTGAGTTGTAAATATCTATTTTGCTTTATATAAATTACTAGTAAAAATTATTAAAATATACATAATATTATTGATTTGTGCTACACATATACACATGCATGAATTAAATAGGCAAAAGAAACCTTGTTTGATAATTTATCAAAATAGATATCTATTTAATTTTCCATAAAATATTTAAATTTTAGTAGATCCACCCAGATTTGTGTACCTATATATTTATAGATGCTATCGCCTATTGCTAGATGCTGGTGCTAACCACATGGATAAGTTGGGTTCAAACCTGTGCTAGTGGTTATCTAATTAGCGTCAGGTGAAACACAAATATGTATAACAATATTCACAGTTTCAGCATATATGACACCAAAACCCATTTTTTATGATCCCTATTTACCTTAACATAACTAGACCTCTTTTTTTTATCTTTATTGGTAGTGATTTACTGCCCTCTTAACAGCTCAATTTAAAATTATCTCGAACTAATTATGAATTGTTATATTACCATTAAAAACAATTTCACTAAATTTATGAAAATAAATATATACTTGTATATTAGTAAATGAATGATTAGTCACTCCTATTAAAGATGCTTAGCTTAAAATTGAATCTATAATTGAAAATTTACACATCATTATGTATTCAGAAAGCTTACTAATCATCAGTTCTCATATGATATGTATTTTGCTCTCTAACCAAAAACTTCTCATATGGTTTGGAAGTTAACATAGAAACTTAGTAAATTCATAAATGTTGATGTATATATACAATTATTAGTATTTTTATCTTTAATTATTATTTGAAATTATAAGCTGACTTTATTAATAATTACAAAAATTGCACAAATATGAAGTTTCACTTTTTTAAAGTATTAATATTTGATTTATTCACCATTTAAAAGTATTGTTAAAACAGGCAAAACTCTTCACACAGTATAAGTTTTGCCTGTTTTAACAACAGTTATGAGCAAGCATAGGAAATGGTGATCATGTGATGTTTAGTAATTTAAAATTACGGCAGTTATCGAAAATGTGAGCTTTGCATGTTTGTTAAAAAATGTTTGCTTCAGAATCTCATTTGTGAATTATTATATTAAATTTTAGTTGCTTCATAAATAAATTTATATGTATATAGTAAATGCAGATTAACTTCATAATATTTTAAAGAATAATATTCAACCACACACTTTCGCAATGTAGTATGTAAATCCAATAGTAAAGCAGGAAACCAAAGCTATTTATTGGACAAGCTTACCTTATATTGTAAAAGAGTACAACATGTAATATTTAATAACACAGGACAATATAAATATCTGAAAAATGAATGATTAATGTAAGAAGTCAAGTGTTATGCATCTTGGAAGTTCACATGAATGTTGAGCACCCAAACTGCAAAAATTGCTATGGACTTTGAGCTCTAAAAGCTGCTACTTTACTGCTAAAGAGCAATCGTAAATCATTTTATTCTAAATATAATCTAAAATCAAATCTGAATAGGTTATGAATTCAAAAAGTTTTGATAAATAAAATTTAATTTATATAATGCAATTCAAGATATACTTCTTTGAATAATCTGTAAAATAATGTGGACTTGCATACATTATACATATATCATCTTTTCTATGTTGTGTTCCCGATTATAAGTTTTAGTCTCTGGAGAGGAAGTTTATAGAACAAAATACATATTGTGCCAGAGCCGTTAATCAGTAAACTTTATGAATACATTGGTCATTTTTGTGATATAAATTATGTTTCTTTTTGTATTATGCATGCTTAATAATTAATGATTAATCAGTCATTTATTAGATATTAATATTACCATGATTTATTATATATATATATATATTGAGACAAGTCTCATGCCCATCAGAAGCGCAGATTTATAATTCAGTCAGGCATTTATTTTAACAGTGTATACAAACTGGCAATGTGATTACAAAAAATTACAATAATGATTCTCATTAAAAATGTTTAAAGTTAGAGGAATAATTTTTTTTTTTTTTACATCTCCCTGTAAAATTACAGAATTTTCATTTGTGGAAAGGAAGAGTCTGGAAAGTAAAGAATTGTTCCATAATAACATAATAAAGTATTAAAATATTAATTTTTATATGAATTTGGAGTAACCTATAATTCAAGATCACTTCATTTATAATAAAAAGTAACAAATTATTAATTCAATTTAAGTTAGTATAAAAATTCATGAATTATTTAAAGAAAATTTGTATATAAAAATGTCAAAATAAATGGTCATTAAATGAAGGAGAAACTGATTTATAAAAATAACAACTTAATAAATTTTATTTGGAATAAAAAGTTTCAAGACTTTCTTTGCTTATGTCAAAGACAGAGATAATGTCAACATTTCCATTTTATTAAGCTTTCTCATTTATTTGCTTATCTTCTTACATCTTTGTCAAATAATCAATTGAACCAAGACAATTCTTTAGCAGTAACCAAAGGATTTACTATGGGTGTCTACCATGAATAAAGCAGAAACAGTTAAGATTAGTACTATTATATGATCTTTAAATCTAAAGATCATGATTGATTGAACAATCTTCATGAAATGTTTTGCTGTTTTCCCTTAGTCTTTCTAATTAACATGAAATAATGTAAATGTTATGGAGTTCTCTGTGCCTAGAAAAAGGCTTGTCTATTTGTAAAATTGACTTGCTCTGAAGAAAGAGAATACTAATCTTCAAATTAGCATATTTCAATTTCTAAGTATAAAGAAGAAACAATTGTAAATTAATAACATTAGTAATAGATATTTATATAGACAAGTATGTACATATTATATTTTAATATTTGTGGTTAGAAATACTTTATTATCATTATATATATTTGTTTAAAGTACTAAATATATTGTAATATAATTTTTAAAATTTTAAAACATTACATTAGTGTGTTTTCCTGAAGGTTTGTGATGATGGTGTTCTAGTTATATTTTTATATTGGACTATTTCCATCATCTAATATATGTATTGAAAATGTCTTTAGAAAAAATTAACTTTATTTAAATATTCTAAATACATTCAACTGTTAGTAATAGCACATCAAACAAGTTAGTATATGCACAATGTTTTGAGAGGTATTAGTCTCCCCTCTTCTTCAGGTATTGCTGTCCTGACCAGTGACAGTACTAGCATGGGATTCGATCTTGGGTCCTTAGATTCTTGAGTTTTGAATTTTAAGGTAACGCTCATCCTGCCAAAGGCAACAATCTGTAGTAACAGACTTGCCTTTGGCAGGATGGCTCAGTGGGTTAGAGCATTACCTTAAAATTCAAAACTCAAGAATCTAAGGAACCAGGTTCGAATCTCATGCTAATACTGTCACTGGTCACAGCAACACCTGAAGAAGAGGGGAGACTAATACCTCTCGAAACATCATGCATGTACTAACCTGTTTGATGTGCTATTACTAATAGTTGAATGTATTTGGAATATTTAAATAAAGTTAAATTTTTTTGAAGACCTTCAATACATATATATATATATATATATATTAGATGATGGAAATAGTCCAATATAACAATACAATTACATTAGTATATATTATTAATATGTGAACTTTTCCTTTTTTTTATCTGCTTATCTACTCAATTTTATTGTATATTTACAACTTTCTTTCAATAAAATACAAATTTTTATGTATGTAATCAAATTGTATCAAACCAATATATTGTAGAAACTAGAAATTAATACAAGTATTAAATTACAGTATTTTTTTTCTTGATTTTAAAACAGATAATGTCTGGATCAGTATATATTGATTCATCTTATATTATAATACATTGTCATATTATTAATCTGTTATACTGATCATTAATTAAATATTATGATTATTAATTTAGTTTATTAACTGATTCTTTGCTCTCTGCATTACATTCTATGTCTGTTCATATTTATGTGTTACTGGTCATCAGCATTGTGTAGATCATGTTGAATATGTTATATACTCTGTTTGTAAATTAAAGAGATGTCACTCGCATGGAAGGACTTCAATTGATCCATGAATTATAGGCAAACTGTTTGTTAACATATAATTGCTTTAATCAGATATGTGTTCTCACAGATATTTATTGTGTATATATATTATGTATATTTCTGTAGTCCACTATATAAAATAGAAACCCAACTTTCCTAGCAACTGATTGCAGATTTGTTTTACTTTGCCTACTATTCGTAGTGTATATGAGCATACTGCAGTACCAATAGTTGTTTTTTCTTTTGATATTTCTTGTTATCTATTTCTTAATTTTTATCTGATGATTTATGAGGGTTCGTTCTATGTGAATCTTTTTGCCCCCAAATGTCTGATTTCTGAACAAACTTCTTTTAGTCTGTTCTATAATAATTTTGCATTACTCCATCTTTTGTGTTTCTGATGTGATTCCATGTATATACTGAGTGTTTTTCTGTGTATGAGGGTTTTCTGTAAACTAAAGTTTTGATTTGCCATGAGGAAATCTTGTCATAAGAATATCGTAGCATGTCAATTTTTGTTCTTGTTCTGATTCTGTTATGAATGTGTATCTAGAATGTTTGCTATAGTGCTTCACCATATGGTCATGCAATTAATAAATCATAGACATAGCGAAATCAGATTTCAGATAGATATGGAGTAGTATTTATGGTTGAGGTTTTAAGATCTTCTATATAAATGTTGCTAGTCAGGGATGACTGGTGAAATCATCCTCATTGCTTGATTTTATTTGAAAAATTCTTTATTGTATTAAAAGCATTTTGTTATTCATTTCTTTATATTATCAATAGGAAGAATTGTTCTGGCTTGTAAACTTTTATTGTTGGTTAATCTTTTCCTTACAATAGACAATGCTTCATCACAGAGGATACATTTTTGAATAAACTTTTTACATCAGAGCTTACCATGTTTTTGATTTATTCCACAGAGTGCCTAGAATCCTTGACAAAGAATTTTGTCCAGTATGTTAAAAGGTTAAGAATCCTTAAGAAATTTTGACAAGTTTTGGCAAGCTAAATTTTTAGAACTAATTAAACATAGTCCTTGTGGATTTTAGATAGGCCATAAAAAGATGAGGAATTTTGCTGAAATGTGATATCAATTTATTTTTTTCTGACTCAGTGAAGTACCTGCAATGCTTTCTGAGCATTGCTTGTATCTTTGTTTCTGAAGTTGGTATCTGATTTTTTTTTTGCCACTTTTTGTATTGGCCTGTTGTGGGGAGCTTTCATATTTTGTTATTATAGTCAGTTGTATCCATTACAACTATAGCAGGAGAGTGATTATGGATTTATCTAGTTTGAGAGATTTAATAGGATTTCTCTCATCAGAGGAAATATTTGATTTTTGTTTTTTCATCTCTCAAGTGTTCTTTTTATTATTTAGCATAATTATGCTGCTTCTTCTAGACACATTTTTTTTGTGTGTCTTCCTTAATTAATGGTTATCACTATATCTAATAAAGCATATTAGACAGTGTGATGGCAAAGTTTAATTCTTTTTCACTGAGATTTTTAATTGATGAAACTTGTAGGTTATTTATTAGAGTATGGTCTTTGATATGCCTACGCAGGTTTACAAGTTTTTTTTAAATTATGTTTTATGTTTTCATGCAATTTAAATATTATTTTCTAACTACTTGAAAAACTCTTGTTAAATCTTCATTGGCATATTCATTTTTTAGAAAAAGTTGAATGCGTTTGGAAAGTTTAAATAAGTTTGAATTTTCTAAAGACATTCGATGATGGAAATAGTACAACATATAATTAATACCAAAATACCATTGTCACAAACTTTCAGGCAAAAACTAAAGTAAGATGTTTCTCATATGACAACTTATTTAAATACTTAGTATTACATATTATGTCTAAAACTCAGTTTGTGATCCTGTAAATATGACCCAAATTAATCAAACAATGGAGAGGATTTGACAGAAGGATCAGAAGAGTAAACGCCAAGTAAAAATCAAAGAAAGAAAGATGAATATAAGTGAAATTGTGGAGAAAATGTGGAAATTTCTGATATCAAATTGAAACGGTGATATATATATATATATTATTTGTTTTTGTTTGATCTTAAAATCTGATCTTAAAATCTTATCCTAATGGAAGTGAATAAGAAAGAGGAGAGTATGAATGGAAAGTTTGTTACCGATGGAGTTGAAAAGGTTCAGATGGCATTATGTATTTTTTTACATTTTTGGATACTGGGAAAGCTGAAGAGTGTGTTATACTGGGGTCGGTTTGTTCATCAAAATTTGTGAAGTTGTATGTCTAAGCTGATCATGTTTTTGTAGAACTTAGATATATTTTCCTTGTGCTAAAAAACTGAGCAATCTTTACATGACCAAAGCAGTCAAATTATTTTGGTTTTTATTTCAACTTTTTAGAAGTTATATTCAATGGATTTTCTCAAATTGATGAAAATAAAGATTGATAATGATGAGTTAGAAGTTAACAACTCCTTGGTCAGATTATTATTACAGATGGAAACATAATGGATGAAATTAATCATAGATTTAAACTTGATTGGAGTGCTTTTGGTAGAAATAATTTGATACTAAAAAGGAAATATTCCTATGTGTTTGAAAAGGAAAGATTTTAATAAATGTGTTTTACCAGTTCTTCCTTATGGATCTGAGATTTGGACACTTAATAGAAGAGCAATACAGAGACTTCAGACCACTCAAAGAAGTAGATGCATGTTAGGAGTAATAAGAAGAGATCGAAAATGCAATATACGGGTAGGAGAACAAATAAGTGTTACTGACTTCATTGAAAAAATTAAAAGACTGAAGTGGAGTTGGGTTAAACATATTGCTAGAAGAGATGATAATAGATCAACAATTGAAATCATAAACTGGATCCCAAGAGATTCTAAAAAACCCAGACAGAGACCACATGTGAAATGGATGGATGAAATAAGAAAGTGTGCAGGGGTGATGTGGAGAAGAGAAGCTAAAGATTGGAGATAGATTGAACTTGGTGAGACCTTCATCCTGTAGTGGATTGATAATGGTTGACAATGATGATGATATACCAGATCTTCTATTTAGTCATTTCATTATCATTTTCAACCATTATCAATCCACCGCAGGATATAGGTTTCTCCAAGTTCAATCCATCTTTTTCGATCTCTAACCTCTCTTCTCCACATCACTCCAGCACACTTTCTTATTTCATCCATCCATCTCACATATGGTCCTTTTCTAGATCTTTTACAATCTCTTGGAATCCCATCTAGGATTTCAACTGTCCATCTATTATCATCTTTTCTAGCAATATATATATATATGCATTAAGATGAGTAAATATGTATTGTAGATTAATTACTATCTTTATAGTATGCACTCTGTATATGCTTTTTCACATACCTGGTGGATCCATTGAAGCTCAAAATATGAATCAATAAATGTTTCACTCAGAAAATACAAAGTATTGAATATTGTTTAATTTCAATAAAATAAAAATGAGATAAATAAATTTTTAAAAAAGTAAAAAGAAAAAATTTAAATTTTGTGTACTAATATCAAAATAATATTAAAATTGATAGATGGTAAAAAAAATTGAAATTTTAATGAACAAATAGTTGATTACAAAGTCGTATTTTTTTATTTTTTATGTCCCCTCCCGCATTTGTTTTTATGAATTTAATTAAAGAACAACAGTAAGAAAAAACATGTATACAAGTAATGAAGGGAAAATGGGAATAGGTAGTGCAGATGTCTTGCAGGAAGGCTAGAAACAGGTCTCGATTGCTGCTATTGCTCTGCCGTGACATTTTCCAGCATTTAAAATCCAGATGAGACTATAACATCTATAATGTAAAGCAGGTCTGGAGAAGTCTCACAACCACGTTGGGGGATTTGGAGCTTAACTTGGTGATTGTCTTCTCAGAGATCTCTATCATTAAGAACCAAATCATTTCCAAAATCTCACACAAATTCAATTTGCTATCTATTTGACCACTCATATTAGCATAATGGAAGAATTAATTGCTACTTTGGACTGAGTCGATGATTTGGAAGTCTCGATAGCACAAAATCAGTACAAAATCCCATTAGTGTTCTTACTTTTTTTCCGCACTATAGCTGACCCACATTTTTTGCAATATGTTTGGCAATCCATTTCAGTCAGCAGGTTGTGCTCCTTTTAAATGCCAATGCCTATCCTTACTAGTGATTACTTGCATATAGAATTCTTCAGGAGCATGTTTTAAAAACAAAACATGCATGCCAAAGTGGAGAAATTTGTGCAGCTAGAATGCAAGTGTTTTGAGATCATGAGGGATTTTTTTGGTTTGTTTTATGAGCGAGAAAACAATTGCTAAAATAATAAAATTTTCACTATTTAGATATTTATTTTTCCATATTATTTTGCATATATCAAACAACATTCAATTAATACTTTTTATTAGATATTCATTAGACTAGAGATGATCCACTAATGAATAATTATATCTATAGTGAAATTTACTTTCACGCATGGTAGGGACTGGTTTCTATCCACTTTTAGCATGTTATGGAGGGATGGTGGATAAAAACCAGTTCCTACCATGCGTGAGAGTGGTGGAGTAAAAATTACACTACAGAAATATTCATTAAAACAACATTCAGTATTTCATTGATGCAAAAGGGCATATCATTCTTATCACACCTTTAGTGAAAGGTTTATCAATTAATATTTTTAGTAGGGCTTTGGTATGTTAAAAAAAGCATAGAGAGCAATATAATGATATAAATCTTAATTGTAGTAATTGACTTTTTGCATGTGCAGGGATTACAATAATTTAAATTAAAATTGCATTTAGGGAATACATAGTCATGGGAAAATTTTAATCCCTTGTGTGTGTATATATATAGTTATTATTTGTGTGCAATAGATTACATTTGTTTCATTGCAATATTTGGTAAGAGTTTTTAGAGTATAAAGTTTTTTTTTTGTTTTCAAATTGTTTAGCTTCATATTGTTCCTAATTATTTTGAAATTGTTATTTATTGTTTTGAAAATTATTGATTAAGAATGTCTGCTCATGACAATTATTTTATTTAATTGTTGATTAAATTTATATTTCTAGATTAATATTTGCCATAGTTGAATGAACCTTATTTATTTTTTAAAAATTGAATGTCATTAATATTTATTAAATTATCTGTACTTATCTTTTTTAAAAATAAATAATTAATTGGTGAAGGATAATCTTGCAAATACTTTAATTATTTGATTATATTAATAATTTTTATTAGGCACTCATTTGATTAGAGATTATCCAATAACTAAATAATATTTCTGTAGTGTAATTTTCATTAAACCACTCTCATGCAAAGTAGGGAATGTTTTCTATCCACTTTTAATACCTTGTGGAGGGATGTAATCACAAATATATGATCAAAGATGTGAAAAATATCTACGATTCCCAACATTTACATTTTTGCTGAACCAGCACTCATCAGTTGGTCCAGACCCCAGTCTCTTACACATATCCCAAGATGCACATTTCGTGCTGAACCAGCACTCGGTCTGGGCCAACTGATGAGTGCGGGTTCAGCACGAAAAGTGCATCTCGGGAATCATAGATCTTTTTCACATGTCTTTCATCATATGCTTATAATTATGTTCCTCCACAAGGTATTAAAAGTGGATATAGAAAACAGTCCTTATCTTACTCTAGTGTGGTGTAATGAAAATCACATTACAGAAGTCCCTGATTATACATTTGCATGAAGTTAGTACTAAGTAATTAAATTCTAGAAATAATATATATATATATTTTTTTGCCTTTAATTTAAATAATGCAAAATTATGGAATAGATTTTATTGGTAAGAGATTATTTATTTAAAAAGTTGTGAAGCCTAAGAAGAAGAGTCGGAGTGGTGATACATTATATTTACAGGTAAAGAAAAACTTACGTTAAATAGTTCAGAAAGATTTGATTTGATAAAGAAGTAGAAGAAAGTTGATTAATGATTTAGGAGATAGATATAATAAAGGTGTATTTGAAAAATGGGACAAAATATAGAAAACTTAAAAGTTGTCAAACTGAACAATTAACAGCCTGTCTTTTAACAGATGAGTAATGATAATAACATTTTAAATTAAATATATCATCTTGATATTCTTATTCTCAATAAAATAAAACAAAAGAATATAATTGGAAGGGGGGAGAAAAAATATTGATTTTGATTAATATTAACTTGTCTTCCAGTATTGTGCAAGTTTCTGCTAGTTAAAGAAGAAGGGAAAGATTTAGAATGCTTATTCTAAAGTTAGAAGATGGAAACGTCACATTGCCCTCAAATAATCATAATAATATTCAGTTTGGTTTTATTCAAGAATAAGAACAGAAATATTTAATAATTTTTTTGAATCAAATAATAATTTGAATATTAAAAAAATAAGCAACTTTTATGATTTTAGCATAAATAGACATTAACAAATAAAAGTATCTATCTTTGGAATCATAATAAATGAAATTAATCACTGGAATACTTGCTTTTGATAGAAATAATGTTAAAAAAATTTACAAGTCTCTAATTTTGAAAAAAAATTAATGTTTAATTGAAGATTTGTGATAATCGCATTTCAGTTGAAATTATATGTTGGACTATTTTCATTATCTAGTTGAATTGCTAAATATTTTTAGTAAAATTCAAACTTTATTTATTATAGTTTTTAAAATACATTCATCTGGAGAAATCAGGAGGATGTAATTATATAAAGTTATATGGTACTTGTGTGTTTTCCTGTTTACCAAGCTCTGCAGCTCATATTTTTGATAAATATATAGTTTTGGGAGCATAAAAAAATGGCTGATAGGAAATGTTATATTTAATATTTACTTTTTTTTTTCATTAGTGTTTTTAAAAAAATAAAAAATTATACAAAAAAAAATTACAATATTTAATATTATTTTTCCAATTTTCTATTACTGAATATATGTTATTATTAGTGATAATAAATAAAAGATAAATATTATAATGTGTAAATGCCAAAGTGTATATATTGTAATGATCGGGCGAATAACACTTAACGTAATCTGCACTACAAGGTGCCATCTAGACATTTGAACCTAGAAAAATTTATAAAGTAGGCAGATATGTAAGTCAAAAAAAAAAAAAAATTTTTTTTTTTTTTTAAATATTTTGGTTCCGGTCATTAGCCCATGTCACTAGCTCAGTGGAATAGCAGAGATTAAATAATATAATTGAAGAGTATATAAAAAAAGAATAAAATAAGCCACTGCCAGTAATTAACATACAAACATTTATTTATGCACATATATATAAGATTGAAAATTATTTTAGCATCAGTTTACCTTTTAAAATTTAACTTACATTTTTAACTTTGATTTTAATTTACATTTTAATTTTTACAACTTTACATTTTAAATTTTTTTATAAGTTCGCACAGAGGAATTTATAAAAGTTTGTTTTAAAATGTTGAGTATAGATCGGTTACATAGATTACAACGGTTAAAAACATTTCAAAATAAACATAAATGATCAAAATATAAAATCATTGATAACGACAATTGGAGAGGGAAATTTATAAGTAACCCAATAGTATTCACCATAAGATACTTGCATTGTCACCAATAACTTAAAAGACATCCGAATAAATACATTATAGATACTCACCGTAAGGTATCATTATTTATCGAATGTCTATATATTTTGATCAAATGTGAAAACCCAAAACATACTTAACCGATAACCAATCCATGCAAGCGTCTATAAACAACTTAAATTTAATGTATTTTTATTTAGTGTCGAGTATGAATAGACTACATAGATTTGCATTTGAAAATAAAATATTATATCCCTATTTGACCTTAGGCTAAAATTCGCAGTCAACCTGGCATCAATTCATCTGATATATCGATGTATTCAATGTAATACGGAATACGGCAGCACCAAAAAGATTAAGAGAAGACATTGACTCTCATCAGATAGGAATATTACATCTATCTAACGAGAAGAACAATAAAAAAAAACTCTGTAGAAAGGAACTGCGTTCTCCGTCTTATAATTCCTTCCATAGGCAAGTGGGTGAGTGCAGCGTATATATAAATGATTCTGCCAGTAGCGAATGTCCAACTACATCTACTAACTATATCAATATATCCAATCCATTGACCCAATTTAACAACGAGACAAATAACCTAAGATTACCCTCCCCTAATATAACTTTACAAATCTATACAGCCATTCACGCCCGACTTAAGTTTAACATTGATATATTTTAATTTATCGAAAAACAGAAATCATAAATAAACTTAAAGAACAAAAAAATAAATAAATGGAAATGATTTTACACAATAAAAATACATCGTAACTTTATTAAAATTAATATTAAAATTGGTCAGATAGGATTCTATCGCAATTACTTTAAATACTAGGAAAGTTTAAAATTTAAAGTTCTTAGTGTTTTCAAATTAATATTGTTCATTATATTTTATAAAGTTCTTACGGTTTTAACATGTCCGTAGTTTTATCTGTTGCTTGCCATGAACGTGAATTCCCATGCCATCCTAAAGAGATTTGTTGAGTTAGCTGTTGTTTTTTATTTATCCGGAGGTTTTTTAGTTTAGTTGGTCCTCAATGTAGAAAACGATAGTTCATTTCTCTTTCTTTCTTAGCAGAACTGTAAGGGATTGAAGTGTACGTCTTTTTCAATCCCTTCTCTTTCAACTCCGCACCAACGCATATAATCACATCGTAAATAATAATCAATAACTATCTAATTAATAATTTTCAAACTTGTCCTTTTATACATAACTTTAGGATCCAATGGACGTTACATCATGATGATGATATGGTCCTTTCACTGAGGTCCGATTCCATTGTTTTTCATTCATTGGCTATTTGTTTCTATTGTTTTCCTATCTGACCGATGTTTTTACATTTAAATGCCCATGGCTGGTTTACTAATTAAAATAATCATTTCCATTTTACAAAAGATTAATTAATTTGTTTTTAAACTTAAACATATATTTTTATCTCTAAATCTTTTCTGAAAATTTAGTTTTAAACTACTCTTTTTTTAATAAAGTTTTATTTTAATAAATATTTATCTGTGCGATTTTTTAATTTTCAGTTTTTAATTCTTAAAAAAGAAATTTTTATTGGCGAACTTTTTTTTTTTTTATGTTTACTAATAAAAAATAATGTAACGTACGTATGTGCCCGTTACAATATATTACAACAGTAATCAAATATCCTCATTTATAAATGCATATAAAGATATTTTATGGTTTTTTTTTTTTTTTTAGATTAATAATTTAATCAAATATCCTCATTTACCCGTTTTTATAAATAATACATATAAAGACATTTCATATTTGTTTTTTTATTTTTAGATTAATAAGTTGAAGTCTGCATTAATGGATATAATAAGACACCCTATGTTCTCTTTTTTTATTTTTATATTAATAATTTCACTTAAAATACAAAAAATAAAGTATAAATATTATAATTAATTTTTGTACAATTTTTTTAAAATAACACTGATGAAAAAAGTATATAAATATTAAATACGTTTTCTATCAGCCATTTTTTTATGCTCCGGAACTATTTATTTATCAAAAATATAGGCTATAAGTTTGGTTAGATCATCATATTAAATTCATTATTCATGAATCTAAAGACCTCACTTCTCAGATCAACAACACCTGAAGTAAAGAGGAGAGTAATATTATTCCTAGTGAGTGTTCTATACTAACCTGTATTTATTACTACATTTAAGTTTATTTAGAAAAATAAAATACAATGATGGAAATAATCTAACATACAACTAAATGTAAAATGTCATTATTATAAATTTTCAGCTAAACATTAAATACTCAAGTTGGACTTGATTTGATATCAGACCTTAGACATTATGAAAAAATTATAGTGAAAACATGCCAAAAATAAAAAAAAATTTTTTAAGGCAAATGTAAATATAAAGAGATTATGTCTAAAGGTTGTAATCCGGGTTTTCCATCAGAAGAGGGGGAACGCATCTAAATACAGTCAGGCCTAGGGTCTTCCGGTAGGATTCTGTGAATAACGTGATGCAATACCTAACCTATGATCATATCTAACTCCAATGGGATAGCTCTAAGTTTATACATTAAATTTAGATACAATTAGGGCTAGTTCATCCATACCTCACCCTTTTTTTGGATTCTATTACGCCTCAGTATTCAAACTCAGAGAGAATTCTGCCTTTGGCTCTCTTCAGGGGTGAATTTACACTAGATAGCAACTACCGCACCTCTATACAGGTTCCAATTGATTTAAAAATACATCCAAACATTACTATATTATTACATAAGAACAAGATGTGTGTGTATCTATATCTGGTTATAAATAGATAAATGAATGTATAAATGATTTTGGTAAATTAGAGACCAGTTTAATGAAATCAAATTAACAATATTTATTAAATAACAAAACAAAAATTTAAAACTTTTTAACATGATAAAACAATATAATTGTGTGTCAGGAATGTATTTCTACCATATCAACGATTAAATGTGTTCACTATTCCAACCCTTACCCATGGTAGAGATACATAACAAGGCATTAATTATTTACAAAGCAGATAAAATTATTAATAATAAAATATCATTATTAGATCGACCATGAAGCTAACTAACTAATTTATATTATACAAGTATATCCATAGTAGTCTCATTGCCCAATTCCAGTTATTGATGTTCCATCTTCTTTGGGGCTTCCCTATCTATGTAAAATTCTTTAAGTTTGATAAGAAAGATCCACATAAGAGGATTAATCATTTATACCAAAAAATAAACACAAATGGTTAGTCAACAATTAAAAAATAAAACACTAACTCTGTTCTATAGTAAGTATATATGCTTAATATCAAAAATCTTAGTAGTGATGATAGTGTCAAGGCACTATGGAGAGAAAGCTGACCTAAATTTTATTTAACTTAAAAATAATAATTTTATCTAACACCATAATCCCCCCCCCTTCCTCATTTTGTTGCTTTCACTTATAATGGACTCTTCCACTTGTAGACACATTTCAGCTCCCAAGTGTGGAAATAAATAAAACTAGAATTTTACAAACGTATAAAAAAAAAGTAATACATAATAAATCAAAACTCTCTTTAAATCATCTTGGTTAATGTCCATGAGTTTGGAAGTAATGTCTTTTATGGATGCAGTCTATCTCTCTCTTCAGATCATTCTTCACGCGCTAGAATTTCTCGGCAATGCGCTTGAAACGATGTTTCCATTTTTTGAAGTTGCTTTCTTTCTCGATCCATTTAGAAATTTAGTGTAGGACATTTGATGTTGTTTTAGGCATTATACAGATAAGTAGGTTAAGTCATCGTGCTTCTATAGTTGGACAGTAGTACTCCAGTCCTATGGTAATGTTAATTTAGCCAGAATACATTGCACAGCAGTTCATGACAGATTTAATTTTTTTTAATTTGCTATTTGGCATTTAATGGCTTATAGAAGAAAAAATTACTTCATTATTTATATAAATGCTGGTGATGTTCTATTTCTTTTTTCTCTGTGTTCAAATAATAGCGCAGTTTTTATTTTTAAATATCAATTTAATGTCAGTTCAGTTCTTTTGTTATACTGCATGAATTTATCAAACCTTTTGCTATTTAAACGTGTTGTAATTTCCTATATTTTTGCACTGCAGAAATTATATGGATAATATGGAATATTCAAACAAGTTATCCATCCTTCTCTTGTATTCAAACATTCAATCTTAAGATATTGGCTTTATACAGTTATTACATCATTTGAAAAATAACAAAAGATGAAGGAAACAAACTGGGTTTGCTTTTATACCACTTAGTTTCCAGTGTTTGGTATACTAGCTTTTCCATTGCCATGGCTGACTATTGTTGCACATATTATATTGGTTGTAGTTAAAAAATAAAATTACGAAACAGAATTCTACTTTTATTTTTCACACTCGGTTGCCTAAAGATTGGCTTGGCATAAGGTCATCACTATGTTTTCTAAGTTTAAGTCTTACTTTGTGACATACAACACATTGATAATTAACTCATTGTTGGTATATATACATGAAGGATTTCTTTAACTGGGTTTTTATTTTTCATTAAATAAGAGAAATTAGTTCATTGTGACATTTGTTTAATTTGGTACTTAATAAAACAAACATTTGTCACGTTATATTGTAACGGGAATTGAGATCCTTTAATTAAACTTTTAGACTTTTTTAAAACTTTTACAACTTGTACTTTTTAATTTGTACAATTTTTAAAACTTTTTAATTATTTATTCTATTTGTATAAAATCATATTATTTTGCAAAAAGACCTTTTTAAAACCCGTTACTCAAGCAGGAGAGTAAATATGATTAATACTTACATATCAATCATACCCCCCGGTCAGACTAGATATAAAGCCATAGATTCGACAAATATTATGTTGTGGAAATGGAATGAAACAGGATAGGGAAGAATATGGAAGGAATTTAGGGTGGGGAATGGAAGGGAAAAATACAGTAACAGGTTTCCATAGGCATTGTAGTTGAGAGAATCCTGACTCCGATAAAGGAGAAGCCACAGTGCATCACATCACACAATAGATTATGTAGTAGTAGATAAGAAGGAATGAATAAAGTATGGAAAATTAAAATGATAATAAAGAGAGAGTATATAATAGCGATCATAATTTTATAATAAATGATTAGTAATGTGATGGAAAATAGTAATAAAAGTAGAAAGGATAGTGAAAGATGTAGATGGAGAATGAATGATTAGAATAAATTAGAAGAATATAAAATAAAAGTTGAAGAAATCATGGAAGAATTTGTGGGGGATGACTATAAAGACTGGTATGGTGAAGTAGAAAAAATGGCAAATAGGGTTTTAGGTGAAAATATTCATATGAATAAAAGTAATAGAAAAGTGAGAATTAGTAAAAATGTAAAAGAGAGGAAAAAAGCATGCAGAGAATATAAATGTTCTATTAAAAACCAAGTGAAAAGGATGTTAATATTAAATGGGAAAAGTATTTTTAAAAAAAGTTGTCTAAATAAATAATTATATATAGAAAGAATGAAATTATATAGTAAATTATTGGAGGATATTAATAAAAAATGAAAAAGATGGGAGTAAAAAATTTTGGGAATATATTAAAAGAAGGAATGTAGGGGAGAGACAAATAGTTTACTAAATGATGAGGTAAAATAGTATAACTCTAGAGAAGAATTAATGACAATCTTAAATGAGTATGTAATGGATATATATGTCAAGAACTGAGTGATAACAAAAATAAAAGCACATAGTAATTGAAATGTTAATTTTACAGAAAATGAATTGAATGAGGCAGGGTAGAAGTTGAAAAGTGGAAAGACAGCAGAGATGGTGCTGAATTTGGGAAATAGGCCAAAATTAAATTTATTATCATGTTTTAATAAGATGACACAGAAGACAGAATTTCCAGATAGCTGCAATAATACAAGAGAAAGGCTATTATTTAAAGGAAAAAGTAGGGACTATAGAAAGATAAACAATTACAGACCGATAGCGGTAATGTCAGTGTTATATAAAGTTTTTGCATATATGGTGGCTGGAAGAAAATAATATAGTGGAAGAAATGCTAGGAGGTTTTAGAATGAATAGGGATATAGGAAACAGTTTATTTGTAGTCACCCAACTTATAGATATGAGTAGAAATACAGGTAAACAGTTATATATGGTCTTATTTGTAGTCACACAACTTATAGATATGAGTAGGAATACAGGTAAGCATATATGGTCTTTATAGATCTAGAGAAGACAAATGATAGAGTAAGTAGAAATAGATTATGGGTAAGTTTATATAAGATCTTATAGATATAGAGAAGATAAATGATAGAGTAAATAGAAATATATTTTGGGTAAGTTTAGTAAATTTGGGAATGAATGGAGTTTTAGTGGATCTTATTAAGAGATTGTATGAAAATAATTATTTTACATATCAATTAGGAAATGCAGAATTAGAGTTAAAAATGGGGTGGAACTAAGGCAAGGATGTCCTATCTGTATTTTTATATCGGACTATTTCCATCATTTAATATGTGTGTTGAATGTCTTTTAGAAAAGTTTAATTTGAGTTAAATATTCCAAATGAGATTAAAATTGAAATACATGAATGGGAGAACAAACGGATAAGAGGCTGGAATAGAACTGGATTAGACTTGCTTGAAGAGCTAGTATTGAATGGACTGGATCTTATAAAAATTCTATAAAGAGGTAACTTATAAGATGATTAAATGAGTTAGGGAAATGTACTACTGGAGTGATGTGAAGGAAACAAACAAGATTCGGAAAAACTGGATTAAATTTAGGGATCTGGATTATCATAAATCTATCTTGCTGACATGCACCCAATCATCTTGCCTTTAAGCTAAATGTGAATTTGGACTAAAATCTAGTGAATAAAAAAATCAAAATGATATCCTTAATTCTCTTGAGTGTGATATTATTCATAAAGTTTATTGTCAATAATTAATTATTGCTATTATTGTTTACATAAAATGCATCTTTTAAACAGCTAACAGGTATTATTGCTTTTGTTTTAATAAAGCACATTACTTTCTACTAAAGGGAGATTTATTTAAAAAAAGAATTTAATATACCATATATACATAAACAAATATCATTTGCTTTAACAATATCCAATACAGATAAACAGTATTTTGTTAAGAGTTGTTGATAAAGGCCAATTTATATTAACTTTTAAAATGCAATAATTTTTAGATTAATATTTTTTTAATTATATAAATAAATTAATTGAATACATTATTGTTTAAAAAGCTATGTGCTGTTCAAGCACCAAAATGATAGATAGAATTTTGACCTAAAGATCTTCAACTCTCAATTTCATCTTTTTTTTTTACTCTAAATTCATACTAAATATTTATTGATGACAATCGCATTTCAGTAAATAGTTAAATCATTATTGATCTTTTTTATATATATCAGAAATTATTATATCTCATTTAACCTTAAATATAGCTTTTAAATTTAATTAAGAGTATAATATACTTTATATAGGTGTAAGATAATCTCCATTTTTAAACATTTCATCATTTTCTCTATTCATGTCCACATTCTATATAATTGTTTACTTTTACATTTCAGATATATCATTGCAGGCAATGAAAAAATTATAGCCATTAAACATGCCCCCCCCCCCCCGCTATCTGCAGCCCTATTTTGAAATACAGAGAGATTTCTTAATTTAAAATAATTTATTTTAGAAACAAATAGGAATAATTTTAATAGTAATAAAAATTATTGCTATTTTTAAGATTCTTAGAATTATTTTATCTATTTTTAAATACAATAGAATTCCTGTCTAACAAATGTACCCATTCCACATTTGCATTCATTAAACAGTATGTTGAAATGCATATATTTAGATGCAGTCTGTTGCAGACACACCTTAGAGCAATATTACCATCCAAGACTGCCATTTAAATAGGAAAAGTATAATCCATACTCAAAATATAAATATAAAACCACATATAAAATTAAATTACTGTATTTAACTTTTATACATGCTGTAGATGAAAATTTGAAATTTTAGTTTTAGTAATAACTAAAATTGAACTTTTAAAAATTGTAATTAATAATTTGTTAAGCCCATACTCATTACCTAAATAATATATATTAAAGCTATAACCTTGAGACTATGCGCCTAGATACAACAGTAGGGACCTCTACAAATCTTAACATAAGATTAACAACTTTAAAAGACAAGAGCGGCCACTCTTATCTTTGATCTACTTTTTAATTATATAGGCGAATCTAAAGTATTTTGATTTGAGAGTGTGAAGCTATTAACTACTTCACTGATTAAGTCCACAATTTCTATACAAGCTAACTTACGGTGAAATCTTTTGATTTACTGCTAGTCAATGTGAAGCTCTTATAATTAGAAATCTTTTAAGACAATTTAAAGTTGTAATTAATAATTTGTTAATCGCATACTCATTACATTGCATTGACACTATTGCCTGCCATTTGGTTTTTTAATCTACATGGATAAAAGAGTTTTTATCTGTTTTATGGTTTACAAGATTGAATTGCTTAATATGGAAAATTTTCATTACAATCTGGGCACTTCTAATGTTTCATTTTTATTTTTTTTTAAAATGCATTCTATATTCAGCACTTAGCTTTTTGATAGTTTTATCATTCCATCATTTCAAAATCATTTTTCTTTTCTGATATTAGTTTTCTGGCTTATATATTCAAATGTGTACACAGAATATATTTTTAAAAATATAGCAATTTTATTGCTAAAGGTAAAAATAAATTATTAACAAAATTCTTACAAAACTTAATAATGATGTCTTGCTTATGTGCATCCTATATCAGCCAATGTTCTTAGCATTTGTGTTCATGATTTATCCATTTCATGTTCAACGTTTGAGTGTGAATTGTTTATCTTATATTAGTAAAGCAGAAAGGCAAACCTTTTTATTTATTTTCCAAAATAATTTCATTGTTTTAATGTATTTTCATATTTTTAAAGATGTTTTTAATAATAATTAAATTAAAAAATAGTTTTGTTTTTCCACAAAGTATTTCAACTGAAGGCCATATAATATAAAAAAAATAATTATCATGGTATAAACCTAAGTTTAGTCATGTTGAATTATCAATTTGATGTTATTAATTTAAAATACATTTGTTTTCAAAAGGTGCATGAAAGGAAGGGTTTTAAGTTTAAATTTAATAGATTCTAATATGGATAGTTTGACACTGTTTTAAAGCATATATTATTGAGAAAATTTAATATTTTAAATTTTTTATAAAGTATAATTTCCTATTGTTTGATACAGGAACATTCAGATATTGGGGAGTTTTGAGAGGTGAAATTTATTTTGAATTAGGTAAATGAAATTGGTTTTCAAGACTTGTAACATATATTCATATTTATTGTTATTTGAACTTTAATAGGAAAAGTGTACTTTATATAATTTGTACATTGCACAACATGATTGTTGTGCAGATTTTAATTTTAACAAATTTTTCATTAAAAAAATGTTAAAAAATACTGTAAAAGACCCAGAAAGAGACCACATGTGAGATGGATGGATGAAATAAGAAAGTGTGGAGGGGTGATGTGGAGAAGAGAATCTCAAAATGGAAGAAGACGGATTGAACTTGGAGAGACCTTCATCCTGCAGTGGATTGATAATGGTTGATGATGATGATTTATAATTTATAAAATTATTTACATAAAAATTATTACATTTTAAAAAAAAATTCACCTTTTTTTAAAAAGCTTGTTATATTATATGAAATGTAATTTTTGCAAAAAAAATTTTTGGTCATTATATTTGAAAAATAAAATTAAATATAAATATCTATTTCACAATTATCTTCCATAACTACTTCTGTGTCCAATAAAGGGCATATACTACACTATTAAAAGTATACAGTCAATTAATAAATATTGCCCATTTTGTTTCTTCTTTTTAAAATGATTTTTTCATTGATAAATATCACATAGAAAATATTTCTCCCATTTCGTTTATAAACTTGTATATATTTATGAATTGTACAATTTTTATAAATAAAAAAATTTATTTTACATTTTGACTATATTTTATGGTCATTATTAAAGATTCAATGAGTCTAAAATATCTCAAAAAATAAAATTAAACATAAATGTCTATTTTACAATTATCTGCAATAAATAGCACTAAATTCAAGTAAATGACATATATAATATTATGAAAATTGTACATTCTTTATTAATTTACTTGGTCATTATGGAAAATAATTGTAAAATAGACATTTAGGTTTAATTTTATTTTTTTGAGATAATTTTTGATAATGTCTGTAAAATAAGGTCAAAGTATAAGGTAAAATTTTTTGTAAAAGTTATATCATTCATTTAAAATAAATACAAATTTTTACAAAAACATGTGCAAGATATGTTTTATATATATTTATCAATGGATGTATCATTTTTTTAAAGAAGAACTGAACAGATAATTTTTATTAATTAATAATATTTTAATTATAAAATGATAAATTTAATCATTTTTTATTATTATTAAAATAAATATTTTTTGTTTATGATATATATTTAGTGGCAGGTTTAACTTTTTTTTCTTTTTTTTTTGATTATTACTTTGCAGTATGGGATATTTTGTTAGTCTTTTATAATGAGGACGAATATATATCAAATTAGTAAAATAAAATATAGTTTGAGTCTTATCATATTTTTTTAATACAATACACACTGACCTCATTGAAAAAATTAAAAAGATTGAAGTGGAGTTGGGCTGGACATATTGTAGAAGAGATGATAATAGATGGACAATTGAAATCTTAAACTGGATTCCAAGAGATTGTAAAAGACCCAGAAAGAGACCACATGTGAGATGGATGGATGAAATAAGAAAATGTGCAGGGTGATCGAAGAAAATGGATTGAACTTGGAGAGACCTTCATCCTCAAGTGGATTGATAATGGTTGATAATGGTGATGATACAGAAGCTGTATTTCACTTTCCATATGTGATATATATATGCATCATGTAAAAATAAATTAATATTATTCAATTTATTTAAATTTCTATTACCATATATGATATTTTTTTATATTATAAATGGAACTGCTTTAATTATCTTGTTTTATTCAAAAAATTCTGTACTAATAAAAATATTATTTCAGGAAATATAATTAATATTGTTCCTATGATTCAACATATAAAATGGTAATTGTTTTAAAGGGATTTTTTAAACTCATATGTATTTCATGAAATTTGGAATTAATAAGTAAATGATTAGCCTAAAAAAATAGAATATATCATCATTCATACTTCAGGATGTTTTACAAGAGAATCATTAGTATTAATATTGTTTATGATATCAAGTTTTTATAAATATAAAAAATATGGTCATTATAATTTAAAAAACAAAACTTTTTCACTCATTCTATGTTTTTACAATTGTAGAATGCATTGACAAAAAAACAAAAACTGTTATTACAGATACTGTACAGACAAATTAGTAAAATATATTGATGATCATAATGGAGAATGAGGGAAAGGTTAATTATGTGTACTTCAAAAGGAGTGCAAGAAGTAGAAAAGTTACTACGAAAAAGTACATAAAGTTTTTCATTTAATAACGTATGTAAGTTGACAGTCACAATGAAATTATATTCATTTTACTGCCATAATTGTAAAAAATGTATTAATCTTAATTCTAAAATGTAAAATAGCCTATTGCAATACTTCACCAAAGAGGAAAAAGGATATCAGAATGGTCAACTAAAAAAAGGGTATGCATCGCTTAGATTCAAATCTCAGCTCACAATGAACATAAGTAAAGGCATTAACAGCTGCACTAAAGACATTTCCAATAATACATAATAATTCAACAGCAGCCATTTTGCAATGAGTATGGTCATTCCAACTCCAATAATAATAATAAAGATAAAACTGCACAGGAGATGAATTTTGTGGTGACTAAATAAACTAATCTGTGAACCACAAATATATCTAATGCAAAAGCTGCTGGTTCACTTTCCTGTTTATTTGATATTTTGCACCATTGTCTTAATTTTCTTCCACAGAAAACTTTTCTTGCTGAAATACTTCATGAATAATTGTAGTTCTCCAATGTATTTTATTCATTCTTTAGAAAACGTAAATGGGATCTGCTTCTCCCTTGAAAGCCATGCTAGAGTTTACCATAATACAATCTTTTAGGAAATATTGTATTGTTCATTCGTTTTACATGTCCAATCCAATGAAGGTTGTGATCTTGCAATAGTGAACTTATAGGATCTCATCCAGCAAGTTGAAGAACATATTGATTGGTTTTATGAACTTGTCATTATATTCTTAAAATTTTATGAAGCAGCCTTAAATGAGAATTTTTTATTGCCTTTATATTGTGATGATAGGGTGTCCAAATCTCTTTTTTATACAGTAAATTTGGTAAAATGCAGCTATATATATCTAAATTAGTTGCAAGAGTTACTTTGTGTCATGAAATATCCTAACTTTTATCTTATTAAAAATAGCAGCAGCACATTGGAGTGGGTACTTCACCTTGGCATCCAGACCCATCTTTCTATGTAAAACTTTAAGATATTTAAATTGGCTTGCATCCTCAAATTGCTAACCATCTGATATAAGTTGCGAAGGATTTTTCTTTCATCACTAGCTGATAAAGAATTTGAATGTTTTGAAAATTAATCATTAAACCAGTCTTTATATGTTGGATTCAAAACATTTAGTACATTCTGTAGATCATCTTTTGAATTGGTAAAAATAGTCAATCATCCGCTTTCAGTAAATTCGGAATGTAAGAAGATGAAGTTCTTGTTTTGACTTTTAATTCATTCATATTAAAATATCTATATCCAACCTGTATCACGTCTTGATCATTCATTCATTACTCCTCTTGCAATCAATTTATAGAAACCTGTCATCATACTCAAACTTGTTTAACACCAATTTTCATTTCAAATACCTTTATTTTCCGCATGTAGTAATAACATTTCCTCTCATTCCATCATGTAGAAGTTATACAATATGAATAAACTTTAATGAACAACCAACTAATTTTAAATAATGCCATAGATGTGTTTAATAATTGAGCCAAATGTTTTGGTTCAATCAATAAAAGCAATATATAAATTGCTTTTTTGTTCTTGGCATTTTTCTTGCATTTACTTAGCAATAAAAATATGCTCCATTCTGTAACCATATTGAGTCTCTGGTAAGACCATTCATTTATGATTGGAAGTAACCTATTCAACAAAATCCAATGAAAGTATCTTTGCTGTAGTGGAAAATGATGATATCCCATACTAATTACTGCAATCTTCTTTATTCTCTTTATTTTTTAAACATGGAACAATATGAGCATCCTTAAGATCAGGTCAAACTTCATGAATTGATACGTTCTTAAAAAAAACATTCCAATAGTTTTTAAGCTAGCATCTAACTATCACATTTTAAAAGCTCTCCATGTTTTTCATCAGGATCTGCAGCATTTCCAAGTTTAAGATTACAGAGTTGTTTTGACTTTTCTAAGGTGAATCTAGTTTTTTGTCCAAATCTAAAAGATTAGGTAAAATGGATATGCCATTAAAAATTATCATCTCATGTCTTGTATCATGATTCATAAAATGATCAAAATATTTCTTCTAACCATCATCATATAAGAGAATGCCATTTTTGGATTTAATAAGATTGTTTTATTTTTCATATCCATATGTTGTTTTCATTGTATCAAAGATCTAACACGATCATAATCAGAAAATGTGTCAATCTCCTTTGCATTTTTAATCCATCAATCATTTCAAAGTCTTTATAGTCATTGAAATTCTGTCTTTATATATGTCCTGAAATTCCACACATCTAATGTATTATTCTGCTAAGCACAAGTGCCATGATTGCTTTAATCAAATCATTAGTAATAAGATTATTGACAGAAATCTATTCATGATTGCCTTTTTTTAGTCAACTCAACAATAGATTTATATGTATCAATAGCATATTCCATAAGAGAATTTCACTGATCACTTATTTGACAATCTTGAAGATCCAAATTAACAGTTTTATTGTTTAGTAGCTGTTGAAATTTTGTATATATATAGTAGATACTTCTAAACAATAAATATCAATTTTCTTGTAATATGATTGGTATAAGATCCGCTTTTTAATCCTTCTATCATTTTATTCTTGCATATGATTTGCCCACATAATATAAGCTATTAAATGTCATTATTTTGAGCATGGATGCATGCATATTAGTTTATAGTAGCTTTTCTTTTTAAACAAAATATTTATAAATACTGTGTGATGTTCAAAAATTCAATGACATTTGAATTTGCAGCAGGTATTAAAGTCATCAAAAAGGAACATTTGATCTCATGCAACAAATAAAAGTTTTTTTTTGAACTGTCTGAATATAATACTGGTAAATATACAGTAATAAAATGAAAAATAGTACCCTTTTCTAAACTAATTTTTAACACCCTTTGCCTTTCATTGAGACAGTGAGGAATTCCACTATTAAAAGATACTAAATATTATTATCATCTTCATTTTTAACCATTATCGATCCACTGCAGTATGAAATTCTCTGCAAGTTCAATCTATCTTCTTCAATCTCTAGAACTCTCTTCTCCACATCACTCCAGCACACTTCTTTATTACATCCATCCATCTTACATTTTAGTCTTTTTTTAGGTTTTTTACAATCTCTTGGAATCCAATTTAAAATTTCAACTATCTATCTATTAACTTCTAGCAATGTCCAGTCCAACACCACTTAAGTGTCTTAATTGTGTCAATGGGTGGCAGTAACACATCAGTTTATTCTCTCTCACCCCATGTATTTTGTTTTTGATCTCTTCTTGTTACTCCTAACATACATTTCTCCATAGTCATTGAGTCTCTGCATTGCTCTTCTATTAAGGATCCAAATTTTGAACTAGTAATACACATTTATTAAAAATCTTTCTTTTTAAACATGGCATATTTCTTTTTAATATTAAGTTATTTCTACCAAAAGCACTCAAACCTAGTTTAATTCTATGATTAATTTCATCCATTATGTTTTCTGTCTGTAGTAATAATCTGACCAATATATTTTTGGTTGTTAACTTCTTTTAACTCATCATTCTCAATCTTTATTTTCACCTTTTGAGAAAATCCATTGAATATTACTTTAGTAGTCTTTTTAACTTTTACCTTTAATCCTACTTTCTTACTTTCTTCTGATAACTCTTGCAACATTTCATGAAGCTCTGAAGCATTATTCGCAAAAACAACTACATCATCTGCAAAATCTAGAAGACTCAAATAATCTCTATTTATTTTTACTCTCTTAGCTTCCCATTTTAATCCATAAAATACTTTTGGAAAAACTGCTGTAAAAAGTTTTGGAGATATGGAGTCACCCCTGTCATTCACCCATCTGAATATTAACCTTCCTAGTATCATTATGTAATCTAATTATTGCTGATGCATTTTTATAAAAATTCTTTCATCCTGGATCTATACCTTGATGATCCAATGCTTTAATCACTGAAGAAATGTTTGTAGAATCAAATGCCTTTTCATAATCTACAAATGCAAAGCATAATGACAACTCATATTCATTCGTTAACCTTTTTTTTTAGCACCTGTATCAAAATCTTGGAACATTATCCAATCTTGCTCATATGATACTAGTTCTAGGCAGTAATGATTCTCTTGTATTACAGTGATACTTAACTACTGCTTTCACATTTTTTAACACAATTTATTTTAGTGCTAAGCTTAGATATTTTATTTTATTTACACCTTTGCATGTTGTTTTGATATTTAATATAGCAGTGATATCAAGATTAATTTTTGAGAAAGCTGTAAATTAATTTGTCATAATAAAGAAAAGTTTCTAAGTGAATTTATTTTATAATAAAAGACTTTGGACTTTTCAATTATTCACATATAGATTATATAAATTTGTCAGTCAATCACACCATCCAAACAAATCCCGATTGTTCTTTGATGTTAACTAGAGTATTGAAATACATAAAAGTAATCATTATTCAATTGCCAAGGTTAAGTTCTGGTTATCATCATCATTATTTTCTACCATAATTGATCCACTATAGGATGGTCTATCCAAGTTCAATCCAACTTCTCCCATCTCTAGCTTCTTTTCTTCATATCAGCCCAGTACACTTCCTTATTTCATCCACCTCACATGTAGTCTCTTTCGAGGTCTTTTACAATCTCTTGGAATCCAATTTAAGATTTCAACTATCAATCTATTATCACTTCTTTTAGCAGTATGTCCAGCTCAACTCCACTTCAGTCTCCTAATTCTTTCAATGATGTCCATAACTTTCAATGATATCAGTAACACTTGTTTGTTCTCTCACTCCTGTATTTCATTTTCACTTTCTTTTTGTTATTCCTTACATGCATCTCTCCATACTTCTTTGAGTAGTCTGAAGTCTGTATTGCTCTTTTGTTAAGTGTCCAAGTTTCAGAACTGTAAGTAAGAAGTGGTAGCAGATATTTATAAAAAACCTGCCTTTTCAAACACATATATTTCTTTTTAATATTAGGTTATTTCTATCAAAAGCATTCCAACCAAGTTTAATTCTATGATTAATTTACCCACATTATGTTTCCATCTGTAGTAATAATCTGACCAGGGCATTTGTAATTGTTAACTTCTAACTCTTGATTACCAACCTTTAATTTTTTCTTTTGAAAAAAATCCATTGAACATTAACATTTACCTTTAATCCTATTTTCTTACTTTATCTGATAATTATTGCAACATTTCCTGAAGTTCTAAAGCATTATTTGTAAAATCAATTACATCATCTGCCAAATCTAGATGACTTACATATTACTTTTACTTCCTTAGCTCCCCTTTTTAATCCACAAAATACTTCTTGCAAAATTTGCTGTATTGTGTTTTATTCATCAAACACTCATAGCTATCCTTTTTCTTAATATCACCTTTGGAATTTTTTTTGTCTCATTCGTATTCTTCACCTTCTATGCATATCTTTAATTATTATTTTTTTATTTGTAAGTACATATCTAATTTTGCTTCTACACCTTAAAAAATCCTTTTTCATTTATTCTTTTGACAGTTCTTTATTATGAATCTTTTCAATTTACCTTTTCCAATCTTGTCTAAATCCATTTTTTTAAAAAAACTTCATCTGCATCTTTTCTTTATATAAAATTTGCTTCAAAGAAAGTATTTTGCACAAAACATTGTTACTGTTCTTTGGCATTGAGGTTTGATCTTCCTATACATATAAAAAGTTTGCTTTATTATTTCAGTCCGGTTATTCTTTATTAATCAGTTTGGGCTCAATATTGATTTTTTTTACATTTATTTTTAGTCCAAACTTACTATGAATTTTATGACTTTTATTATTGTTTTAGATTTATCCTCATTGTTATATTTTTTCCTTCACAATATGAAAAATATAAATTGAATTTGTAATGTTTTTCATTAACAATCAAAGCAGATTTTTTTTAAAAAAAATAATGGCATGTTTTTTTTAAAAAACTTTTAATCATTAATCTGTAATATTTAGGAAGGTGATAGAATGGAGGACTCGGATTTTAAGTTCCAGAATCAATTCAAATCACGTATTAAAAAAATAAATAAAAAACTACTCAGAATAATTGTTAAGGGTTCAATTTACTATTAGCATGCTTGAACATACTCAGATCTGAACAATTTAACTATGTTTTTTTTTTTTTTTAATTTTATCCTCAAATATTTATCTAAAATCCAATAAACTAATTCGTTTTTATTTTTTGTAAAAAGAAAATTGAAAACATTGTGTCTGTTTGTCAATGAAAGCTATTTGGTTAGAGAATTTTCACTGCTTATTCCTTATTTTGGTAATATATATAATGTTGAACTGATAACTTGAAGGAAATTATGGGTCATTAGATAATAGAGTATTACAAGCAATAATACTTTATCCAATACGATTTGAGTATCTCAAAATGTAGAGCTATTGTATAAACTTTAATGAATCCTTTACATTACGATGCATAGTTAGTGCCTGTTGTATGTACATTCAACTTACTGGCAGAACCACCAAACAACATACCATACAATACCAGAATAAACTAATCGACAACTTGCATTTTTTTCAGTCAAACAAAAAAAACAACCAATTAAATGTAATATTTGAAAACATGAAAGTAAGATTTACTTTTAAAAAAAAAAAACACACATTTTCTTAACAGATAATGATTGATAAACAAGTAATATATTCAAAAACATGAAAGTAAAATAATTTAGTTTGGAAATGAATCTCAATAATGTTCATAGAAAACATTCTGTACGAAAAGTGATTGAATGTTATTGAAAATTGCAGTGAACAAGTCTTCATTCATGTCTTTCTGAGACATTTTCCACATATGTGGTCTAGTAGATGTGATTGGAAAAGTTCACAAGAAGTCTCCATTACTTTTTTTTTAAAATTTTGCGTTTAGTCTCGAGCTAAAAAGTTTTTATGCATTGTATGTAGATTCACTGCTGCTGATCGACTATTTAGTGCTTAAGTGTTAGCAATCTGGCTATCATAATATATCACATAATCAGGTTTTAAGATTTTTTTTTTCAATAGGAGCAAATGGCATAGCTCTGTCACATTTACCTCTGTTTCAAACTGAGCATTCAAGGCACTTTTTTTTTTCATATTGATAATTTTCATATTGTGATTATCTGATGAAAGAAACGTAATTTGAGTCCTTCCACTATTATATTTGGGATGAGTGTCAAATCTGACTTCATCTGTTTAAATAGATGCTTATTCTATCATCTTGTTTGGACTGAAATTGTGGCCAATCAAACAACTTGGCACATATTAAACCAGACAACCACAGTATTTGAAGTTTTATGATGACTATAGTTACATCCAATACAAACCCCCCCCCCACACACACACACAATCTCTAAAATGTCACACAATGTCGGATTGCAATGTATTCTATCATTCAATCACAGTAATGAAAAAAAAAAATTTATCCCCCTTCTGACCAAACAACTTGACAATAATCTTTCTGTGGATACCATAAAGTAGCTATAATTTCTCACTTGGGAGTTTTATTTTTTTTTAAGCATGGCAAATCTACCTAGGCCATGCGGTTCTGCAATAGCACAATAGTCTAAAAGATTGTGAGGTAAAAAAATCCCAATACCCTCTTTTCACTAGTTATCACTTGGCAATAGAATTCTTGAAACAACATTTTATCATAAATTTTATGAGTGATGGAAATTTATTATCAGATTACAAATAATTGAACATAAGCCAATCAGCATTGGTACCAGTTTTAATGTTTTAGGGTTATCTGATGATGTAGTATGAAAATAGTGAGAGAGAGAGAGAGTTAAAGATTTATGCAACATTTCTTTATTAAATACATATTCTTGCTTTTTTTTTTTTTTTAGTAACAAAATAATTTTCTGTGCTTTGTGGATTTTAAATAATTTATGGGCTTCTTTTTCTAAGTGAATTTGTTATTGTCGAATAATGAGTCTAATCCTATTTACAATTTATTTAAAGGAATGTTTTGCCTTATGGAATTGATTTTCCCCCCGATTTGTGAATTTACAATTTTTTATGCATTTCTTATTGTCAACCGCTACTTAGAGATTTTAATTTCTTATGTTGTCATCACTAATATCTAAGTAAATTATATTATTTCATATTTTCAAACATATTACTCCCCCCCCCCGCTTATATATATATTTAACTAATATCAAAATTGAAAAAAATGTAATTTGTTGATTAGCTTGATGTGATATGATGTACTGTAGCTTCTTTATGAGAGTCAGGAATCTCTCAGCCCAGAGAAACCTGTTCGCCATCTTCCCCATCCATTCCCCACCCTGTTTTTCCCATATTCTTCCCCATCCTGCTCCATCCCATTTCCACAACATAATCTTTATCAACTCTATGGCCTTTATATCTAAATCTTCTTGTCTTTCCCCAAACCCAGCATAAAAACCAAGTTCCCACTTTCTGTATAATCACTTTGTTTATATTTATTCTCTCACAACTTCATAATTTGTATCCTTTTTGGTTACAGGCATTTACATTCAATTAACAGATGCCTAATATCTTCTATGTCTTTCCTTACATAACTAGCAATCTAACTCATCAATATTTTTTCATTTATTTATGTGTATATTCCCTTGTTGCTAAAGATTCTGTTTGAGTTTTAAACTGTAAACTACTTTCCTTGCTGTTATGATAAATTAACTTGTACCCAATATTCTGTTCATTTCTATATATATTTAAACTTTTTATTCTTCATATTAGTTCTCCATCTTTCCAACTTCCTATTTTTTTATTAATGCATCTATTCTTCTATCCCATTCCTTGCCTCTATAACACAATCATCCTACATTTTGTATAAGTATACTGACATAAATTCTTTAGCTAATTTTTTTGCATACCTTCCTCACCCATCTTTTTGCCTGTCCTTTACTCATAACCCAATTAAATACTATTTTGGCTATTCTCTTACTATCCATAAATTGCAATCTATATTTCCATTTTGTTTTTTGCATCTCTAATATAAAAACTTGGCCATCTCATTTCTCCCTGAATTGCCTCCTCTGCATCTAATGCATATCTCCCTACTTATCTTTGTTCTTTTTCTAAGTAATCTAACACCCCTTTATTAACACATAACACATTCCTCTGCATACAATTCTAGCTATATTATGTTTATTATATGAAAACACTTAATTTCTTTATCAGTCCCTTTCTTTTCTTTGCTTCATTTATCATTTCTTTCTCCCATTCATCCAAACCATTTCTCTGAATACTTAAGGCGATTTCTAAATAGTTATACTTATCCACCACATCTAATTTTATATTCCTCAATAAAAATTCTTTCTCTTCTCTTTCCGCAGTATTTATCATCATTATTTTTGATTTCTCTTCACTAAATTTAATCCCCATCTCTTTACCCACTCTTGCGCATGTCTTCAGGATAACTTCCATATCTTCCCTACTTTCTGTGCACAAGAATATATCATCCACAAATAAAAGACCCAATAATGTATATACTCTCTTGCTACCTATTAACAGTATTTCTACCCCTCTTCCTAGTCTTTCTAACTTAGTTTAATATAGTTTGTTGGCTCTCGCAGTGAAGGGAACCTGCATACAATGAGCATTACATAATTTTAATAATTTTATAGAAAATAAAATGATGCAGAGAAAAAGATTTTAATCATATATATATGTAATTCATTGCATCACCTTGTTTTTAGGATCTTTCTGATACACCCATGGGCATTTTATATGTGTGCGTGTGTATATATATACACATGAAAGATCTAAAATTCTATTTTTTTGCATTTTGTATATTTATTCAGTTTAAATCTATATATATTTAAATACAATTAAAGCAGTTTTTAAGAAGACAGATTCAATAATAAGGAAGTTATTACATTTAAATATTCCTGGCAATAATTACATTTTTTTTTTCACCATTTGAGTTACATTTTCATGTAGTGTGTTCAAAACTAAATTTGTTTGATCTGTGTGCTTGTGCATGTGAAAGAAATAAAAACTTTCATAGAATATTGTTCTGCTGCATAAAGCATCCTGCCATAAGTCTTTTTATTGTTGTTATTATTGTTATTATTATTGAACGCTATTCATTCTTGCTTACATACATTGAATTATCACTTTCTTTATTTGAATGCATTATAAAGTGGCAACCTGGCTGTCGGATATGACACCAATTTTAGGAGTCGATAAACGTGAGTAATATACTTCACTCCTGGATGTTTACTCTTTTTTTTATATCCCTTAATTGTTATTTTCTTTGCTAATAATTTTTTATTATATTTATTTTTATCCTTTTTTTTTTAATAAATTAAATATATAAATACATTGTATATGCAATCATAATGAAATAATTTCAGTCATAAACTTTACATCTACGACAAAATTGGCATTTTTAGCTTTTTGATGAAATAAAAAGAATGAAGTTTTTTTTTTTGGATATGTATTTCAATACACTAATATTTTTGGTTAAACAGATAATAGTGTAGGGCAGGGGTGGGCAATTGTTTTGGCTCAGGGGGGGTCACAGAAGTTGGAGGAGGGCCGCATCGGGGGCCACTTTGTGGAAGCGAAGGTTAGCGGAGGGCTGCACCTTTTTTTTTTTTCATGACCCAATAAACACACTGCTTTATTCCCTGTATTACCAAAGAAATATTGTTTGTCCATTCTTCATTAAACACACGGCATTCATCATCAATTTTACATTTTTTCGGAGAGTTCATGGTTTCACTAAAATTGGGAAATGTATATATTTGCTAATGCAAAGACAAAATTGAAATTAATCAGATCAACTGAAAAGCACTGCGCATGTGTATTGACTTAGCCATCCTAGTGGAAAATATGAGACAAATCTTCGGTTGCGCATGGGAAGGAAATCTCAGTTCAAGGCAGATTTTTCTGATTGTCTTGGCGGGCGGCATAAAAACTCTTAGCGGGCCGCATGTGGCCCTCGGGCCGCTATTTGCCCATCCCTGGTTTAGGGTAAAAGGCAAAATAATTTTAGACATCTCTAACAGCCTCTGTAAAAGAAAAAGTGTTTCCAGGCTTATCAATGGCTGGGTTATGTGGTTTGATTATTTTTTCATCTTCCTTTTAATTTCTAACTAAAAATAGTTAGATAATCATTTACTGGTCCTTATTTTATGTAAAAAAAAAAAAAACCTTTAAGCTTAATTGGATGCTGTATAAAACTTTAAAGTTTTATCAAGTCCATATACAAACTTAGCTAATAGGAATGAATATGTTTCTACTATGTCATAAGACTTTTTCAATTTTGCAAATTATTTAAACCAATTGGATAATTGTACAATTTTACTCTATTTTGAGATATATTATAGCTTATTTTCATTGAAAAAATTAAGACTGAAGTGGAGTTGGGCTGGACATATTGCTAGAAGAGATGATAATAGATGGACAATTGAAATTTTAAACTGGATTCCAAGAGATTGTAAAAGACCCAGAAAGAGACCACATGTGAGATGGATGGATGAAATAAGAAAGTGCGCAGGGATGACGTGGAGAAGAGAAGCTAAAGATAGGAAAAGATGGATTGAACTTGGAGAGACCTTCATCCTGCAGTGGATTGATAATGGTTTATGATGATGATGATTTTTTAATGAGGTCCACAAATTTTTACATAATATCTATTTTTTAGTAAATAATAATAATAATAATAATAATAATAATAATAATAATAATAATAATAATAATAATAATAACAACAACAACAACAACAACCACTCAAAAATGAGTATGACCATTCAAACTTTAAAAAAAAAAAAAAAGTGAAAGATGGGAGGGAAAAAAAACTATTCTAGGAGTGTTGCAATGAACAATCTATGAACCATAACTACTTCCATATATATAACATGCTGGTCATATCTGTTTACTTGATATTTTACAATGTGATTTTTTAGTTTCCTCCACAGAAGCTTTTCTTTTTTAAATACTTCAATATCTTGTCTAATTGTAGCTCTCCACTGTATTTTATTTACTGCCATATCTTCCCAAATGGAAACTATTGGCATTACCCTTCTTTAGAATATCTTTGAGGTAACGTAGACAGTCTACCTCTTCTATGAAACCTGTATTCAAATTCACTGTCTTCCATTGTTCATTCATTTTATATATCCTCTCCAATGTAGGTATGATTTTACAATAGTGATCTCAATAATGACACCTCTAGCAAGCTAAAGAACATATTGTTTGGTTTTACGAATATATTTTTAATATTTTACAATGCATCCTCAAATGAAACTAGTCTGGGGATATTGGATGAGTGGCGCTACTGTATGGAGAGTTTTGCCTCAGTGAAAACAGCTTGGGTAAGCGTAAGGAATGGTGATCATGTGCCAATAGGGTTCATACAATAAATTAGGTTAAATAACAGTTCTGTCTACAGCTAACTTAATTGCAATAGTTGTTTTCCTTTATCTTTTAACTTGTTAAAAGCAGCAGCACATTGGAGTCTCTTGGATCTCAGCATCTAAGTCCTTGTTTCAATTATAAAGCTAACAAGATATTTAAACTGGTTTACATTCTCAAGTTAATAACCATCTAAGCCGAAAATTACTGAGGATTTTTATTCTATCACTGACTGATAAAGAACTTGAGATTTTTTAATATTAATCATTAAAATGAGATCTTAATAAGCTACATTCTAAACATTAAGAACATTCTGTAAAACTGACAAAAATAGTACATCATCGGCATACTGTAAATCCAGAATCCAAGAAGATGAAATTTTTATTTTTGCTTTTAATCGATTCAAATTAAAAATTCCACTATGAAATCTGTATCATATCTTGATCCCTATCAGAATAAGCTGCTTATAAACATTTCAAAGACAGTTGTCATAAAAATTGAAAACAAAGTTGGGGCAAGTACACATTCGTGTTTAATACCAGTTTTTATTTCAAATGTTTTAGAGTTTCCACTTGTAGTAATAACACTTCTTCTCATTCCATTATGTACAATCTGTATGGTACCAATAAATTTTGGTGGGCAACCAACAAATTTTAAGCAATGCCGTAGATCTGTACTATTAACTGAATCAAATGCAGTGATCAAATCAACAAAAGCACTATGTAAATCAATCCATTGTTCCCAACACATTTCTCGCATTTGTTTGGGGATAAAAAAACATATCTATAGTGCTTCTGATTCATTAAAATCACATTGAGTCTCTGGTGACCATTCATCTATTAGTGGAAGCAATTTATTGAACAAAATTTTTGAAAGTATTTTTGTTATAGTGATATTATATAATAATGATATTCCGCAATAATTACTTCATCCTTAAGATCAAATGCACAACTTCATGGATCCAGATATTCCTAAAAAGTTTATATTTTTGAACCTCATATATCACCACCAAATTTTAAAACTTCTCCAGATATTTCATCAAGACCTATAGCCTTTCCACTTTTAAGAATATAAAGAGCTGTTTCAAATTCATTAAGCCGGACATTTTTGTCTAAATCTAAATAATTAGATAAAATGGATGTATCGTTAAAAGTCATCATATCAATTCTTGTATCATTATTCAGAAGATGGTCAAACTACTCTACTGTTCAAAATATTGACATCATATTAGTGAGTGCCATTGCTGGATTTAATAGCATTGTGATATCAGTCCTCACATCCATATGTTGCTTTCGGTGCATTAAAAAAAAGATCAAAAATGATCATGATTAGCGAATGTCCCTTTTTTTTTTTTCAGTTTTAATCCAACAATTATTTTAAAGCCTTCTTGTAAGTTGTTGAACTTTTGCTTTCATATCTTTATACTCATTATGAAGTTCCACATTTAATCTATTATTTTGCCAAGCAGGGAATACTAAGTCACTAATAGTATCATTCGCAGAAAACCAGTCATGACTTTCTTTAGTGAACCCAAGAATAGATGAATATTCTTCTTAAGAGAATTTTATGCTTAAGAAATCTGTCAATCCTGAAGATCCATATTAGTAATTTTAGTATTTAATAGCTGTTGAAATTTTGTGCATATAATAGATTTTTTTTTTCCATATGTCATAGCATCGACAAGGAGGCGAACCCGCAACCACCATTTGCAACCAACTGCTTGCTTGCAAGGCCGCTGCGCTGACCTCTCGGTTAACAACGCTTGACCACATATAATAGATTTTTCTAAAGAACAATCTATCAATTTTCTCATGAATATGATTGGAATAATCTGTCCAACAATCTCAGCTTGTTAAGTGCTCTTGTAATGAGAACTTTTGTATTTTGACTTCTAACTATAATATAATCTATTAAATGCAATTGTTTTGAGGGTGGATGCCTTCATGCTTTTTTGTGTTGATGTTTCTGCCTAAACAAAATGTTTGTGATAATCAATTCATAGCAAACCATTTAAATTTATAACCCAATACCATTATTTTCAATAATGTTTGGGCAAAGTCTTCTATTTATGCAAACATGGGCATTAAAGTCTCTTAGAAGAAAAAATCATTTTTTTTTAATGGTATTGCTTAAATAATGTTATCCAACTAAGAATAAAAACATTTCTTCTCTGAGTTCTCCGAGTCAAAGAGATTGGAGCATAAGCACTAATAAAATAAATACTAATACCATTATGCAAGGTGAGTTTTAAGATCCATGTCTTTCATGGATACAATGAGGAATTCCAATAATAGAAGTGTAAATTAGATTTTATAGCAAATCCAACACCATTCATTCTTTTTACACTGACTGGCCTCCCTTTATAAAATAAACTTGTATCCATCCATCTATTCTAATACATTTTTTTCTCTGGAAGATTTTCACTAATAATAGCTATATCAATCTAAACATTGACAGACCCTTAGCCATAAGTGTATTCCTCTGTTACAGTCTTAAAGGGTTTGTATCAAGTAAAGTTAGCACATTCCATACATCTATATTTTGAAAAAAAAAAATAGATTTCCGATACTTACGTTTATTATTACTACTGTCTCTTGCTTCACCAGTATTACTGATATTGTTAATATTATTACTATTTACCCACTGAAGTGAGTAATCTGACAGGTCCCACAACCTAGCCAGACTGAGACAACCGTTTTTAGATATTTTCTGGGTCCTTCCTCTTCTATGATAGTTAGGGGAATCACTAAATAGAGCTGCCTAATCATGCAATCATTGCCAACTGGAACTCCTGTCTTACTTAAATCCATTTCCAAACTGACTTATTAGTGATTGTACTGCTTTGAGCGAAGATCACAAGTAAGGACTGCCAGCTATTGAAACCTGGACCCATCATTGCCCTTTCTTGATCCTTGAGGGCTTCAGTTAAAGAAAAAAATAGGGAAGCAAAAGGAAATCTTGGAGTCAGAAATGCTGTATGTGTAGTTGAAGGATGGAAACATTGTTGCATAAACATACAGTCCTTTGTGTTTGAACGCATGAGAATCTCATGCTCAACAATCATACAATAAATGACAGAAGAAAGACTATTCTTATCAAGAACAGTATCTAGCCTTTGATGAACCAACACCCTATTATATAAGACAACAGGAGCTCTTAGTTGGGCACTGCTTATTTGATATTCACAGTTGGCCTTTATATCTAAAAACCATTCTACTGTCTGCTATCTGTGGAGCCGGACAATAGCCTGAATGTAGGCTCCGACCCTTAAATACCCATACACAAATCTTGCACTTGCAAAATTTATCAAGAAATTTATGCTATTGGTTTTTGATTGAAGATTATAAATAAAAAGAATGTCTTGTAGATAGATATATACTGCATTAGAAGGCATTGACTCTTCATGCAGCCTTTAACATGGAATCCATGAAAAAAATTGAAAACATTTACAGCAAGTAAAGGATTGATGCATAAGTTCAGAAATTGATATCAATTCAAAACTGCAGAAGAGACCAACATTTCTGACAGAATTGAAATAAATAATTGGAGGAAAAAAAAGTTTCTGAAACAGAAGTTTATTATGATAAAACGTTGTTCTAAAAGATGTTTTACTGAATATGTAATCACAAGGTATTAAACAAAATATTTTAGGTCATAGAAAGATAGACTAGCTTTTATGCTATGTGACAATACTGCAGGTCATGTGATAAATTAGGAGATTATCCCTGTGAGAATTATTATGCTATTAAGAAAAACTAAAAATTATCTACATTCTAACTTTACAATAAAAAAGCCCGAATCACATCCATTTTATGTATGAAATGTGTCTGTGATTACTTATTCATGAAGTTAAAAATTACTGAAAGCAGAAAGAATTTCATTTCAAAGTTTTATTGATATTAGAGAATGCCCTTTCATCTATATAATATTCATTTAGATTTAAGGAACTCTTGATGAATAAATTTTCAGTGAATGGAATGCTGGAAAAATTCATCAATGCAGATGCATTAAGAATCACCAGTGTATGAAAACCCTAAACTGTTGATGTATCCCTTGGAAACCTATATCGAATGAGTTTGTAAATGTCATTAAAGGCTTTCCAGGCATTGAGGTTTTAAAAAAATATTTGAGTAGTATGGAAACTCTGGGAATGTGGATTTGGATGATATTTTTTTTTTTCTTCTCATGTGTCATAGCATCAGCCGGGAAGTGAACCCGCTAACCCGGGACAAGCTGTTGACCTCTTGACCACCAATGCTTGACCATTTGATAATATAATTGATGAAATATTTACAGAACATTTAAAAGACTATGAAGACATTCTAACAAATGAAGTGGAAAAAGAGGAAGAAGAACCATCAATGTGAATAGTAGAAAAAGTTAGCAAAATGTTGCATAGAATCTAAAGAATAAAATTATGGAATATGATGGACAGGATGCAGTATTAAAGTTACACACCAGAATGTTACATATCAAGCAAGATTATTTTGCTGATTTAAAAAAGATTAAGAATTAACTTCCTTTTGCAATTTTTTTTTTTTTTAAATGGTGTCAGCATCCAAAAAATAAAGAAAATCATTCTTTCCAGAAAGAGACTCACCTTATTTCCATCATTCAGCATTCAAATCATATCCTAAAGCAGATTACACACAGGTTAATAGTTTATCACAAGGAAAAAGATAAATCAAGTTTTTTTTTTTTGTTTTGAATAAGAATGAATGACTGATTGAACACATTTACAAAGGTAAAAAGATTTGAGTGCACATACACATATGAATGGGCACTTTTTTTTTCAATTTATGCATTAACAGTTTTTTTATTCATTGATTGATAAAATAGTATAATTATAGGTATGTACAATTTACACATATTAAAAGTGTTTGTGCTGTATGTATTAAAAGCGTATATAATATTTGATTATGTATATTAAAAATATATTTTAAATAGTATCCATCAATTTTGATCCCTGTATGATTTGGAAACAAATGATGCAGAGACGGGACTCTTAGATCAAGTTTTTTTTAATCTTTGAAATGATTACGAAAATGTACTGTAAAATTATTTATTTTTTTAATATTTAAAATGGACACAAATACACTTTTTTATTTTTTGGAAAAAGAAACGATATATATATAATAACATTTAAAGAACGTATGTGAATAATTGTTTATCCTGACCTTGCAGTTCTAATTTTAATTCATTTAGTTTTGTTGTAAATCCAATTAAAAATGCAAATTCCAGGATACAAATATCTTCAAATTGTTTTTATTAGTCTTAGCAATGAGAAATTATTCAATATCAAAAATTCAATCTTTAAATCAGGACAAATTGGTCTTGATTTAACCATATGATATCTATACTGGTAGGCGTAGGATTTCTGTCGCACCAAGTAAATTGTTTTTTCACATACAATATTTTCTAATGACAATGAAAAACATGAATATATAAAAAAGGGCATTTACTAATATATTAAATTATTCATTCAATTTTCATTTTTCCATGAGTGATATTTCTTGGTACTTGGGGGTTTATGTCGAGATAATTCAATATGGCTATAGTTACCATTTTCTTCTATTTGCACTCTAAAAAAACTTGAATTTAAAATCTGAAATTTATATCTTATTTTACAAAAAAACAAACAGAAAACATTTAGAATATATCAGCCATGTCAGTAGATTCATCCAATTAAAACGTCTTTTCTTTATGTTTACACAAGCTCTTAAACATCAGCACAAATTTCCCCCATAATAGTGCACTTTAATGCAAGTTCTACAAATTAATAAATGTTAGATAGTGTCTTAGTGCTTTACCTTCCAATATCCTCAGACTAATTATTAGCTTATGACTTTTATCACTGAGGAACCTTCTATCTGAGAGCAGTGTACTTAGTAAAAAGTAGGTGCTGGAGAGATTCGTTAAATTCAAAGATCCAAATTTACTGCTCCCACTGATGAAAGTCATAAACTAGAGACTAGTCTGGGGATTTTCTCAGAAACAACTCCACTTTACTTTAGCTCAGAATATGAATTCTCGGAATTGCTGATGAATTGTTATGTATGTATTGACAATGAGATCAATGGATGAAGAATGGCATGAACAGATAAATAATTTAAAGAACAGCATTATTTCAGATATCTCAATTGCTGTATTGAAACTATACCTAAACGTTATTACTTTATGAATAAAGTAGCAAACTAATAAATATAGAAAATAGTAAAATTAATCATAAATACATGGTTTACGATAAATATCGAATCGAAAAGAAATAGTACTGGAGAATAAATGTAAATACCCTTTATTATATAGATTTATATTATATTAATAATATTTGTCAGTTAAAAAAACTTAATGTTTATACGCAAAAATATTTATAATAAAAATATGTCAATGAAATTTTATAAATTATGGAGGCCTTTTATCTATTTTCACATAAATTTAAAAAGTCTTACCATGATCTTTTAAAATAATTTTTAAGGTTGCTAAAAAATTGATCAGTTTGTGGTTCAGATGTCATGTAAAATTGAATCAATTTCCGTTGATTGATTTAGGTTGGATTCTTCTTGGTTTTAGTAATCTGCTATTTAAATATGCATGTTATACAATTGCAGATGCTGAGACACAGTTCTCCTATAACCAAACAAGCTATATTTCTCATTTTCACTATTTCTGGACTCCTAATAAGTGTTTTTTTTTTTTTTAAGGTGGTAGAATTCTAGTGCTCAGAGTATAACTGGTGCCTGTTTGTTCATTTAAACCAAAAAACATCACATGATCACCATTTCTTATGCTTGCTTATAACTGTTATTAAAACAGTCAAAACTCTATACGTATTGCAGTGCTGTCAGATCCAAGGCTCCTCGCTGATGAAGGCCACAAGTCAGAAACTAGTCTGGGGATATTGGATGAGTATGCACTAGATGGGGATTTTATGCACAAGCCTTCTGGCATCCATTGATTACTCCGGCTTGTACTGAGTGGCAATACATATAGAGAGTTTTGCCTGTTTTGTTCATTTAACATATCATTTTCATTACACTAAACTTAGTTATTCTAGCTGAACTGGAAACAGTACTAAAAAGTACTTTAACACCAATATTCTTAGATGATGAATAAACCTCATTATGCTAGAACTGGAATCTTTCCATGTTTCAATTTATAAATTATGTAATACTAGTGATGTGCACTTTGACTCTCTACATGTTTTTTTTTATTTCTCTTCTTCTTTCTCTTTATATAATAGTGGTCAGAAGGACAAGTCTTCCAACCAACATTAGCTTGTTTTTTTTTTGTTTTTTTTTAATTGTTGTTTTTCACACCTCAGCTTATTATTATTATTATTTTGTATCCTTTTTCCTTTTTCTAGTGATTTATCTACCACTAATCTACTGTGTACGTGTTTTTTTTAATCCTGTAATTACCATTACCCTTAATTACCATAGCTATTTTTTATAGAATTTAACTTTAATATAACTTATAGTTATCTTTAATTCATTTTATATATATAGAATTTAACTTTGATTAAATTATTAAACAAAATTACAAAATGTATTTTATTTTTTTATAAACAAGAAAATTCATTTTAAATTTTTGAAAATTATGTCTAAATTATTTAATCTTTACTTTTGCATTTTTTATTTTTATACATTTGTGTCCTCCCTTTTTTAATCTATAAAAAATTATAAATATTTATTTTTAAACCCCTTGTCTGCTTATATTTAAGAAATAGAGAGATTGATTTTTTTATATTTATTTATAACATGCGTATTATTCTTAATATTCACAAAGTTTTACACATGCCTAAAAATATGTTTGTTACTCTGTTTTATTTTGTTTAAATTATATAATCATTTAAGTATAAGTCATCAATTGAGGGAACCGTTTTTCTACATTACTTTCTTTTTCATTATATTTTAAAATGTTTGGTCTGTTTTTCAATTTAAGCTTGATTAATTGATGAGGATTCTAATATATAATAGTGCCAGCTTTACCTTTTTGACTTATTTTTTTCCCCACAGTTTCTATTAATCTTATCTTTCCAACTTTTTTTTATTTCATTTGCCTCTAAATCTATATGTCTAAAACTTTTTTTTTTTTCATATGTGCGTTGACCAGGAAGCGAATCAGGGCCAGCTGCTTGGAAGGCAGCTATGCCAACCACTAGGCCATCAACGCTTGATTAAAGCTTTATTTGTTTTCTCTCCGCTTGTTCTAGTTCTCTCCATGTTCTCATCTATATAAAGTTGCTTTCCACATAAAAATTTAAGAAGCCTTTCTTTTAAACCTGATTTTACAGTACACAAAATAATCTACACATATTAAACGATTGTTTAGCAATTTTAATTTTGTTATATCTTTTTTCATCAATTACATTACTAACTTCCCAAATATTTAAAACCACTAACCTGCTCTATAATTTTCGGTACAATGCTTACTTATCTTTTCTTTTCTCCAAATTCTTTTTTCTTTTTCATTTATTTTTATCCTAAATTTTAAAAATCATCTTATATAAAATTTTAAGCTTATTCTCATTATTTGCAAGAACTGATGTATGATTAGAAAATATGATACAATGAATCTGTCTATCCTCATTGCTAATTTCATACTTATCAAAACATTTGTTTAATAACTTGGCTAATTATTTATTAAATAAAATAAATGATAAAGTTCCTCCCTACTGCCTTTATATATATAAAATTTTCCATAAGAAGACTAAAATACTATATATGCAAAATATAAATAACCATTTGCTTGTCTCATATACCATTACTGAAAACATTTGACATTTATTATTTATAATATATTATTTATTAAGCGCAAGCAGTTCGTAATTAAAGTGAAAGGCTGAAACCTTTTTGCATGTGCTTTAAGAGTGCTTATATGACAGCCAATCAGATGTAATGATGACTGTATAGAGAGCTCTCAAGTCGCAACACAAGATAGAGATTTTTATAAGAAAGAGGTGGTTCCACCATTCTCTTTACTTAAATTTCTATATATATATATAAGCCAGTCTGAAGCATTTTAGTAAAAAAAAAAGCTTCAGACTGGCTTATATATATAGAAATTTAAGTAAAGAGAGGGGTGGAACCATCCTTTTCTTATAAAAATCTCTGTCTTATGTTGCGACTTGAGAACTCTCTATACAGTTATCATTACATCTGATTGGCTATCATATAAACATTCTTAAAACGCATGCGAGAAGATTCCAGCCTTTTACTTTCATTGAGAACTGCTTGCGCTGAATAAATAATATTTACATACATTACTGTCAATTTCATAAGTTCTGAAAAAATTACTTCGTAGTAAATCGAAAGATTTCATGGTGTTGATTTGTAAATAATATACAGTGAGTTAAATGTGAAAATGTTTAAAGCTTCACGCTCTTAAGTCAAAATGCTTCAGACTGGCTTTTATATATATATAAATTTAAGTAAAGAGAAAGGTGGAACAACCTTTTTCTTATAAAAGTCACTTTCTTGTATTGTGACTTGAGAGCTCTCTATACAATCATCATTACATCTGATTGGCTGTCATATAAGCATTCTTAAAGCGCATGCAAGAAGGTTTCAGCCTTTCACTTTATTTATAATATGTATATGTTAAATATATTTCTTACATTAAAAAAGAAAAGAAATTGATATTTCTTTATTATGGTCAATTTTACTACAATTATCTTTGAAAATATTACTTTTTGCAAATTTCATGGAAGGTTACAGTGAAATAAAATACAAATCTGCTTTTTAAACAAGGTGTAGCAAAATTTGGAAAAATTGGAGAATGAAATTAATCCTTTTTAATGTTAAAAAAAAAAATTGTAAAAGAAACAGTTACTATATTGAATTTTAAGAAATAAAAGAAAGATATGATTATTTTTATTCTCATTTTAATAAAATAAAGATGTTTTCATATTAATTAAAAAAAAAAAATCTATGAGGAAAAATATTATATCAGGATCATCCATTTATCAATAATAGATATGAAAAAATGGCAGTTTTAAAATCTGATGCATTCATTAAAAAACATGTATTTCTATGACACTGATTTTGGTCCCGTAGAAAGTAGATGATAATTGTGGAAAAACAATATATAAATCAGGAGTTTATTGTGTGTAAATATGTATATATGCTTTAACAAGTTGGTCTAAAATATATTAATATAAAAATGAAATCACAGTATAACTGCACTCCACATCAGTTGATAGAGAGAATCCTTCAACCATTTATTCCACAATAGTAGATTGAATAATTTAACTGGAACTCTGATTCTTTACATTTACTCCACTGATTATATAATAGTTTATATCATTTCAATTCCTCCCTTTACCGTTTCTATATCTTAATTACTTTTAATGAATTTGGCTTTTTTTCCCTTTACTTTTAAAATGAAATCTAATATTCACATTTCTAAGTTATAAATTATATTGCAAATATTAAACAATTATTTCAGAATCTTTTCTCTCATATTCTAATAATTAAATGAAATTTTATTATTTCTCTATGCTTCGCTAATTGTCATTTTAGTTAATGCTTTTTCAATTTCATTCCTCGTTATACCCCTATTTTATTCTCATCTGCACGACTTTATTTTTAAATAATACAGTTGAAGGCTCATTGTATCATATAAATCACATATATTCTTCTTGTCTCTTTAATGCATTTATAGTTTACATTTTTGTCTTTAGACACTATTTTTTACATCTAAGCATGCTTTGGCATTCAATGTTTTATTGTGTTGTAAATTAAATTAATTGTACCTCTCCATTGTAATTTTTTTTATTTCCCTGTACTTTTTTTTTTAAACATTTTTTCCTAAGCATCTGTTTTACATTTCAATTGAGTATTAAGCCTTCTCTACATACATCTATCTTTTACAAAGTTAATATTGTTTCCTTCTGTCCAGTTTTACTTTTTATATAATTACAAATATAAGGGTTTTTCTTTTTTAGAACCTATTGTTTTTAGTGCAGCAATATTGTAAAAGTTTTTTTTTTTACATTTCATTTTCTATTTGAATTTATTTTTGTCACATAACCTACTATTACTTTGCTTATTGTCTTATCCAACAATTCTGATTTTTTTTTTTCTCATTATATTCTTTTTATTGATCAGTTGCCTTTTCATTTCTTCTGATTCTTTTAAAATATAATCCCAATTCTACCACTATTAAATTATGATTGAATATTTATGTACTCTTAATAAATATATTAAAATAACCTCAGTACTACTATATATTCTTTTAAATTCACATAAATAAAGATACAATAAAAGACAAATGACTCCCAAGATGCATTACGTACTGAACCAGCACTCATCAGTTGGTCCAAGTCACCATCTTTCATATATATCTATTATATGAAAAATATTTATCTATATTAAATAATTACAATTTGAATTACAAATGGCAAACTAATCCAACCCAAACTTTTAACACCATTCATTTTAGAGAAATATAGTAATGATTATTACTAAACTATAGATTGTCTCTGGCACAGACATAAATTTTAAAAATATATGATTTTTTTTAAATTCAGTAAACAGACACATTGGGTTGAATTAGTTTGACACTTGTAATTCAAATTGTAATTATGCTCTTAATATTGTTTCTCAGCCTATTTTAATCAAAATATAATGATTGAAATTTATTTTTATCACTTGTAGCTTTCTTTATGTAAACTCTCCATGTGTTAATTGTAAACCACATGGTTAATACTGCTGTATTATTTTCTGTACAAAATTGGTTTTTTTTCCATTGATCTCATTTCTTATGCCCAAAATATAATCTACAATTTTATCATCTTTTTACTGTTCTTTCACTGCATTCCAATTTCTGTTATCATTATTCTTTTTTTTTTTTTTAAAGTTATTCTTTACTCTTTTTCTTTTTTTGCACACACTTTCTATTTTATTATCATCATTATTGCTTATCATGAATGTCTAAATAATGATCAGATCTCTTAGAAATGTTTTTAGTCTTATCACCATCATTCTGTTATTTATTAGAGTGCCATTTATAAAAACTATTATCTATACCAGTATTTTTACTTTTATTTCCAAATTACAAAATTTTTATCTTTACTTTTTTCTGTATAACAACTCACCTTGTATCGCAGAGTTCTATGACAACTATTTTTTTTTCTTTTCTTCATCGCTGACAAGAAATTTACAACCCTGTTTGGCTTAGATATAGTTCTGACATTTCAAATACCTATTCTTATAATATTTTTTTAATTTTAATGACTTTAGATAATCTGTTACATTTATGTGCTAATTGTGGACATTTATATTTTCACTATAGTAATTTTCCACTTGCTTTCTTCAAGAAGAGGATTAGTTCTAATTTGGAATTGTCCAATATAAATTTTTAATAAAATTTATTCTCAAATAGTAGATTATGATTGGTATTATTGACATCTTTGCTTTATATAATCTAATGTTATGCATATTCTCATATTAACTAGATTAACAGTAGATAATCCATCAGTATCAGTACATTCACTACATTTAAATTGGAGAAAAATTTGATACTGTGCCATTTTTAAATTGTTAACTACTTAATTAAAAACAATAATCAATTAGTTTATTGATCGGGAAGGTCCAGCACCGGAAATGATAGGAATTGGAGTTGTGATCCTTGTATCTTAAGTTCCAGCATTTGGTACTCTCCCCCTGTACTAAATCATGCTAAGAAAATAATGAAATGATTTATTGTTTGGGGGTTCATAAAAATTTTGAGTAGTGGATATAGGAGCTGGAACTATGATCCATGAACTTGATCTAGAATCTACCAATCTATCACTGAACTACTGAAAGTAAAATAAATGATTTATTACCCCTCTTTTCTTCCATAGCGTAAGCTTGTGGTTAAAACACCTGTAGAGGTCCCTACTATCGCATTTTTACACGCATATTATCGAGGTTATAGCCTCAGTCGATATTACTTACTTAGAATTCATAAGTTTAAGTTCCACATGATGAGAGTCATACTACTTAATGTTAGTAAAATTATGTTTTTATTTGGTATATGTGATGTCATCCAGTAATCTTATATCATTTATCTCGATGAGTAGAATAGTTTGCTGGTAAGCAAAAAGTTTTTGGATTGATTTTTGATTGAAGAAAATCTGGAGAATTGAGATTGAGAAGCTGTGTTCTATCTCCAACAGTAAAGGTTATATTTAAATAACTATTGAAGAATTGATAAGAAAGCCGTGATTGGATGATTGATTGTCTGCAGCGTATTGAAAATGAACCTGACTTTATTACTTGGTTAAAAAGCAACAACAACAATAAAAAAAAACTGAAATATTTAAAACTCATTTCGTGAGAATTTAGATTTAGTAACTAACCTTGTTAATGAACCGAGTTACTATTTTAAAAACAAACATGACTTATTTTGTCTTTTCTCTATAATATAGGCTTGGCAAGAAAATTTATGTCTATTTGCCTTTGCACCATATAGATGGTAATTAATGTTTTCACTTACATTATTGTTTTGATTACCTTACTTAACTATATAGGACATGTTAATTGCATGACATGTTAATTGTTTAAATTATGCTTCTCATGATGAGGTTGGTTTCTTCACTTTTCATTATTATATCAGTCTATATGTTACACATTATAGTCTTCCTATACCTGTATTTTCATATTTGCACTTTTAGTTAAACGTAATTTTAAAAAAAATGAAAGAAAAAAAGTTAAAAAATTGGAAATTAGTTTTAAAATTTTTTAATTATCCTGTATTAAAAAAATATTAACATGTTAGACTGTTTGATATAATATTATTAATAGCAATTAAAGTTCAAATGAAAACTGAGAAAAAAAAAGATTATAACCTTTTTTAGCATCTTACACATAATTTAGAGAACTTTCATTTGCTTTTAGGAATAATTTCAGATTGAAAATTGTGAGTTTAAATATATAATGATGGCAAAGCACATGAGTTATGGATGGAAATAATTGTTTAACATGTAAAATATAGTTAAACAACAACATTTTTTTTAAAGTAAGTTATTTAAGGATTTTTTTCTTATAAAACCACATATTTAATTCTTTGACTGATTTTAAAAAGATGCATAGAGATGTTTTAAACAAATTTTGAATTACAGTTTAAATAAAGGGAAAATGATTATTTAGTCTACTTCAATGATTTTATATAATATAAGGGGTTTGAACACAGACTTTCAAGTTTCTTCAACTATTCTCTATCTCATACAACTGATACACATGTCCACATACATGTGAAAAAGATAAATGATCTCCAATATATGGATTTCATGCTGAAACAGCACTCACCTGTTGGTACAAATCATCAGCCCCAGCACATATATATAATCAATGCTAAGTTTATATTAAGATAGCAAATCTTCAAACTTTAATGGACAGGCTTCAATCTACTTCACCCTTCAACTCTTCAGCCATCCATACCATTGAAAATTTGATGATGGAATGTCCAAATCCCTTGTTAATGGCAATATTATTGTCATGTACCATGTTGACTTTAAGTCAATCTGACCCCTCATGGGATAGAATGTTGACCAAGTGTAATAATTAGAGTTGTACTTAAATATTATAAATTCAGTTTGTATCCTGCCCATCCCTCTTCTGTATATTTAAATGGACAAGGTTCTATACATGAGGGATTAGATTGACTTAAAGTCAACATGGGCATGACATAATATTTATAAAGGAATTTGGGCATTCCATCTTCAGATTTTCAATGGTATGGGTAGCTAAAGAATTGGAAAATGGAGCAGATTGAAGTCTGTCCATTAAAGTTTGAAGATTTTCTGTGATTAATATAAACTGAACACTGATTATATATACATGTCGGAGGTGATTATCTGGACGGACTGATGAGTGCTGGTTCTGTACAAAATGCTTATATTGCAGATCATGTATCTTTTTAATGTGTGTGGTCATGTGTGTCAGTTGTAAGAGATAGATTGGATAGCTGAAGGGAGCTTGAAAGTCTGGATTCAAATCTCCTATATTACCTCCAAACTCTATGAGTATATTAATTATCTTTGTACTTAAATATTTCAATGATTTTATTAAAATTAATTACAGTATTGTCATTGGACTAAGAAAGAATAAGAAGACAGCTCATTCAATTGTTTTATTAATTTATAGCCTATTATTTAACGTATTTTTTCTTTTATTTTTATTTTAAAATTTGTGTGTATATATATACAGTATTTATAACACATATATATAATGTCTCTATACATGTTAAATATTTTCGTAGATTAATTGTCCTGTGCAGTTTGGGGCAGCGGTCGAGTGTCCGACCTGGGATTAATAAGTCCCGGGATCGATTCTGAATCTTATACTTTTTATGAACTCCTGAGCAATAAAGTCTAGTCTTTTTGTCTTAGTTCGATGCAGTGGTAGAATATCCAACTTGGAATTGGAAAGGCCCCAGGATTGATTCTGGCGGTTGAACCTTTTATGATTTCCCAAGCAATAAAGCCATGAACCTTTTTTATGAATTAAGATGTAAACAAAAAAATGAATGGGGAATTTCAGTATAATGACTGCAGATGTATGTTTGGCAATGATGTTGCTAGGTAACCACCAATTAAAATTGACAGCCCCAAGCTGAGTTTACTCACACAAAAAGCTATTTTTGGTTAGAGCAAATAGTTTAGTTTGAGTATGTCAGTCTTAGTTGGTGATCATCTAGCACTGTCATAGTTGCACATATTTCTCTAGTTATATAGAAACTTCCCACTCATTTTTTATTTATTTACAATATATATATATATATGTTTCAAACATATACATTTGTATGAAAACATGCATTTCATATAGTTTGTTGTCCTCTGTGGATTTTAGTGTTTGCAGCAAGGCTTGGAAGAAAGTGTTGCTGATATGGTAGTCTTCTCTATTTATACAACACTGCCAAAGATTAATCAAATAAGTCAATGATTTAATTATAAAGTTTGAGAAAGCAAATACATTGATGGATAAGAGTAATAAATTAATTCTATAGAATTTGAATGAACTTACTGGAGATTATTGTAAATGGAGTTAAACTTTTCCATGATAACCAGAACTTAGCAATAGTTTATGTTAAATCTTGTTTACATTACCAGAAGTCTCATACTTAATGAAATGCAATAGACATCTAATTGTTAAGAAGTTATAAAATGTTCCTTAAGTAAAAAACTTTAATAAATAGCATATACAGTATTACTTCAAATATAAAATGCACATTTTTTCAAATTTTGGACCTGTAAAAGAAGGTTATGTCTTAAATTGGGAACAAAAATTTTTAACATCTTATTTCTGCGAATCTTTGTTTTTTACGATTGTTACTTGTGTAGAATGTTAAATCTTTTTTAATCAAAAGAAGAAAAAAATTTAACATTAAGTGTCCATATTTTTTTGGATTAATTTTGTAAATGGCTTTAAACTTCAAACTGCCACTTTTAATGTTATTTTGCCGATTTTACCATTATTTTATCAAGAAAATTGTACCGAATAACCTTTCGATTTTTTTACAACTAATAAATCAATAGAACAACAAGATAAGAACCTGCCTTTACTCTGGTTGGTTGTTTCTTATTCTCTTGTCAACAATTTTGACAGTTCCGGTATCTTCACTTGATTTCAAAGTGAAAATGTTTGTATGTTTTAGAATCCTTTTTTAAAATACATTTTAATCTTTTTCAGAAAATAATTGTAACAATATAAATTATTTTAGAAGAATGAGTTAGATTTTGATAGAAAAATTTACTTTTACTTGAAAATGATTGAGAAAGAAATTCAATGACATATGCTGTGTTCCCGGCTCTGGTGAGCGACCAGCAAACATGAATATAAATTAAGTAAATAGACCAACAGTTTAAACATTGCACACTTTTATTAATGCAAAATAATTTAACATAATATGACAATAATTATGAAATTAACATGAATAAATAAACTCTGCCTTCACCAATATAAGAATAAAATTCTGTATCAAAATGGATTTTGATTCAGATCCAAAAGTCTATAGTTATATACTAAATAAATTCACTATATTTTCCCCTGACATTGAGCTCATACCCATGAAGATCCCCTTAGGGCATTTATAAAATATATAAGATCGGTGCGATCTGTTTCACTTCTAATTGGCTGGATTACCTCCAGGCACCGAGATCCTGGGATCACAGTAAATAGAGGGATTTGAACTTTGGGTTTTTAGGCTGTATTGATCCTCTACTCCACTTCAAACAACTGATACATATGATCCCTAACATATGTATAAATATTTCATGCATGGTATACATATATTGGGGATCATTTATCTTTTTCACATGTATATGGTCATGTGTATCTGTTGTCTGAGATGGAGTGGAGGATGAATATAGGCTGAAAATCTGAAGTTCAAATCTCCCTATTTAATAAAAAAAATGGTTTTTACAAATTTTCATTACCCTGATTAATCTTTTGAACAAGCAACATATGAAATACAACAAAATATTTACCAATAATGTTGAATTTTCAGTGAAATAATCTTTTTTACAGCATTTCAGGAATTCAATTACTATACTCACGAATAAAGTTAAGAGTTGAATATTTTCCCTGATTATTTTAGTTTTACATATTGGAGTTGATTACAGGTTTTTTTTTTTCCACTTGTGATCCAATGAGCAGACTTAATTTCCTTGCTTAAAACTAAGAATACATTTAGAAAAACATGACATCATAAAATCATTAAAAATTAGACCAGCAAATTTAGAAATTTTTTCTTAACTATTGAAATAATATTAAAAAAATATATATAATAAAATTATTTAAATTCACAATGAAATAACAAAAACAGTTTTTTTCTATTACATTGTTTTTTTTTGTCTTTATTATGTGTTTTAATTTTCATCACAATTTATATAATATTTTGCATGTGGTTTTTTTTATATGACCAGTTCATGCAGAAAATGATACATTGATAGGAAGCCTGCAATAAATATAGGTATAACTTTGATATTATGGTTCAACTTTGACTGAATTAAAAAATAAATTTGTCAAGGGTTTTTTGAAATATTACATTATATGGAAAAGTGCTGAGAAAATGAAAGTAGGAAACAGTAGAAGCATTAACAAGAGTGGATTTGGAAGAGAATGAAAACGTTGGATAAATAACAAGATATTGAAAAGAGTAAACTGGAAAATGATTTATTTTACCAATTAAATTAAAGAAGAGAAACTATATCGGACATCCATGGAGAAGAATTTTGAAGCACTTGTTGGAAAGGACTACAGAAAATTAAAGGTTGAAAGGGTAATGGAAGGATGAAGTTAATAATTCACCTTAAGGAAGATGGTTAGTATTAACTTTTGAAGAATTGTGCCCATAATAGATAATGGAGAAACAGCGTTATCAGTTTCCACTGATAATAGGATAATTGTAATTACAATTAAAACAATGAAAGTAGGTGAAAATGAAAAATATTTGAATGATAGTTATTTTACAAAACTTGTACTATTCAAGTTAATATGAAAAGGTAAATAAATTGCAATAAGACTCAAGAGCATTAAGCTAGTTTTCGGCAGGTCGCTACCAGAATCATAGTGCTAAAACCTGCAACAAGCTAGTTTAGTGTTCTTGAATCTTATAATAATATATTTACCTTTTTATATTAACTTGAACAGTACAAGTTTTGTATGATTACATATTTTATGAAAAGTGTTATATAGCAAGTTACAGAGCAAATTATTTTTTTTTCAAATAACTTTGAAATGGGTTAACTGATGAAAGAAATTAGAATGAAAATTTCAAAATTTAGACAGAGATGTTAGTAAGGTTAGGAGAGCATTATGTAGATCTTTAAAGTTACTAATAAGTAAAAGATTTAAAATTTTCAGTGTGTTGTTTTAGATTTGGAAGTGTTGGCATGGTAGAGATTGGAAAAGATAAGTTTGGAGGACAAAATTAGTGATATAGAAATGTTGAAAAATGTATTATGTATATATATATATTGAGGAAATTAAACAAGAGAGCGTGAAGCTGGTCTAGGAATAAATTTAGCGGTAGTATAAGTTAGAAAAGAATGTGGATTGTGAAAGATAGAAAGATAAAAAAAAAAAATTTGTGAGCGTTCAAAATGCAAAACAATTATTGGAAGCGCTTTAAGATAGTTATCTAGAGGAGCAATGTGTATGATCTACCATTTATATCATCAGTGATGCCAAGATGCAAGATAGTATAGATTTTTTATTAAACAAGAACACCCTGTTTTTCAACAACCTCTGGCCCATTAGCTAAATGATATTCTTCCATAGATCTTTTCTGAGATTTTTTTAATTATAATTGAGATAAAGCAAGAAATTGTCATAGTGAATCTGTTTTAGCAGAAATATCAATACCATTTTAATGTTGTAAAGAAGCCATACATTCAGTTTTTATAGAAATACCTTGTCCCCTTGATGAAGGGTTGTTTCTTATTACAATTCTAGCTATTTACTACTATTGGATGGCTAGCTGGATTTGCTGAAAGAAAATCCTAAGTCTGTTTTGAATTCTGAGAAAAATAAGCATCCCATTTACGTTCAAATTTTAGATCATGGTATTCCAGGAAGATTCAACACCAGTTCATCACAAAAGCTTTTTTTAAAAATTACAGAAAATTCACGATCTTACACATGAAAATAGATGGTCAGAAATAGTAGCTGTAAATGCTGTTCTCATGAGTGATTATAGTTGTGTAAACTTTCCACGTTGGTATTGCATAACATTTAATTATTCTGGCACAATTCACAGCAAGCAGTTACACTAATTATGTTATGAATAGGAAAGTGGGTAATTGTAGTTCTTGAAATGTATCAACGTTTATTGTGATCGAAGTGTTACTCAAGGTTCCCTCTGCTTAAATAAAATCTTTTATATTGGTATACACGGGTTCCTTCTTGGCAAAGATTGACAAGATTTTCTAAAATAATTCATTAATGAGATGAAATTTCTACAAACTACTGAAAAATAAGTTGTCAGTATGATACTTATTTTGAAGACTTTCTAACGATCATCCAGAAAAGTTATTCAGCATTTCATTTAAGAGTCACTGACTAAATCTAATAAAATTAGCAATAAGAGTATTGTATATAAATTTTGATGTAAACTGAATAATTTCATCCGTCAAAACTATTTTAGGAAAAATGTATTGGTAATAAACATGATACTGCTTGGCTTACATGCATTTTCTATGCTGTGGTGTTCACTGAAATAGAACACAGATTAATAAGAGAAGTAGCCTAATTTGAATGCAATTTGATCCATTTTGTGGATGCATTTTTTTTTATATTCGCAATTTCTTGACGTAATTTAAAAGCATTTTTATGATTGCCAGCTGCTCATTAAAATCATGAATAGTCATACTTTTGAAGTATCTTCAGGTTTTCTCACACAAGTTTCTTGTTCTTATTGATAAATAAAAATTATATCTTGAATAGTGGACTTTAGTATCCATTTTTGTCAAGAAGAAATTATATATTATGTGCATGAATTTGAAGCCTTGAAGTTTAAAATTTGGATTAAAATTATGGAAGTTTTTTTAGCATTCTAATGAGTTTTTGAATGTTTCTGATTATTTTAAAATAATTAATTTTCAAAGCTTTAATGTTTCTGGGTAATTAATTAATGTGCCAAGTAAATGTATCCAATATTACTAGTTAAAATATCGATAATCTTTAGTAATTTTGGTGTTCCAAAAAAGCCTGTTTGGTAAGCATTTAATGCTGAAATTCATTAAATGGATGGTAATATGTTTGCAAGGCAAAGAAAATTTGAAAAATTACTTTTGACAACTTGAAAATGAAGAAAAGTAAGAGATTATAAGGAATTTTTTTTGATTGAAGGGGTTATTTTTGGAATTTTCTGATAATATTAAGCCTGCCAGATAAACTCCAAACCATTTTTGTCCTTTTTAATTCCACTTTATGTGATTCTAGATGACCTAAATCAAGTTAATTATCTATTCACTACAGTATCAGTAAACAAAACAAATGTGTTAAAACATCTTTGTTTAATCACATTTATTTTCTAGACTAATTTTGAACTGAGTAAAGGTCATACAGATCTTCTAAAAACATCATATGCCTTGTGTGATTTCATATGGTGATAGAAAGACGGAATCTCGAGCATAAGGTCGTTGAGTCAATTCCGGTTCTGGAAATTCCAGCAATTGAATTTTTTACAAACTTCCAAACATTAAATTACTTGATTATTTATTTATTTTTTCTCAGTGATGAAAGTTTATTCATCAAAAAAAGGTAAAAGTACAGTTAAATAAGAGGTTTACAAAGAATGGTAAAAATGAAACATGGTGAAAAGGGAAGGATGCATATGAAAAGGGAAAGGGATGTGTAAAGGGTGTGTATTAACCATTAAAGACAGATGAATGTTACAATTAGGAATTATTTGTAAAGTCTAGAAATCAAATATGAATAGTCTTTAAGGAGTGCAATATTGGGAAATCCAATTTGCGGTAGATAACTTGAGAAATAGGAAAACACTTGGAGATAACATAAAATACGGACTAAATCAATCTACTGTTCAGTTCTTCCAAATGGCCTCGAATATCTTCACAAGAGAGCAATCCCAAATACTTTGGAAAAATTATGGAAAAACTATGGAGAACAAGGAAAAAAAAAATTCAAGCTTCAAAATATCTCTGCTGAAAACCATTCTAATCCATCATGAAAATCACATGAACAGCAAAAGGCTAGCCCTATCAATCACAATATTGGAAGTAATAAAATTAAATAAGGTGGATTACTTGCAATTAGAATCATGTTGCCAAACTACAACTTATTTTGCAATAATACATGGATAAAATCACTCATAACAATAACCTTAAAGAATCGCCATAAATAACGTTATTTTTTCTATCTTGTGACTGAGAAAAACCAATGTTGGTAACGATCACCACAGCGCTCTCTTCTCAGCCCCCTCCCTCAAAAGAACTAGTATTTAGGTCCCCATCGGCATCCTCCCAACAACCGGACTCTCTCATTCATTCAACAAAATTAAGTGAAATGAACATTTTCATTAAAATATAAAATCTCTGTAGAAATCATTTATAATTTCAGTGGCTGCCATATATTTACATAGCGTTTTTATAAAAGTTGAAATTATTCTTATTTATGATTACTTTGTTGATACAGCTTGTATATGAAAAGAAAGCTAAAAAACTCCCCTTTCTAATAGGGATAGTTTTAGAGAAATTTAATTCCCTAAACTAGAAAAAAGGGAACGAAACAGGGAGCCAGAAACTGTGATTATTTATTAATTCAAAGAATCTTATTAGCAGCAAATCAAAATCATTTACATTGTTATTAATTTACATAGTTTTTAATTATTTAGTTCAGATCTGTATTACCATACAAGTGAATGAGCTAGGAGTGAAAACATTATTGTATTTTCATTTTGAACTTGTAGTTCTATAGTTAATTAAAAACGTAAAAGGTGGCTACTGGAGTGCTCTCAGATCCAAGCCTTCTCACTGATGAAGCCACAAGCTAGAAACTAGTCTGAGGATGTTGGATGAGTAGGTATTAATAGGGATTTTATGTATAAACCTTGCATCCATTGATTACTAAGGCTTGCATTGGGTGGCACTACTGTATGGAGAATTTGCTATAAATTATACATTACTTATTGTAATTGAAGTGGGCTCAAACCTGTGATATATACTGTATTCCTACAAATTGAAAATCTTATTAAAATTCAGAATTATCAACATCGTATTTCTGAAGTTAGTATGATAATTTTATATTATAAATTCGCACAGAAGTTGTATTTAAATAGTAATCAAGCAAGTTTATTTTAAATCTTTTTAGTAAACACTGCATGCATTTAAATTATTAACAAACTTTTAAAAAATAATTAAAATGCTTTGTGCTGAAACAGTAAAATAAAAGATCGTAATAATGCCAGATGGTAACAAAATAATCGAGATCCCATTAAAGCTGCTTAAAACTTCAAGTTGACCAAAATATCAAATCTCGTCCAGATTCAATGGCAGTCGTAAATGTCAAAATGTTTATGCAAAATAGATCATTTCTGCCAGGTTGAGCTACTTTGCCCGCAGGAAAAGCTTGACCTCGCTGACCTTTGGTCACTTTGTTTTTGGCTACATGTTCTTTTTTTAAGATAGTCAATGAGTAATCTGACAAAATCCAGTTCAGATAAAATTTAGCTTGTATATTTTTCAGATCTAAATCTACTCATTATAAAATAACTAGTTAGGTTAATCTTACTGACAAGGAGACGTTGAGCATTTCGGGTGACACTTGCTTAAAAGTCAGACCTTTTTTTTTTTTTTTAAATATTTTTTTGGCATCTATCCTAAGACTTTTTTTCTAAATTTTGTCTTTATGGTACCTTCGCTTAGAAGTGGGGGAGGGGGATTTCACATCATGTTCTGCAGCCACGCTTATGTTCCAACAGATTTTTATTTCATTTTATATGTTAATCATCTGAATTAGCTTACAATTTTTAATTCAGTAAAGTAGTACTTATAATTTATGTTTGAGTAAAGTATGGAAGTAAGGAATGTTTAGACTTATTTTAATACATTCATTTGATATGCATTTTAAATAAATAAGTGATCAAATTGTTTTATTACTCAAGAATTCATAAGAAGTTTGTGCATCGGAAGAATCAGAAATGGAACCCGATTCATAAGCCTTGAGCCCCAGAGTCCACCATTCATTTCACTAAACCATGCAGGGCACATCCTTAAACCCTTTGGATAAACTTTGTCTGTATGTACATTGTTAAGTTTCATTTGTTTTTGTTAGCAAATGGTGTTTATATTTGACTAGCAATTTAATTTCCCCATTTTTGGATAAATAGTAACAGTAAATTAGAGTAACTTAATTTATTAATAAAATTATGTTCATTAATCACCGAAGATTATTCTGATTTGATTTATATTTAATCCTTTGCTTTGGACCAAATATTAGAACCCAGCAAATATTACTAGAACAGTTTTTTTTTTTTTTTCAGTGAAACTAAAGTGCAAGTCTAATTGTATCCTCAGACTAAGGTTTAAAGTAAATGTTTTTTTGGGAAAGACCTGATGTAAACTCAAATGTTTCAGATAGATAGCCATCTAAGATTGGCCAGTAATTGGGTATTAAGTATTCATAGTTTGCCAAAATGAGGAAGAAAATGATAAAATTATACGCAATCGCATTTAACTAGCATTGTGTAAACTTTGCAATGCAGTATATGTGGAGTTTTATTTTGTTGCAGTGATCAACTGAAAACTATTACTTTATTTTATATTTATAGAAGGGTTATGGTCAACTGATGAATGATTTTTTTATTTTATTTCTGATTAAGAAAAAGTGAAAAAACAATTTAGTCACTTGAAAGAAATTATCCTATATTTACTACATTAATACTTAGATGTCATGTAATTGGGATATCAATTGATTATATAGTAAATAAATAAGATTTTTAATCACCATAGCTTTAAAAAACAAGGGGGGGGGGGCTTTGATGGACGACGACAAGTCATTATCTTCAAATATTTTTTTATACATACGAAGATTTTATTTAATAATAGAAATTTTGCAAAAAAATTCTGAACATCAGAAAAAATTTATAGTAAACATGCAGGATTTATACAAAATGATGATAATACCTTTGATATATCTATTAATCCCCTGCATGATTTAGTCTAACGTTATGCGGCATTTCTAGTGCATGAAGTTGTTATGATCTTCCAAGTGGCCAATTATCAATTTTTTGTATACTTTTATTAATATGGTGTTTTGCATAAAATCTGCCAATATTATATGTGGGGTGGAATTACATAACATTTGAACACAATCTAAAAGAATGTTGAGAGATTTTTTTATGTAGAAAAATCTCATGGGCCAAGAGATTTCAATGGAATGACTTATAAAGTTTCATTAATACTTAATTCAATTGAGTATGGAAGCCATAAAAGATATATAACATTGTATATTTTCAAATCTATTATATTAATTTCCATGTGTCATATGAATTGAAGCACTGTCGTTTGGGAAAATGACAGGATTGTTTGAAAAAGGTGTTTGCATCATAGGATGAACCTATATCCCATGTTCAAATAAATTACTGCTTTGTCATGTTCATGAAGAATTGGAGAAAGAGAATAACATGTTGCATCTTCTCAGATCAGTCCAATTACATCACCTTGTTTCTCAGGAAAAGTCAGTATAATTGACTTTTTATAACGATTATCAGAAACTCTTCCATTGATTAGGATAAGTTTAAGAATTTCTATTATTATTATAGACTTGCTTCCAATTAATGTTTGTGTGTATCAAGAATTGAAACATTATTTTGGAAAATGACAGCTCTCTCCAAAGTGATTGAAAAGATTGCTGCTATGACTTGTCTGTGAAGAATAATGGTTGATGAAAAAATATGTTAACCTTCCTAAATTGATATCTCATTTTTCTCATTTGGGAAAAGGTTTATTCATAGAAAGAGGCTTTTTCAAATGATTAGGCAAAGTGAAGGCAATGATTTTTCTGATGAGTCACTTCCAGTTTTGTTATTGGTACCATGTGTTTCCTATTTGTATCATTCAGATCAGAAATCAATACCATTAAAATGGCATCTCATTCATAAATGTTCTGCTTGTGAAATTCACGACTGATGGATATTGGAATAGTTATATAACTTCTGTAGGGATTTTTTCATTGTGTGTAGTTTTTTTTTTTTGGCTCATCAGTCTTTCTTGAGGATTAATTTATGACCTATTTTAAGGAAATGAAGTACTCTCTTGAGACTATCAATCTTGTGGTCTCTGATGTTCCGTCTAATCATGCATTAATAATTTGATCATTCTCAAACTCAAATGAATTTAACATTTTTTCACAATGTGCTTAAGTTTAATAGTTTTTTTTCAAATGGAGTCATAAAGTTAGCATGGCTTTTTAATCATTTAAAGGAGAATTAAAATTTATGACAAAATTTTAATTACTGTGATTACAATTTATAAAATTGCAAAAATTGCTGCAAAAACTGATAGTATTTATACAAAATTGTTGGTCCTATCACCTGATTCTCATTAAAGACAATAATGTCAATAATACAGAGGCAAAACTCCGTACAGTAGTGCCACACAGTGCAAGACAAAGTAATCAATGAATGCAATTAAGGTTTATGCATAAAATCCCTATCTAGCATCTACTCATCCAATACACAGATTAGTTTCTACCTTGTGGCTTTCATCAGTGAGGAGCCTTGGATCTGAGAGCACTGCATCTAGATCTTAGGATCTAATGTAACCTCCAGCAGTCGCCTTTTACCTTGTTAGTTAGCTATAAGCTTTCAGACCACAATGAAAACAGAATAATGTTTTCAATTCAGATTCCTTTGCTTGTATAGTCATATAGATCTGAACTCAGTTCAGCATTTTGGTGTCTGGTTGTCAATTCTATTGGGCAGGATTGGTATTAACCCATTAAACATCGCATGATCACCATTCTTTATGCTTACACAAGCTGTTAACACAGAAGCAAAACTCTCCATACAGTAGCACCACTCAATGCAAGCCAACTTAATCAATGGATGCAAGAATGCCTGCAATGAGAGGGGCTACTGTATGGAGATTTGCCTCTAGTCTAGTGTAAGCATAAGGAATGGTTGATTGTTGTTATTTAAAAACTAAGCCACCAAATTTGGTATTATAAAAGTACTATTGTTTCAGCAGCAGTTCAATTTGATATTTCTGCAAGATTGTCATTGAAATAAAGCTAATTAGAAAATTTAAAATTGGGCAATTTTTTCTATCTATTCTGATGAAGTCAGTTGTTGACAGTAATAGTCTTTTTTTAGAATCTGGTTTCATGATTCTGATAAAGATTGTAAATTGCTAGAAGTGACTTGAAAACTGATTGAAATATTTTTTTTGTTGCTATGAAAATTTGATTTTCTGAAAAACAAGTACCATAGGAAGATTTTGTGTTCTTTACATAGCCGAATGTGTTAGTTATGCGGTTGAAAGACATTGATGTTTTACATTAGATCTGAAGAAAATGTGTCCCGAAGTTGTGATATTTGTTGATTAAACCACCAAGAAACTAAAATCATAAAAAAAATGTAATTAACTTTTGGGAAAAATTATATATTGATAATGAAGGTCATTTTATGAGTCTAATAGCTTTCTCAAAATGAAGCTTGTAAACTTTTATGTTTTTTTTTTGAAACAGATTTAACAAAGCAGATCAACAAACCCAACAACATATCTATATGAATTGGATGTTTTGAAATTTAATGAAGTATTATTTCAATTTCAATAAATAATATTTTGTAAATACTTATTAGTAAATAGCGTTCACCAAAAAAAAAATAAAAGAAAATTAGTTATTCAGTATGTCATCTGACATTTGACATTGTAATAGCAGGTTAAGCTTCAATCCAGAACTTTCAATTCTTAAATTCATCTCTCTATCACTGCATGAAAGCACGCATGGAATAGCTTTGTCTAAAAAAAAATCTTTAAAAGACAATTTAGTAATATTCATGAATTAGATGAGTGGTCTTTGACCCTTGGTCCGCGGACCGGTGCCAGGCTGCAGAAGTTTTTTACCGATCCGCGTAGACTGGCAGAAAAGTTTGTAATAACAAAATAATAAGAGTTCAAACTTTTAATTAATATAAACCATTTTTATTTATTTTTTCATCTTATTTTTACTCCAATTAAAAAAGAAGAAACAGAATGAAAACAAAATCTAATCAATCATACATAAATTAATTTGTTTTCCATAGATGTTTATGTGGGGGAGGGGGTAGAATTAAATTTTTTATTACTTTTTAAAAAAAATTCAAAATTAAAAAAAAAAAATTTTTTTTATACAACTCCATATATATATAACTTCATCTTGTATATTTAACATTGTTGTTTTGATCAGTTATAACAATTATGCTCATCTAAGGCTAAGCAGTTTACATCTTTAAGAAAATTTATTTATAGACTTATACCGGTCCGCGAAACCTTATCCTTATTTTTACCGGTCCACAGGTGTGAAAAGGGTGAAGACAACTGAATTAGATGATGGCAGTGAATTATTCACTAAAGAATAGTCTTAAGAATTATTCAAAACATTTGTAGTTTGATTTCAAACAAAACTATAGATAGTAAATCTAACTGTCAATAATGAAAATCAAGAATACATTAAATGAAAAAGTAACGAAATCTGCAAATATGAATTTGAAAAAGGTGGAATTTAATCAGAAATAACTAAACTTTTTTATTCTCCAGTCTCGTTAAAGGGTGTCCCAGTGAAAATGTGGATGCTTCTCTCTCCAAACTGCCTGAAATATTAATAATTTTTATTAGTCATTCATTAGACTAGAGATTATGCAATAATGAATAATATTTCTGCAATGTAAATTTCACTATACCACTTTCATGCAAGATAGGGACTATTTTCTATCCACTTTTAATACCTTGTGGGGGGATGTAATCATAAACCTATTACCAAAGGCATGTGAAAAAGATCTATGATGCACATTTTGTTCTGAACCACCTCTCGTCAGTTGGCCCAGGTCAAAGCCTCTTACACATCTCTTTATTATTGTTCACTATATATATATATAGCAAATAACTACAGATAAATTGATGTGTCAAAGGTGCTGCCCTCACAACTTTTAACACAAATCCCTTAATGGGAGTATATTAATAAATTTCATGCCTGGTGTGAAAGTGTTGTAGTGAAATGTACTCTGCAGTAGTATTATTCATTGCCTGCAATACTATCTCTGAATCAATACACCTGTTTTTTTATATATTGACATAATTTAGCTATTCGCCACAAAAATTTTAAAGTATTAGGGTGTCTGGATTACAAGTTATGATATAAATATGATAATGTGTTTTTGTACCTTCATGGGTCATTTGAAACATTTTTGTGATTCACTGCTACACTACCATACACTGTTTGGATAACTTCAAATGTTTTAATCGCAATTTTACCCATGCTGTTCTATTATAGGTTAAAGTATGAAACAAACCCTCTGTGGTGAAGATGAAGAGACAATGGACCACACATTCTCTCACTGCAAGAAATTTGTAGATCTTGAAATAAGACTGCAATCTAGTGTATGGTCAGGATGTGCCTCTATTCTGAATATATGTAAAGCAATGAGGAGTGCCACTTTTGCCATGATCCGGATGGCCATCATAATACTATTCGCAAAATGGCTCACCAGGTGTCACTTCGTATTCCAGTCCAACATAAAAAGTCCATGGGAGGTTTTCAAGGAACTCATGTCTAAGTTAAGAACTAGATATCACCTAATGGCCCCGGCTACACTGTTCTCTGATATCTGGGAGCAGATGGCTCTAGACTAGATACCAAATATTACTACTAAAATTCTGTCCAAACTATAGAAATGGTTGGTAAAGCTAAATTGTGCTACAGTAAATGGGATAACTGCAAATGATGGCCTAAATGCACCATTGAGGTTGACAAAGTTGCAGGGAATTAGTGGGTCCCTAAATTTGCAGATTCATGTTTGCAAGGGATGAAAACACTCCTGCAATGCAAAGAATGACATCTGACAAACCTTGGTTTTAATTATCTAATAGCCAGGATGCCATAAATAATTGGGGATCCCATGGAATCTAATTAACTACATAGGGATAGACTGGCGCAGACAAAACCACAGGACTGAATATAACCAGATCCCTTGTGTGGGCAAAGCATGTAGCGGGTAACCTATGAATCCTTGATTTCAAGCAATTTATGTACCATAATTCTTGTAGTTTTCAAAATAAATTTATTTCTTAATAAAAAAAAAAAAAGTATGAAACAAACTCATATTTCATGTCCTACATTTTAAAATTTTTGCGGTTAACAGCTTAACCATTTCATTACATAAGATATTCATTGATTGAGAAATGATATTGAAGGAGAGAAAGCCATTCATCTTGTTGTTCAATAAATAATATATTAAAAAATGAAATATAATTTAAATATATTCAAGAGAGGCAGAGGCATTGAATTAAACTTTCTAATATCACACTGAACACTGATATTTTAGTTTTATAGACATCAGACTTAATAATTCCCATTGAATTATTCATGTATGTGTTGCTTACTTCTTTTAATTTTTTTATTTTTTATAATTAGTTAAATGTTATTTTATCATATCTATCAATGCCAATGTTATTTTGTAAATAACCAATTTATCAAATCTAAATCTTTTTTAAATATGCAATCTTTAATTGTCACAAGTTTAATATATATTGAGGTTATCGTCATATAGCCATACATATCAAATATAAGCCTTTTCATTTTCAATATCAAGTAATGGTTTTTACCCCCACTCCTAACCTTCCCCTAATTTGAAGGCCATCAATTTGATTTTCAGTGTGATTAATAGAACCCAAATCATCCCATTATGAGAAAATTGTATATAAACCTATTGGTATTTTTTCATTATTCCATTGATTCATTATTTTATTTAGTTTAGAAACTGGTGAAGATTTACAAAATAATGTTGCAATTTTGGAAGGGTCACAAACAGTACAGAAATTATTTGCTTTATTAAATTTCAATTATTTTTGGATAGTTATATATGAGCAACAGAAATATAACTAATTATCACCATTAAGTTTTATAATTGACAGGTAACTATGAGTTATTTGACGAGGAATTTTGTCTGAAGATTGCTCTTATTTAATTTTTAGCATTATTCTCCATGCACTTACCATATAGTGTTGGAACTATTTGGTAGCATCGCATGTTCCATTCTCACTTTTTTAAAATATATATATATGTACATCAGAATTATATGTTTCTAAATAAAACTTCTAAAAGCTATGGATTGGGTTGTTTTGACATGAAGTAGACTTTTTGTTATTCAATTTATGTATAATGTCTTCAAATATTTATAATTCTTTTGGGTTACTCAATAGCATTGAATGTTTCAGAAGCTAATATAATCCAAGTTTTAATCGTAAATATTAATATTAGTCTTTAAAGATAGTCTGTCTTTTCAAGATCAGAAAACTCAGCTAAATATCAAAATGGTCAGTCTTTTCAATTACAAACATCTTAGAAATAAAGTTTCGCATTTGGAATTCTCTCAAGACCAACAAATTTAATTGCATTTTAATTCAATTACTGATAAATGTTTCATCTTTTACTTTGAAAGGGTATACTCAAAAATAATCAGAATCATTCTCTGTTGTATGCCTTTTGTAGTATATGCTTGTGCTGTTGCATATTTCTTGCAAGATCCCCTTTGCATCAGTCTACCAAATGACATCACCCTGGGAAATCATAATGCCTTGTAGCACATTTTTTTGTAAAGTGTGTTTTGCGTATTTGGTGATTTTTATAATGACTGAAAAGTTCGAACAATATGAAATTTTGTTTTCGTTTGCAGAAAATGGCAGAGAAAGCAGTTGTAACACTTAAAATAGATTACAAGCAAGCTAATCTCATGAAAACGCACACCTATGAGTGATTTTATTGAAACGTTAAATTCACCACATCCCTAAAAAGCATGGGAAGTGAAGTCCAAAATCGAACAATGCTGTTTTTTTTTTTTTTACACAAATGACATTTTTCTCTCAAATTTAGTTTGTTAAGATCAGGTGGTTTTAAGTTATTAAACAGGCAAAACTCTCCATACAGTAGCGCCACCCTGTGTCAACCAGAGCACTACTATATGGAGAGTTTTGCCAGTTTAATAACAGTTATGTGCTAGCATAAGAGATGGTGATCATGTGGTTTTAAGTTCTGAAACATTTACACAATCGTGTAAAATATAAACTTCCCATTTTATGGCAAAGAGAAGAGTGCAAACTTCACCAGAACAAAGTGTCATCTCTCAAAGTCTTGAATGTGAAATACTTTTGAACTAAATTCAGCATGAATCAGCCATATTATCTCAATATTGCTTTGTGTGATTTTTTTTTTCATCTCTCGAATGAAAAAATATTTCCTTTTTTTTTTTCAGACTTAAAAGTGGTGAAAAAAAATGCCTCAGGTGTTAAAAGGCATCACTTTGTGTTTCTGGACTACTTTGAAAAATGAAAAATGTGTTTAGACATGGATAGTAGTTTGAAAGTGATTCCATTTATAACACTTAACAATTTTTTATTATAAAATTCTGGTTATTTTTGGATACCTCCTTGTAAGTGTCAATTTTTCAAAGATTTTATGATATTTGCATTCATAATAAGCATTACACTGTTTCTTCAAATTTTTTGATATAATAGGATAATTCCAGTAATTAATTTTTAGGTGCTTGTATTATAGATAAAGATCCCGTTGGATGGCGCCGTTTTCACGCTAAAACTATAAAATATGAACATTCACAGGCCGTTGATTTTAAGTTTTTCTATCGTATATTTTTTTAATTGTGTTACGGCTTTTTTTTTATCAATTTTCTATCGGATATTTTTTTACTTGTGTTACGACTTTTTTTGTTGTTGTTTAACTAAAAAATAATAATCGTAATAAAAGTAAAAGTTGTTACGGTTAGATTTAGGGTTAGTTTTAGGATTAGGTTTAGGGTTAGGTTTAGGGTTAGTTTTAGGGTTAGTTTTAGAGTTAGTTTAGGGTTAGGGTTAGTTTTAAGGTTAGTGTTCTGTTTGTTTGTAATGCTAAAATAAAAAAATTCAAAATCGTAAGCGTACTCTGACAGAAGAAAGAAACTCAAACTTTTTTAAACAACAACAAACACATACAAATGTCTTCTTTACTTATTAAACATGTTTATAATATTTGCTTTTTATTAAATTTTACAAAAAAACCTGTATATTTGGACTTTTCTTACTGGATATTTTTTTCGTACCGCTCTTTTTTACTTCAAAAATATACAGATGGTAGAATCTTCTTTGTCTCGTGGAATGTTACTAACAGTATGTTACTTGACACGTTACCTAATTGCAACTCAATAAAAACATAGATATTTAACATTTACCCAAATAAAAGTTCAATACAGTACGTTGTAAAAAGTCTTATAATTTTTGTTTTAAAAAATCTGAACATTTCAATAGTTTAAAATAAAATAAAAATCCAATGAAAACAACATTTCAATACAATTCAAATACAAACTCTCTCATCAAGACGTAATTATTTTATAAACTGTGCGAATTCGGAAAATGTAATTGCTGCTTAGCGACATACATGCTGTACTGCGACGCGACATAGCGGCCTGCATTCTGTAGCACAACAAAAAAGTTGTATTAACGTGTCGGTCGCGGAAACAGCATTTTTATGTGTATTAGCACGAAAACTGTGCCATAGAACGGCGTCTTTAGCTATAAGATGAGTACCAATTTTTATTTGTGTTTTCTTTAGTTAGGCTTAGGAATAGATGTAGTATAATTGGAAGGAGTGAACGGTATTCATTTCAGAATATCTAATATTTGTATTTAGCAACTATGCAAATTTCAGTTATAAATTATATTTAAATGAAATAAATATAAAGAGGAAAGTAAAGAGAAAACTTCAAAGGATTTAGATTGCATACTGTGTCTCAATAAAAAGATGATTTGTGAAATAAAACACATAATATTTATGTTTTGTTTTTATTATTGATTATTCAAAATAGTCTCCTTATAGCTCAACACTGCTAGGAATGATTGTAAAATTTTTGAAGCAATCTGAAATTGCTAGAGTTGTCTGTTAATTCTAAATTGGACTATAATATGCTTCTTTCATGGTCAACTTTAATTTTGGAAATAGCTATAATTCAACCACAGCTAAATCAGGAGACTAGGGCAGATGCTGACAGGATTCAGATTGCTTGCCCAAAATTTTTGCCCACAAACCAATTCAAAACATCCCAAATAGTAGTTAGCATTTACTATCTCGCTTTCAGGAATATGTTCATGGTGAATAATGCCCCCAGAAGAAAAAACCCCAGTAAGAAATGTTTTGATTTGATTCAGCTCTTTTGCATTTGCAATTTTTTGGATTTTCTTATGGTGATTTCCATTCTGTACCCTTAACATTTGCTTGATGACTCATATTGGAACCACATCTCATCAACCATTATGATGTTTGACAAGATTTCTGATCTCTTGCAGTCTTCTGCACATCCTTGCAGTGCTTCTCTCTGGCACTTTATTTAAATTTATGGCTTTACTGCCATATATCGTTTAAATCATTTCAAACATTCATATGAGAGTTTGACCAATTTAAAACAAAAGTTGATGTTAGTTCATTGTACCATCATCGGTTTTCTATGTAGGTATGAAATAACATCAGATTTCATGTCATAACTCATGTTCCAGATACACTATCATTGGGAAATTTTTGTGTTGAATAGCGCAATTATGTTGTTATGTATCACGTTGACACTGCAGGCCTCTGGAAGAGAAAACCAGTCCCTTTTTTCACCATTTATCCTGTAAGTAATACATTTATGAGAAACAAAATACATAATCTAAGAGGGAGGGATTCCTTACTGTATGATTGAGCATTTGACATGAGAAAATGAATAATTGGGAAGTGATTAGTTGTTCTGTTAATACGTTTGTTACATATGACATTTATGAATTTCTAATTTTTTTTAATTATTTAATATTTTTTCAAATTGCAGCTTATTAAAGTTGTGGATGGTAAGTGTGGATGTAGTGAGATTATTGAGTATATATTAATATATATAGAAAGAGAGAGAGAGAGAGAGAGGAGGGATTATATATTTGTGTAAAACAGAGATTCTCTAAGTGTGTATCGCGCGAAATATTATGATGATAAATTAAATATAAAAAACAAGCCCATAATTTATATGTGTTTATGTATCTCATTATATATCAACTAAGAATGTGCACACATTAATTTTAAGTGTGTTCGATAAAAAAATTAAAAGTAATAAAACATTTTTTTTAGTCGACTCCTCTCTTCTGCTTGGTACAAGCGAGTGGATCCTGAAAAATTATCATTTTTGAAAGCGACTGTCGACCTACAAAAGTTTGGGAAACCGTCGTATAAAACATCTATCCAATATTTAAAGTGCACTAGCAGTTTTATGGTATGGAATGTTTTAATATATTTTGTTTGCTGCCGAAAACTAGAATAAAAATCCAAATTCAAAAAAGCTTATCCTCTAATTTTTTTTTTTTCCAGTATTCATTTTCTGTCGTGTCATAGTGATGGTGAACCTTATCTTCCTTCTAAGTATTTATGTGGTCACACACACTCAAATTTAAAGAAACCTTTTAAATATATATGTGCATTATAAACATCTTTATGTAATATATAGGGTATATGAGCATCTTTATGTATAAATTATTATATATAAAGGGAAACTACTCATCTAGATACAGTCGTTATTGTTCAGTTTAATTTTTATTTGTACTAAGTTTTAAAATTACATCTCTTAAGTACTCTACCCGAAAATAAGTTAGACTAAGTAAACAGTAGAGTGTAAGGAGACGAAGTCTTAACGTTTAATCATCGTTAATAGTGATTTGAAGCATTACTTGCAACCTTTCAATTTAGTCTAGCATCGCAGTTTTGATAAGTTATTTCTGAAATATTTCTGCCTTCTGATATATACACACATACGCACGCACGCAAAATTATTATAAAATTATCTGACATCATAAATTATTGTTGCTTTTTAATCATGTTATAAAATTTTATTGTCATTTTAGTAGTAAACAAGAAGGATAAGTAAACTGTCATCACCGTACTTCAAAACATGAACTTTCAAATAACTTGAATTTAAGAGTGACAAATTTCAGTCAAGAGGTAAATATATACAGGTCATATCTGATAAACTCCAAATTGTTGAAATAAGACTGAGATTGAAATGTCTGTGAAGTGACAGTGTAGGGGCGCTATTTACTAATACCCTGAGAGCGGTTTTTTGCCAAGTCTAACTATGGCTGTCTTGCTGTGTTAGTGGTAGATAGTGCTTTGGAGCCAACTTGTCGGGCTTGAACTACTCAGGCCTTTGGCAAGACACTGACAAAGTTTTTTTAGTCCTGCTGAGTCTTGACTGCAGGGTGTATATACAGGGTTAAGGTCAAGCACAATAGGATCTTATTAACGTCCCTCCCGTGGATGAAGATCAAGGCTAGTCATTATGTTGTGAGGTTGTCACCCAGTAGACATGGCCAATAGCTTCTGTCGGGACAAGTGTGGCAGTTTATTTGCTATGGTGATAACTCTGCCTATAGTCAAAATTGTTACCCAGGCTGATAAAGCTAGAAATTGATCACTTTTATCCTTGCACTTAATTCACAATGCCATTTCTTTTTTATTAAACTGATGTTTAAAATTATGTGTGTGTGTGTTTTGCGTACATACACATACATGGTTACGTTGTCTGTTTTAAATTTGTTGGTAGGTTATTTTCGGATGCTACTGAATAGGAATTGCAGGGGACAAAACTGATTGATTATCAAATTACTCCCTTTTCCAGACTTGAAATAAAGACTTAGTAGGGAGCGATATTATTAACTAAATGGAAGATTAGTAACAATTTAAAGCTAATTTTGTTATCTTTGTTGAGGGACATCTATTAAAATATAAAAAATAACCCTTAAGTCTTAATGTTTTAATTATTTTTTATTATAATTGAAATGTATTTCATGACTGATTAGTATCCCAGGTTTAATTCAATTATTACCTTTGTAAAAATTTTATTATTATTATCATATATATCTGCATTTATACTTAATCACACATACAATGTGTTTTTATTTATCGACCACTTTCTTTTTTTAAACCATAATTATCTCTTGTTCTGTTTTTCAAGTTGTCATTATTATCTCTTCCATTTGTATCCCCTTTCCATTTATAGTTTATATATTTTTTTTCTTAATATATTCTTTTCTGTCTTTCCTTCAGTGCGATTCATTTATTAATCCTAATTATATCTTTGCAAACTTATGCTTTCAATTTCACTCGAATCCATTGATCAAAAGTGCTTCCATAATATCCCCCCCCCCCTTTTTTGTGCGTGTGTTAATGGTCCAAATTTCACTTTAATGACAAAGCTACAATTCATTCAATTATTTAATAAGCTCTTTTTTAAAAAAAATTCAAAAATTTTACATCCCACTAAATAATTTTATTCTCTTAATAAAAGTTTGTTTACAAATTGCGATTTTAATTTTATTTCTCCTTCATAATCATTTAATTAATAAATTGTGTGGCCAGTTGTTTGAAAATCATGTGGTTGGTTCCATTCAATTTATATCATCTAAATTGGAATTATCATGAAAATCTCTAGCTCTTAAATTTACTATTTCAGAGAAAAGCAATAGTAAACTCTTCATCATCATTATCAACCAAATTCTCTCTAAGTTCAATCCATCTTCTCCGATCTTTAGCTTCTCTTCTCCACATTACCCCTGCACACTCTTATTTCATCCATCCATCTCACATGTTGTCTCTTTCTGGGTCTTTTGCAATCTCTTGGAATCCAGTTTAAGATTTCAATTGTCCATTTATTATAATCTCTTTTAGCAATATATCCAGTCCAACTCCAGTCTTTTAATTTTTTGAGGTCAGTAACAGCTGTTTGTTCCCTTACCCATATATTACGTTTTTCGATCTCTTCTTGTTTTTCCCAACATGCAACTCTCCATACTTGTTTGAGGGGTCTGAAATCGCTGTATTGCTCTTCTATTAAGTGTCCAAGTCTTAGATCCATAAGTAAGAACTGGTAAAACATTTATATAGTATTTATCATAGTGTCTGGAAGCCACTCATTAACCTTGCTCTTAGGAAAAAATGGAGAAATCAGAAGGACTATTATAGGTGAGTATATGAAATTTTTACTGAATATTGCTTTTGGCAAAGTAGATGTTGGTTATAGTGTTACCCTGAAATATAATATTTATGAGTGTAAAGGTCCAGGTTTGATTCCCATGTTAGTATTGTCATTGGTCAGGCCAACAGTATTTAAAGAGGAGAGGGGAATAATACCATTCAAAGCATTGTATTTTATACTAATTTGTGTGCTATTGCCAATAGTTGAATATATTTGTCAAGTTTAAATAAGCTCAATTTTTCTAAAGACGTTTAAAATTTAATATTATATGATGGAAATCATCCAAAATACAAATTCTACTAAAATGCTATCACAAATCTTCAGACAATCAGTAAATATTTTTCTCACATCATATATATTATCTTTATCTATATCTGTGTCTTCTCTAAATATGCAGTTGTCTTTAAAAATATTTAGTTTTCTTTTATTAATCTTTTTCTTTGGAAATCTTATAAATCAACACATCAAAGGGTTTTTTAAGATCAACTTAAATAAATATTAATCTCATATTATTTTTTAAAAAAATATCCTTTAATACTAGCTCTTACAACTTTATTTGCATATTTTAACTTTTTAAATCCAAATTATTTTTCAGATAAAACTCTTCAATTTCACAGCAATTAATCTTCTCAAATAAATTTTTTTGGCCATTCAAGTAATCATTACAATATTGTAAAAACTAATTTTCTCAAAACAATTTTTTTATAATTGGTTAATTTGCATATTTTTTCTATTTGTCAATATATCTCTTAACTTCAAATGATTCTATATTTCAGCAATTATTTGACTTTTCAGAACTTGTTTTTTTTCACTACATTTGTCCAAGTTTAGATTTTCTTTGCAATTCCTCCATTTTTAAATTAATTTTATAGATTAATATTTTTTCTTATCTTTTTTTGTCATTTTAAAATAGAGGATTGTGCTGTTGGCTATCAAGATATTAAGATTGATATAAGCTATTTTCTTCCAGAATTAAGTTTAATCCATCAAGTGGGATGGATACAAATTTTTTCTTGGGGGGGGGGGGTAGATCTGTCAGTAAAAAGAGAATGCATGGTATTGAATTTTGTATAAAGTTTAATTTTGTTTCTTTTATATGATCATTTTATTAATGCCTATGTTCCAACCTTAGATTCAAAAAAAGAAAGCTTTTATTCATTACTGGATAGTATTATTAAGTAATACAATTAAAGTATCAAATTTTTCTTCATAGAAACTTTAATGCATGTTGTTTGGCCAAAAGTTATTGAAAGTAATGGTATTTGTGCTGTGAATTCAGATAGTCTTGTTGTTGTTGTTGAATTTTTGCATGAACCCATGGATGGATTATCACGAACATTTTCTTTAGGTAGAAAAACTGCTAAAATGGAACATGGATGTATATATGCTAAAAACAATATCATTTAATAGATTACATTATAGTTACGAATCATAAGAGTTCACATTATGTGAGCATGTACAAGTGTTTATTGTTAGACAGATCATAGATTAATAAGTACACCCATGATTAAAATGATAAGTGCATTTAAAGATAGATCTTATTCTAAAAAATAAGTGTTCATTCTGTAAAAGTATATACTATATATCAACATTTATTCAAATATTAACATTCCCTAATTTAAACATCCATGTTTGTCATATTACTGAAGTATGAAATTTTCTCATGGAGTGACTGTTTTTCAGATGTTATATTAGTACTTTTAAACATCACATGATCATCATCTCATACTAGCACATAATTGTTGTAAACAAAAGCAAAACTCCATACAGTAGTGCCATCCTGTGCTAACCAGAGTAATCAATAGATGCCAGAAGGCTTGTGCATAAAATCCCTATCTAGTGCCTACTCATCCAATATCCCCAGACTAGTTTCTGGCTTGTGGCCATCATCAGTGAGGAGCCTTGGATCTGAGAGCACTGCACCTAGATCTTAGGATCTAATGCAACCCTTCAGCAGCCACCTTTTAACTCTACTTTACTACAAAACTATGAGAATGAAATTGGAAAACACAAAAATATTTTCAATCTAAGCTCAATAGCTTATATAGTCATATGGGTCTGAACTCAATTCAGCACCCATAGATTTTGGTGTCTTTGGCTCTTAAACAACCATAGCCACCATTATCCTATTAGGCTGATTATATAAGCTATTGAGCTTAGATTGAAAATATTTTTGTGTTTTCAATTTCATTCTCATAGTTTTGTAGTAAAGTAGAGTTAAAAGGTGGCTGCTGGAGGATTGCATTAGATCCTAAGATCTAGGTGCAGTGCTCTCAGATCCAAGGCTCCTCACTGATGATGGCCACAAGCCAGAAACTAGTCTGGGGATATTGGATGAGTAGGCACTAGATAGGGATTTTATGCACAAGCCTTCTGGCATCTATTGATTACTCTGGTTAGCACAGGGTGGCACTACTGTATGGAGTTTTGCTTTTGTTTACATTAGTACTTTTATTAAAAGGAATCGTGGCATTTTCTACTTGGCAGAATAATCGACTAAACATGGAACTTCATCACAAATATAGTAAGTTCACTAACTGGAAAGGAGGCTTTAAAATGATTGGTGGATTTAAACTCCAGAGAAGATTTAGGGATGTACTGATGGTAGTTACTCTAAATTTTTCTGTCATGCATAGAACGCAACATCAGTAAGCAAGAAATGGTATCACAATCCTATCATATCCAGCACTGGTATTGTTTTACATGATAATGATATTTCAAATAGGTGGAAAGAGTATCTTATGAATAATGATACAAGAATTGAGATGATGACTTTTAAGGAAATGTACACTTTGTCTACTCATTTAGGTTTGACAATAGATATCAAGCTTCTTGAAACCAAAGCAGTTCTTGGCAATCTTAAAAATGAACAGTACTTTATTAGTATAGCTGCGGTGGCTTTTTCACTTCCACAATAAATGTGTTATTTTCACAAAATATAAATAAATAAAAGTGATCAACATAAAAACATTTGTCAGCTAAGATTAATATTCTAACTAATATTCTAACTCAAAAAAGAAAAAGGTTAGACAAAAATAAAGATGAAGGGGAAAAAAAGATTGTAGTTAGAATTGCTATGTATATAATTAAAAGATAAAAATGTGATTGTACACAATTTCATTAATGCAAATGCAGGAAAGAACTATCAGCGTGAACAATTCATTATGACTGAAGTCCGTACTAAGTAAAATAATAAAAAATAAAAAGTAATAAATAGCACACAGATAGAGTATCAATGAAAAGATGCAACGGAAAAAAAAAAACGGTTGCCAGAAAGAAATCTAGACAACAACTGAAAATTTCAAATGATTGTAAAATTAGGTAATACATCGTGCTGATAAGTATCGCAGGAATTATTTGTGAAAATAACACATTTATTGTGGAAGTGAAAAGGCCGCTGCAACTATATTTATAAAGTACCAAATGAACAGACTGCAGAATCTGATGAAATACTTGAAGTTTTAAAATGTAATATGTTAGCTTCACAGCTGTTAGAAGTTTTTAAAAATAAATGAAATAGATAAGATTGCAGTAGTTGTTGTGGAAAAATCATTATTATCCATTACAGGAAATGTACTTTCAAGGATATTTTTTTTTTTTTGAATAGATGGCTTGCAATCATAAATGATTGATTTCCAGAGATTCCTTGTGGTTTTAGAGAATCAAGAAACACTGCAGATATGGTTTTTGTTGTCAGGTGAATGCAAGAAAAGTGGCAGTAACAAAAGAATGATTTATGTATTGCTTTTGTTTATTTGGTGTAGGCATTTGATTTGGTTAATTGAACAGGTTTATGGCATTGTCTGAAATTAGTTGGTTATTCATTTTATGCCACTTCTACATGGTAGAATGAGAGGAAGTGAAAATATAAGACATTTGAAATGAAAACTGATGTTAAACAAAGATATATACTTGTTTCAATATTGTTTTCAATTTTTATATTTGTCTCTTTGGAAATGTTTATAATAACAACTTAATGGAATAGATCATGATAAGATATAGATTTGATAATGAAATTTTTCATTTCAATCGATTAAAAACAAAAACAAGAGCTCAAATTGACTTTCAAAACTAACAAAAAGTCTTCAGCAACTTTCAGCATGGATAATTTCCAACTTCAAAATGTAAATTAATTTTAAATACCTTGATAATTTTATAATAAGAAATATGAACTTAGATATTGAAGTAGAACATAGAGCCAAATGTGCCACAGATGCCGTTAACAATTTAAAAAATAAGGTATTTTATTACAGGGAAATAACTTCTGCAACTATGTTATTGAGTTATTATTTTACCTAATTTATTGCATAGAAGAGAATCTTGGACATCCTATCAATACAATAAAAAGGCATTAGAAAAATTTTACTCAATGATATTCCCCAAAATTTTAAAAATATCTTGGCAGGATTTTATAGCCAATCAATATATTCTTCAGCTTCTTGAATCTGATACTATAGAGTCCATTATTGTTAAAGCACATTTTCATTAGATAGAATATGTAAGACAAATTTGCAATGTCAGATTTCTGTAAAGGTGTTGTATGTTGAACTTAAATGTGTTTTTTTTTTTTTTTTGAGAGATGTAGGTCCTATCTACATTATAAGAATTATCTCAAACATATTTTAAAAAGTATGATATTGTCTGCTTTCATTTAAAATATAAAACAAAGAATAGAATATTTTGGAGTGCTACAATTACATATGGTGTTGGAAGTATTTCAGAAAGGTTTTCTTCTGAAGAAAGAAAAATGGACCAGCATGGGTTCTATATATGGATTATTTGTGATTCACAGATTGCTTTGTATAGGAATTGCAAAACTTATTTCTAGAGCAGTTTTTTATTCTTTTCCCTTAGGGTTGGGATATGCAGTAATTACTTTGAATGTATACACATATAGATGTTTTTTCAAAGTTTGTTATTGTTTATTTTTGGAAGAATATAAGGATTTTAAAAATAGATTAAAATCTTAAATTTGTATTTGTTATACATATATTATGAATATATATGTATGTGTTTATACATGTATGTTTATTATATAGTATTGAGGAAGTTTATATATATACATACATTTACCTTAAATAATCAATATTATTTATAATTTGTTAATATTTTAAGATAATGTAATGATTACTCTGGTTGGCATAGGGTTGCACTACTGTAGGAAGAGTTTTGCCTGTTTAATAACAGTTATGTGCTAGTGTAAGAGATGGTGATCATGTGATGTTTAGTGATCATATAATGCATGTAAGACCATTAATAATAAATTTTAATATTTGTATTTGTTAACTCTTATTAAAAATATGGATGTTGGAAAAATTGTTTGTAAAATGTAAACATAGATTATGCCTTGGAGTTTTTTTTAATTTTATTGTTTTTAAAGAAGTCTTATAAAGGAGTGAGAAGGTTCCATCTACATATAAAGATTTCCCTCTGACTTTGTACCTTCAATTGAGGATATTGAAGGATATTGCATTAGAAGGTTCTTATGAACTAATTAATCTGGCAGGATATTTCCTAAGCATTTTTTTAATTTTAATTTTATAATAGTATTATGACTTACATTCATACCTAATAACATTCAAATGAATAATAAAATTGTTGAAAACAAATAATTGAAAACAGTTTGAAGTCTTAGTAAATAAATTAATGCATAAATTTGAATAATTAGATGATGGACTCAATATTCAAGAGCTTTCAACTATTTATTAAATATGGTATTTTTTTATTGGTTAAATTTATATCAACAAATTTTGCATTTTAAAACCCAAAACAAAATCAAATCATAGGTAAACTATGATGAATTCTACTTTGCGGAAATGTTTAAATGAAATCATGTTAATTGGAGGGGAGTCAGTTTTACTTTGTCATCATTTATTAGCTATTATCAGTTCAATCAAGAACACTGCATTAATAGTTATATTAATAGTTGTCTTCTGAAATATTACTTATGGTTGTATTTGTATATTGGACTATTTCCATCTCTAATATGAGTATTGAATATCTTTAGAAAAATTTAAAAAAAAAGTCTTCGAATTACATCCAACTGTTAGTAATTACACACAAGTTAGTATATGCATAACATTTCGAGAGTTATTATTCTCTCTTCTTCAGATGTTGCTGGCCTGACCAGTGACAGTTCTAGCATGGGAATCAAACTTGGACTCTTAGAATTCTGAATATTGAATTTTAAGGTAAAGCTCTAACCAAGTGAGCCATCCTGTCAAAGGCAACAGTCAGTAGAAATTTCATATATCTATGAGGTTTCTCCTGATTTCTCCACTTTTTTTTAAAAGTAAAGTTGATTAGTGATTTCCATACAATATGTATCATTACACTAGGCTGACTTATGGTATTGTCCGCCATTGTTATGTGAGCAGCTTCTTTAAATTTTCTTCTTTGTACCTTTTCTTCTCTATCCAATACTTCTTTATTTTCCCAATTGAACATATGTTAGTTGGTTCATACATGATCTGCTATCTTAAACACATTTTCTCTCTTCTAATCATCAGTTTGTGTTCTTGTGATTAGTGGTGCAACTGGTCTCACCAGTATACATTTTTCACATTCACATGGTATTTTATAGATGCAGTTTTTGCTTTTCAGCATTTAAAGTTTAGGCTTTATAGATGTTAGAATTTCCTATAGTGTGGTATGGCTCTGGAAAGCTGTTCCGATGTTATACTGATTGCAGATTTTCCTTAATTTGTCTGCTATTTTGGATATGGATATACTACTGTCCCAATAATTGTTTTTTTTTTCTTTTGATGGTTGTTTTTGTTGTCTAAGGATGCATAATCATTTTTCATAAAAGTTCTATATAGATCTTTTTTTAATTTTTTCATATGAATAACATTCATTCATTTATCACATCATAAATGTCCTCTCAGCAAACAATTTCCTCACAGTTTCAGGTATAACTAATTTGTTTTAATCAAAAAGAAAGTACAGAAAGCTACCCTCAGCTTGTGTATTTATAGAAATGTTCTGAATGGGAGAAAGATAAAAATGGGCATAATTGATGTTAAAAGTCACAATGTCATATTCAACTAAGGATTTGAAAGTAACTGACTGAAAAAGACTAGATGAAAAAATATAGGGCAAACGATTAATAAAATGGAGATAAAAAATTATTTTATCAAGAAAGTTTATAAAGAAAAGCCAGGTCACTAATGATAATTTCATTATTTAAGAAAGTAGGAAGATAGGTAGGTGTATGTCAGATCAGAAAAGTATTAATAAAAGCATTATTTAAAATTTTTTAAAGAGGACGATTAGTGGCAAATCTAAAGATAGTGTACTATTGAAAGTCAGTGCTACAAGGTGTGAATCATGGTAGTGTTGGCCCAAGATGAAAATGATAGCTAAAATAATAATGGATTGGACGGAGAAGCTTTTTTGGCAAAAGAAAAAAAAATTTTTTCCATTACATTATCAGACAATTAATCATTGATTATTTAATTGCTATCATTGATTTTTTTATAGTTCATTTATTTATTTATCTATCATCTAAGTTATAAAATTAAAATTGTCTACTTTTTATTCTTTGATTGTTAACTTATAATAACATTGCAAACATATGATAGGTATTTTTCAGATATAATGAAAGTGACATTTTATAAAGCAGGTTAAGATTCTTTTCTGTTATCTTCACTGTAATTCAGTCAGTCTGTTTAGAAGTATAACTTTATACATATCAACATTTTTTATTGATTATCAATCCTCTTCCGGATGTTCACACCAAGTTTAATTCAGTTTCTTCAATATCTAACTTCTCACATTCACATCACCTGAGGAAACTTCCTTATTTCATCTGTCTATCTTACATATGGTCTATTTGTGGGCCTTTTCCATCTGTCATTCTCTCTTCTATTAATATGTCCAACCAATTCCATTTCATTCTTTTAATTCCTTCTCTGATGTTGGTGATATTTGTTTGTTCTCACCCATAATGTTTCATTGTCAATCTCTTCTTGCTACTCCTAACAAACATCTCTCCATATTTGTTAAGGGTATGAAGTCTATACATTAAGTATTCAAATATCATATCCATAAGTAAAAATTGTTAAAATACATTTATTAAAAACCTTCCTTTTCAAACACATTATCTTATTTCCTTTTAATATTATTTCCACCAAAACCACCCCATTCAAATTTAGTGCTATGATTAATTTCAATAGGAAAAACTGTCCATACAGTAGTACCATTCAGTGCAAGCCAGAGTAATCATGTGATGTTTAATGATTAATTTTACCAATTATGTTTTTATCTGTCTTAATAATCTGACCAAGGTATTTGTACTTCTTAACTTCTAATGCATGATTATCTGTCTTTTTTTCCCCTTCTTCTGAGAAAATCCATTGAACTTTACTTTAGTCTTATTAATTAGCATTTATCTCTAATCTAACTTTCTTATTTTCATCGGATAACTCTTACATTTCCTGATGCTCTCACATATTATTTGCAAAAATAACTACAACGTCTGCAAATTGTTAATGATTTATGTCATCTCTCTTTTTAGTAAGAGTTCCATCTTTTCTTCTTATTTTAGATATAAGTTTCCTACCAATACCAAAATATTGTTTTACACTCTTCATACTTATTCTTTTCTACAGCTTTCCTTGCTAGATCACAATTATACTTTCTTATATCACTATCAACTCTTTTTTCGCACCATTTTACAAAATTTAAGACATTCAATCCTTCTTAATGCTTCGTTTTTATATATCTTCATATTCCTTCATTTCTTCATAAATTCTCATGTCTCAGTAGAAATTTATTGATCAATTGCTGCTTTTTTCTACTAGCTATCTTTGTTGCACTTTTTAATGTGTATCAGTTATTTTCCAATTAATTTCATTCAAATCTGAATTATGTTCAAAATCTATTAATACTTGAAAATGATTTTCAAGATCTAATTTAAATTCATTAGAGTGTTTCTGAAGATTAGAAATATCAACTTGTAGATATTGGTTTTTTAAATAATTTTTCTCTCTAGTTTTGAAATATGTATTTTCTGTTAGTCAGAATATAATCCAATTCTGCTGTACCTTCATTTGGATACTTCCATGTCCATTTCCTTTTAACATTTTTCTCAAAAAAAAGAATTCATAATATAAAGTTTTTCTTTTTCTGCAAACTCCACAAGTCTATATCCTCTCTCATTTCTATTACCATAACCAAAATTACCCACAGCACTTTCATCTTTCATTTTTTTTTACCAATTCTAGCATCAAAGTCTCCCATAACAATGTTAAAAAGTTGTTTAGTCTGATCTAAAGCCTTTTGTACATCCATATAAAAATCTTCTACTACTTCATCATTATGAGAACTTAAACCTGAATTATCTGCATTTGGTATCTGCTATTAAGTTGAACAACTAATCTTGCCTGTCGGTCTGATACACCATTAATTTCCACAATGTTGTTCTTCCATTTTTTATTTATAATGAATGCTTCTCCACTTGCACTTCCAATATTTGTGCCTTTGTAGTAGAGTGCGTGTTCACTTTTTACACCAATTGTCACTTCACCTTTTCTTCTACATTCACAAAGTTCAATAATGTCTCATTTAATATTAGACAGTTCTTCCAATTCCTGAAATCTTTATTTACTTTAAAGTGATCAGCAATTGTAAGTACCTAAATAAAAAGTTATCATCAAATGGTAGTCTGGGTCTTCAATTGAGATTCTTAGCACCCTATGCTTTCGGCCACCAATCACTGCCCATGTTAGTGACTTTGTAGTGTCTTGGGCATAAGGGCCGTGATTTATTTTTGTCTCTCATGATTGCAATCTATTTGAAAAAAATTTTCACTCTCACACACGTTGTTCATTCTGCCTTATCAGGCAGCTGAGAAGAAAGACTATGATATTTCTTGATCCTAAACTCAGAAGTTAAAAGCCAATAAAGTCATTATGCTGGCTAATGTATGTTGGTGAGCAGCCCATCTATGTTCCCATACTATATGAATAATCACATAGTAATAACAGCTGCAACAAGAATATATGGACATTAGGAATTTGCCCTGGTCGGTTCCTTTAAGGCTTGCAAACTCCTTTCTGCAGCTTAGATTGTAAATGTGTTTAATTTGATCTTTATTTACACATTTGTTTGTGCAAGCGTTATAATATAAGTGCATAATTATCTCCATGTACAAAATGGTTTTTCTTACCATCTATCACCTGACTAATACGTATGTGAAATCTCAACATTAGACATACGTAAGTACCGAAATTTTTATTATTAGATATTGTCAAATCCAACTCAATTTAATTAAGGCAGTTAGTTATATATATAAATTTCTCCACAGTGATTTATTATCTGTCTGGTTTTCTAAACTGCTCAAAGGCATATTTGTTATTATGATAATGTAATTCATTCATCTCTTTACAGATTTTTTACTTTACCATCACTCTAATTTAGATCGTTTTTATATGACTGAAAGAATATATTTTAATATTAAAAAATCTGCTTACTAATTGAACATTATAATCAGTATCTATATATACTATACTGCATTGTAAAGTATATATATATCTTGTTATATAATACATCAGCATTAGTTTTAATCCTGTCATCATTGTTAATTTTTTTTTTTTTAATTTAAATTTTAGGATATGGGAAAACTGTTAGTCATGTAATTATTGGATTGAAAACTGCCAAGGGTACTAAGCAGTTGAAGTTGGATCCATCTATTTATGAAAGTTTGCAAAAAGAAAAAGTAGAAGTTGGTGATGTCATTTATATAGAAGCAAACAGTGGAGCTGTCAAGGTAGGTGAATTTGCTCTTCAACTCGCTTAATACAATTTTCGTCGTGCCTTTTGCCACCACTATAAAATGTTAGGCTCCACCTAAGACTCAGGTAATTACTTTGGTAGGCGTTATGTCTGCCTTTACTTGGAAAATTGAATGGAAATGTTGATGATAGTATTCCAGACAAGACAGCCATTTAATTGCCCCCCACCCCCTTAAATAATTTGATTCAGCTGATGTTCAGTTGACTGCCATTTGTTTATAGGCTTGGAACAAGAAAAGAAAAGAAAAAAATATTTCTTATCCTTTTTTCTCTATTCTTTTTTTAAAGAAAAAAAAATAGTTTATGTTTTAATTCTAAAGTACTGCATATCTTTAATAATAAGGTATCAGTTTATTTTACAGTTTATTGTTTGTTTTTTATTGAATATATATATTTAAATTAGTATTTTTAAAACATATATATACACTTGCGTAAATGTATCTTGTACGTGTGTGTGTATATACATGTTAATGGTATATAAGTTGATTATTAAACTAAATCTTCGGAGATGCCAATTTCTGAAGACCTTTTACAAAATGTAGTTATAAACAAGCAACGAGATAAATTCGTTTTAATTGAAAGTAATTATCGAAAAGTTGTAAAATCTAAAACATAGTTTATTAACAAAGAAATGATCGAAAAGTTGTAAAATCTAAAAATCATGTCAATACTATATTTATAATTAAAACTTTTATTAGACCGATCCAAATATAAAATAGCTTCTTTAAGAATTCTGAGTTTTATTTCTTCTTTTGACTCTTAAGTGATTCTTTATTAAAACTGATAACATCTTTTGTCTACTTACGTTATCCTTATGATGGCAATTGCTTTCCATTTCTTTTGTTTAATCTCAGTATTAAAGCTGTATTGTAAACATTTTCTTTTCTTTTTTCTAGTATTGAGATATAAATATTTTATATAAAATGTACTAATATCTCATAATAATAGCACAATGTGTTGTCACTTGAATAAATAGAAATTGCCATTTTATATTTTAAACATTATCGATGCATATGGTAAGAAACAGGATGAGATGGAAGTTATTTTACTACTTTTTTTTTTTTTTTACTTTTTTGATTTTACTGTTATATTTTTTCAGTTGCTCACATTTTATTAACTATTTTGTTATCACAATTAATAAACATTTATAAACAAAAACCACATTTTAAAAAATTACAATATTCTAATAAAGTAACCCAAGCATGTAATTACATAACATTTTGCATAGTCTGGTTTAATTGAAAAATATATAAACTTTTATTACTGTGAAATATTAAGCTATACTTTCTTTACAAAGAATATTGGAAACAGTTTTATAAAGTCTATACTATTTATTAAACAAATTAAATGTAATTAGAGAGGGTTTGAACCCAGACTTTCAACCTCCCTTCAGTTGTCCACTCCATCTTATACAACCAATACACATGACCAAATCTAGCTTAAGTATATATACTACTATTTAAACAAGTTAGATATATTATTTGAAACTTCATTATATTCTTTTCATTGCCATCACCCCCCCCCCCCTCCATATTTTAGCTGCTCGTTTTGATCTTGGAACTAGTTACATGTAAAGAATCATTTTTTGCCTTACCAGAAGAGTTCTAAAAAGCCAGGAATAATTATACTAAGTGGCGATCTAAACTGTACATATAAAGACCTTCTAAAAGTATTAAAGAATAAAATGAATGAAGTGTCCTTGTACCCATTGCAAGATAAATACTCAATCAATGCATACTCCTTTTTCAATAGTAGGACCACATCACTTATAGATCTATTTTTTGTTTTGGAACATAAAGTAAACAATGCAAAATGTTCTACTTCACTGGTTGGCTTTACAGATCATCTCAGTGTGCAGCTAAAGATAATGATTATAGACAGATTATAAGTGAATATAGATTTTTCTATTAAAAGGAATATTACTGATCAGATTAACTTTACAACTGATCCAAATATCATATTTTTTAATAATAATAAACCATTATACAAGATGCACAAGCTTGCCACCCTGTATTGTGTACTATAAGATAAAGAAAGAACTTTCTGAGTTATGCAAGAAAAAATATAAAAAAAAATTATCAATGAATCAAATAAAATATAAAGTATTAGAAATACAAAAAACATTACAAGATTTAACAAGTCTCAGACCAAATCAAGAATACAGGATGTATACAGTAATCTATATCAACAAATGCAACAAGAAAATCAAATAATGACAATTAGAAAGTTAATATGTAATTTAGGAAAATCATCAAAGCCATTGATTAATTATGCAAAAGTTTACATATCACGCACTAAGGGTGCTGCAATAAAGAAGGATGAAGACAGCTTTGCATCGGGAATATATATATGTTGATGACTATATGTTGGAAAAGCTAAAAATAAAATTTAGTGAAAATAGATGTGATATAAGCATTGTAATGGAAGAGCAAAGAGAATATATAACAAAGGATGAAATACAACATGAAATTAATAAACTAAAGATGCAAATAACATTGGCAAATGATTCAATTCTATCATCTGTATACAAGTTAATGGTTTATGCATTAAAACAAGCAATGTGGAAATACTTTAGTCAGATGTATTATGAAAGAATTGAATGGCCATACTTGAATAATAGGATAATTTTTAACCTCAAAAAGAATGTCAGTTCAGATACCAGGAATGAATAATCTGAGACATATTTCAATTGAGGATATTGGCTCAAAAATGTTAGGCCGAATATTATTAAAAAGACTACACCAATTGATAAATGATAAAATTTTATCTGCACGTCATGCTATAAAAGGGAGATGAGCAGTCATTGCAGTTATAAAAATCCAGGAAGCAATAAAATATGCTAAAGAATTGAAATTAACACAATACTACGCTATACAAATAGATTTTTAAGTCAGCATTTGATTTGGTAAATTGGTCATACCTGATAGAAGCATTAAATAACCTAATGCCAGAACACAAATATCTAGTCCAGGTAATTGAAAACTATATAAAAAATGGTAGAATATCAAAAAAAAATTTGCGAGAAAATCAAACTTATTTATCCCAAAGAAGGGAATCCCACAGGGCTCATCATCGGCTGCACTCCTATTTGCTATTTATATAGATCCTTTGGTAAAAAATATAGAGGGGCAAATATCTGATCTTTATCTATCACATTTGGGTATGAAGATAGGTGTAACTGCTTTTATAGATGATATAATAATATTTCAAAACAGTTATAATATGCAGGTAGTCATTAATATTCTAGAAAATTTTTAAATAAAAACAAGTTCGTATATCCAACCAATAAAATCTGCAGCATGACAACTTGCTACAAGTAAAAGGTGCTGTACAATTATCAAGCCATTCCATCGGTCTTTTTGCGAATACCATTATATATGTCTAAAACTAGTATGAACAATTATTTAAATAAAATAATAATGGAGAAAATTGAACAAAAAATTAAAAATTTTTCATTGATAAGACTCTATGAGTTACAAGAGTGAAAATGGGATAGCAAAGAAATATATTTGGGGGAAAACATCAAGACTGCTGTCAATTTCAACATTGTAATTACCAATTAACCAGATAGGACTTAACCGGATTGATCCACGAGTTTATGTATCTTAAACTAAAGCTGGAACATACATGAATGTAATACAAAGTCAATGTTTTTAACCACCAATATGTGATATAAAATACTTAGTGAAATAGAAAAGAAAGACCTTTCATGGCAGATTTATTTATAGCATACAAAGACTTACAAGATGAATTGAACGTAACCAACTTGTTCAACATAAAATATAGGGATTTAAAAAGGCAAATGGATAGGAAGGGATTTTCTTGGGTAGAGATGTTAAAAAAGTGTTTTTTTTTTTCATGTGTCAAAGCATTCCAGTCAATATGTGCTCCTAAACCTTAACATGAAATTTTTTTTAAATTAATGAATGGTATACTTCCAACAACAACATATCTAAATAAGAGATTAAATATGAGTCTGGAAACATGATGTATATTTTGTAGAACCTGAGACGAGATATTTTTGCATTTGTTTGAGGAATACAGTACATTTAAACAAATAAGAAATAAAGTGTGTGTAATATATTATTTCTAGACCATGTGTATTTTCCCTCTTAAATATTTGATAAATTTCCAGTGCTCAAATTCACTCTCTGGCAAAAATTCTTCAAAAGCTGTCCATTCTTATTACATACATCATCAATTTCTTCAGTATGCCCATTCATATCCCCTACAACCATTATTCTATTCCCTTTTTCTTTGAAACTCTGTATATTCTTAATTAGGCATTCATATATGATACTGTTCCACTCTATTATAGTTTGTCTATTTCCAGTAGATATATATACTATAGCCAACATCCATTCTTGTCTCCCTAACTTTATCTCAAACCACAAATGTTCTTGATATTTAGCAGTATTTAAATATTTTTTTTGACATAACTCCTATACCACCACCCCTTCTTTTTTTTTTTCTATTTATACCCTGCCATACCATGTCTTCCAGAATAGATTCTTATTCTTTTAGATGTATTTCCATTACTGCTACTACATCAAGCTCTTCATTTTTAACTACTTTGTTTAATTCCAGCCATTTTTTTGGCCTCCTACCATCTTGCATATTCAAAACCCCAATTTTAATAATTTCTTGTTTCCTAACTACTCTTTTATTAAATCTTTTGACTCTTTCTTTTGCATTACATTTATAAATAACTCGCTTACCATTAATTTTACAGACCCATTCCCTAGCCACATCTACATTTATGTCTAAATCACCTATCGTTTGATTATTTCTTACATTCTGTCCATTCGTCTTCTTTCTGATAACATTGCCACTTACTTTCTGATAACATTGCCACTTAAAACCCCACCTCCCTTTATAAGTTTCCCGAACTATATTCTCTATACATCAAACTCCCTACTTCACTTCTACCCTTTGATTATTTCTTACATTCTGTTCATTCGACTTCTTTCTGATAACACTGCCACTTAAAACCACACACCCCTTTATAAGTTTCACGAACTATATTATTTATACATCAAAAAACTGCCTAAAACTTCACTTTCTTGTATTTTTGTAAGTGCAATCCACCTTTACTATATAACTCCCTCTTTTTAATAAAAAAATCCCACACATCCACAAACATAACATCATTTCTCTCACACATTTTTTTTTAATCTCTCATTTATAGAACATGTCCTATCTAACATAAACCTCTTGTCAAATCTTACTTTAATCTTACTCAAATTCCTAATCAATTCTATGTACTCATCCATTACTCTCTCTGATGGCTCTGACAAATTATTAGTTCCTACCATAACATACACATTTCTACTCTCTTGCTTTTTTACTTTATCTGTAATATCCCTAATTCTACCTCCATGCAAACATACTCTTACGTACCTGTTTCTGTTTTCCCTTGCAATTTATATCTCCACATTCTCTAATTAGTGAATAGTCTACTTTCTCTGCTTCATCCATAACATTCTCTTCTACTTTCTGAACTTTTTTCCTTATCATTCCTATTCAATAACTCCTTTATCTGCTCACACTTCACTCTAACAATTTTAATTTTGCTTCTACATCCGTTATCTTTTCTTCTATATTACTTATTCTTTGGCCAACCATCTATCTCCATTGCACTATTAATTTTTCCACCTATATCTCATGTCACTCCATTAAACCCATATTCTACTCTATCTTCCTCAGTTACATTTTGCTCTATTTCCTGACTTTTTCTTTAAACTATCTACACTTAAAAACAACTTTATTACTCTTTTATCACATTTGCATACTGTCTACATAACCATAAACCTTTACATACTTCCTAGTCTTACTTAAGCATTTCAAGTGATAAACCTCATCAAGGTATACTCTACCACAGCATGCCTAATTTTTTTCTGACTATTATATATGCATTGTGGAATACAAATGCAATCCATATTTCTTATTTTCCAAGTCACCTACTCCATATTTGACTTTATACTTCCTCTCCTACTCTTCAATCCCCTTTGCACAGAGGGATAAAAACTTTCTTTCAAAGATGATCGATCGATAACCACGTGTTGTTCGACCTTAAGTCTCCAAAACTCTATATTTTTTTTCAAATAAATCACTCTCTTTTTTAAATTAAAAAAATTCTTTAGTAGCAAAGTTAATAAAAAACCAACTAATCTTACATACAACTTAGTTATAAAATGTCCTTACATTAACACACCTTCAACACAATAATTTTCTTTTTTACTTCTATATTTAAAATGGCGAACAAAACACTTTCTAAATGTTAACAATTCCCGAACTTTCCAAATTCAGTCTATCTCTCTTGATCACAATTTACTCTCCACTTTCATACAACAAGCAAACAGTCTTTGTATCACCGATCTCAGATGACTAATGGCATAAAAAGGACAAAAAAACTTCAACTTAGCTTTCAGCACAGAATAATCACATCAGCACATCAAAGCAGCCAAACTATCCTACAGCAACTCCATCTAATGGACATTATTTACATTACATTACAATAAATATAATTAGTAAAATACATATATGTATATAAAAATGATTAAATTTACTACAATCCTTTTGTTTTTGCCCAACATATAAGTACAAAATAATCTTAAAAGAAAATCTTTTTATTTTAAAATTATCACTCTAAAGTTTCCAATAATTTAACAATGCCTATTCTCCCCCCTCCCCCTATTGTACTCGATTTTTAACCATGATTATATTTTTGTAAAAAGAAACATCTTGAAAAGATTCCATTAAGGAATGAAAGCTGGGTTGATATATTAATTTTTTTTTGTTATTTATAGTGAGTTGTTTGTTTCAATTTCATTTTAAATTGATTATTTTTAATTTTATATATAAATGGAAACATTGTGGATATATTTTTTACATTGAAATTTGTTTATTTAAAATATTTAGTAGTACCATATAGGAGATATTATCATTCAACTCTGCTGCAGAAATAAGAAGAAAGCGTTTCTGTTTGTGTTTGTTGAATTTCAGAAGCTTTTAGCAGTTTAGAATCAAAAAAGGGACTTTTAATTAGATGAATAGGTAATAATTATATAATTTTAAAAGCATCCATGGGAATGGTTGTAGTAATGGGAAGCTGGTTTCAAATTGGAAGAGGCAGTAGACAAGAAGGTCAATTCACACCAACCATATTTTTCATATGTTTGAAAAAAGTAATATAGACGGCCAAAAAAAGATTATCTCAAATGCATGTAATGAAAAATATGCAGATTATGTAGTAATCATTGAAAAAGAATGAAGAAACTCTGAAATCTGTATCAGAGATGCTAAATGAGAAAACATAATTTTTTTTACATATAAACATAAGTTAAAATAAAACCAGTGATACTTAGAAAAGAGAAAGGAAGAGAAAAATAGTTTGTGTTCTGTTCTATCGTGTCACCCGCTTGACGGCGCTATTTCTAGTGAAATTTCTAGAAATATGCCATTTCCACAGCCAAGCAGATAGCCTTCTTTCTACGATAAAACACAGAGAGTCCGGTTATTCGGCTGCCATCTACCGCTGTGGCTTTTTTCTATGCTAAAAGCACAGAAAAATGTCTTCATTGGCTGCTGTAGTTGCTTGTGTTACACACTTTATCGTAATGCCTGGGTTGTCTATTTTTGCTACAGTATCATGTGAGAGTGTGTTCACTGCATCATGTCTAAATAATTGAACTTTTCAGGTCCAACTTTTTTTTTCCCATGTGAACTGACCTATTGGTACCTTCTAACAGTTTTAACACTGTCGTCACTGTTTCATCGGGACTGTGTAATTCTCACAAATTGGAATTTAGGATGTGGCACAGCACTATTTCGAAGATCCCCATGAAAGTAACATCCGTGAGAAATCGGCCAAGACAAGTAAGATGGCTGTTTCGAACTCTGAAAATTGGCAATTGCCAGACACTGGAATCTGATTTCATTTTAATAGTTTGTTATAATTATTAACTTTAGTGGGTAAATTGCAATCTTAATTTACTTTCTCCCCCCAATACGCAGTGTCTAATTAATTCCTCTCCAAAAAAGGGTAAAACTTATATTTATTTTTTATTACAAAAAGTATTGTAACTTTTCCGATCCACACACACACGCACCCAAAGTAGCCCATCTCTGATTAATTACTGTCCAAATAAGTCTCTGCTATATTTACTATTATTTGTTTTTAAAAAAGTAACGTAACTTTTTATGGATTCACACACAAAAAAAATGCCACTCTGATTAATTACTGTCCCAAAAAGGTCAAAGTTAGCTTTCATTGTAAAATTTTGTTTGAATTTGTTAAATTTTGTGGGAGTTATAATATAATTGACTTTGAATTCAAAACACAGTGTCTGATTAATTAAGGTCCCAAAAAGGCTAAAATTTACTCTTATTTTCTATTAAAAAAGGAACGTAATTTTTTTATATATACATACATCCAAAAAAACCCAGTCTCAGGTTAATTACTGTCCAAATATGGTCTCTAATATACTATTAATTGCTATTTGAAAGTAACGTAATTTTTTATTGACACACACCCACACAAAAAGCCAGTCTGATTAATTACTGTCCCAGAAAGTCAGCTTACATTTTGCCATCAAGCAGCTGACACGATAGATCAGAACACTACTGAAAAATCTAAATTGATGAAAATTATATCAGACAGTGTAGACATTTTTTTATATGTGGAAGAAATATCATTAGGAATCCTCGAAACTAAAGACAAAGAAAGAGCCTTTCTATAAACCATATGCCAAAATTTTTTATTCAGAGAAACATAACTTCCATTTGAATATTAACCACATTTTTTAATACACAAATATTTCCTTTCAGGTTTATTTTTAACTTCATTTCACTTATCTTGATAATCATGTTTTTAACTTTGTCACAACTGATTTTTCAATTATTCTTGTATCTATTCCATTTTAATCTTTCGTAAATATAATGACATTTAAAAAGCCTACATACTTACAGTTCGTTCCTCCTGTTTCGATATTTCTTGGTAAAACATTGGTACACCTATACATTTTTTTCTTTCCATTGGTTTATTATTTTCTTAATATAACAATTTTAGAATACTCCAGCGAATTTATTGATGGTTATCTTTAGCCAGCAGAGATTTCCTTTGTTTCAGCCTCTTACTGAAAACTTGTTACTATACAATTTAAAATCATTAAATTATTCATCCTTAATTACTTGTGTTTTTTTTCTTTTTAAAATAATAATAATAATACGGTTTAAAAACTTTAGAAAACTTTTTTTTTCAACCAAACAAAACTCAGTTTCTTGGTTTACATTTTTCTGATTTGTAACTGTTTTCTTTTCTCCAAAAAAAACTTTTTCCAGCAAATATCATCTGCTTGTTTATGTACTTCAAATGGTGCATTCTCATTGGTTAATTTTCCCACTTCTTTGATTTTAAATATTTAATGACCTGCTTTTAGCTGAACTATTTTTAAAAACTAATATTATCTTTTAAAATATTTATTAGTAATAAAAAAAAAACAATACTTTTTAGGAACTAAATGAAATACAATTTAAGTAATTTTCATTATATTTTGTTTATACAGATTAACTGCGAAATTAATCCTATGAAAGACTTTTAATCATAAAATTCCAAAAATGAATGTTAATCATTTATTTTAGAAATTAACTTAATATTTTACCAGAAACAGTTATTGGTAGATAAGCCCAAATGTGCACAGACATAATTATTCATGTATATAACGCACATTTTCCTTTATCAAATTAGGTTTTAATTTCCTTATCATTTTAATTATTGTCAGATCATTATTGATTATAAAATATTATTAACTTATAGTTTTTTTTTATTTTATCAGTCAGATACCTTTAAAAATAAATATCTTAACAAAATTTAACTTTTATGCTAGTTTAAATTAATTATGTCAAAATTAAAATTCTAGGATAATTAAAATGACTATTATTTTTCATAATTTATTAAGTGCATAGTATTTTATTTTATAAAATTTAAAATTATACATACTAAAGTTTATCCCCGATTTGTTTTTATGCTGAGGTATACCAATAAAAAGGGCACAGTATCAATCGGAATTATTTAAAACGAATGAGATGGTATCTTTCTTCAACATTAACTATATATTTTGGCATAGCCACTAAAAGAGATATATCTGATTTTGCCAGTCACAGATCCAATCACAAGCTGTTAAGATAACAATAGATAAAGCAATATTCTATAAAATTGATATTTCTGACCTAACCACTATGATAAATGACTAGTCATAAAGCCAAAAATCTAGTATCAATCAAATTTGATAAATTCACCAAAACTAATTAGTAATAACAATATAATCCCCAATGGATGTGAAAAATATAAGTAAGAAAAAGGGAAAATTGTCATCTTGGATAACTGATCATGAAGATATAAGGAAGATTTCTCCAAGATCAAATCATGCACATTTCTTGTGAAGGAAGTTTAATATCCTTATACCTGATTGTTATCTACAAATTTATTTTTGCCCTTAATAAGTGTAATCAAATGCATTTAATAGTATATTCCTATAAATACATCTTAGTGGTCTGTTGATTCTGCTCTAAAATATTTAATTCTAGAATACACAAATTTTAATAATTATATTATTCTGCTCAGATGCCTGCCAGTAAAATTTGTATAAATGATAGTGATCCTCAGCCTTTCCCAGTTAATCCTTTATTCTTGAACAAGCTAATATCACCGATGAAGTATAATTCAGAAGTAAAATTAAATATTTGGATCATGGAAATTCAGAAAACTATTTTATAACACAAGCACACAATCAATATAAAGGTATCAACATAAATTGATTTTCAAAGGCATCGATTAAGTAAAAATAAACGATACACAAGTGACCGAAATTGTTCCATAACAGCCATTTCCAGCAATAGAGTTTGCATAATGATGTTTTTAAAACTTTATATAAAACTAGTGTCAATAATTATTACAATCTAATAGAAATTATTTATTCCTTCCCTGCATAAGTAAAATAAATAAATGATCTTATAGGTTGCTCACACACAATTTGTTAATAAAAAGAACAATTAATTCAATTAATATTACAATTTCATATACATTTGCGCTGTTTATGAAAACAAAAAATAAATATAAACATTAAAAAAAAAAATCAATATTTTTCCTAATGTTTTGCATTATTTTCTATATCAGTGCAACCATAAATAGAGCTACACATTAAATTATAGAATTGATGTACAAAAACAGTGTATAAGACTATAACTTTTATTTTTGTTGATAGATGCTGCTCCAGCTTTTGGGATGCTTCTTTAATTGGATAAAATCTTCTTAAAAATGTCCCTTGGACTGAAAGATTTTTAAGTATAGACACCTATAGGAATAAACTAAAATAAAGAGTGTGCTAATAGCTCTAACAAGTTTTATGACAAATGCCACAAGAGAAAGCATTTAAAATCTCTATCTAGAAATTATCCCCAGACTGGTTTCATCCTATTGGCTTTCCTCAGTGAGGTGCTAGGATATTTCAGACAGGAAAAATAAAAGATATCAATATTTGGAATCATGAATTAATGATGTTATATATTATTTAATTGGAAATTTTGTTATGAATGTAATGAACCTGTTAATAAAAATATAATATTAAAATTTATCTATTAAAATTTTAAATTTCTAAAGAAATATAAAAATAATAATTTTTAAAAGTATTAAAATCATATTTTTTTAATCATTATTTTGAATATCTAATGACTTTTTTTTTCAGCTTTATTACACTCCTAAACATTAGATGACCACCATTTCTTATGTTTGCTCATAACTGTTATTAAAACAGGCAAAACTCTCCACAAGCTAGAAACTAATCTGGGGATAGTGGGTGGGTAGGCACTAGACAAGGATTTTATACACAAACCTGGTATCCATTGATTACTCTGGCTTGCACTGAGTGGTACTACTGTATGGAGAATTTTGCCTGTTTTCTTTATTACACTCCTTGGTATTTAATTTTTCTGATAACTTATACTAGTGGATTTTTGAATAGTGCAAACTTAAGTTATTTAAAACTTGTGTCTTAAACCATTTCTCCCAAAATCCAATGAGGTTGTCATAAAGTTATAATTTCCTTTTTAGAAAACGTTTCTGCATTTTTGCTTAAATCAAAAAATAAAGAAATAAAATGCATTATATCTAGAACACTTCTGATTTGTTAATTGATTCATAATCATTAATTCTTTAACCAATTAAATATGCAAAAATTTTGATTTGATTTTTTTGGGTTATTTTTTTTAAAAGTCTGTGTGTGTGTGTATGGGGGGGGGGGGAGTTGATAGAAAAAAGGGAAGCATTTTTTTTTAAATGATAGACTTTCACAAATACTATTGAAAAAGGGAAAGTAAAATATATATAATAGATTCATTTTGTTCTTTTATGAAATAATTGCAGATTTATAAATTATTTATTTAATATTTTGTGTGAATGCACTATATAACTATATCCTATTGATACTAAGAGCATCTGCACAATTAGGTAGCCAAAGATCAAGAAATGTCAGCTGTAGGTTTGGAAATGAAAAGAAATAATTATTAGTTAATTATTATTTGGCTAATATAAAATGTTTTTCTAACAATATTTGCTTTTGAATATGTTCTTTTTTTTTCTTCAATAAAAAAAAATAGATCATCAGCTTAATGTGGATGTGTCTTATTACATATATATAATGTGAAGAAAGGATGAGAGGCAAAGACCGGAAGCAGAAATATTTTTTGAGCTAATCTTATCTTTGAAGTCTATAGGAAATACTTTTGTTAACAACAGCATAATATAGTCTTGGCCAGATATTGCTTATTGATTATTTACAGTTAGCTCTTAAATCTGAATGTCATTTAACAATCTGTAATCTATAAACTATTCCTTGTCTGAGTTTAGCACATAAATGAATAATATATTAAATTATAACATAAGTCCAAAGAAAAAAATGAAAATATTTTCTAATGTGCTGTTTTTCTATGAACAATAAATACTAATTACTAAAGTAATAGTTTAAATACAACTCATTTAATGAATTTTAAAATTTAATCTGCAGTAGTTCTCTGTTACTTGATTGTAACTCTCATCATAGAAGACCAACCTTAGTTCCTAGTTGAAAAAATATTTATCTCAAAACTATTATTTTTATTATTATAGTATTTATGTAATGCATGTATTTGGTCATTTATGTGTGTATTTGTATATATTTAAAATGTTATAAAATTTATTATTGTGATTATCTAGATAGTATATGAATACAATTTCATCCTTATTATTATACTCTAGAAAATTTACATATGATGTGGATTACCTTTGAATTTATTAAAAGATAATATATAACTAATGAGGTTAGTGTATGCAGGATAGGATAAATATAAATTCCTGAAATGATCTAATATATATACATAGGGAAATTTAATATACTTATAGTTATCAGCATATTGTTGAGATTTTATATTATTGCTATGTAGGCAAAAAGCCTCAGTTAAGGACAACAAATATAAACACAGACTACTGTCTGTGAGTGAAGTAATAAATTCCCACAAATTGCAGATTATTACAGACTTTAAAGATTACAAAGTAATTTCGAATTGCAATTAATACTTTTGTTATGTTTTTGTATATTAACTTCATATGTGAATAAACTTGTTTGTCTTAGTTTGATTTGTGTTTATATATATATATATTGTATGGTAATTTATATAAAAGTTAATACATTTTCATTGGGCTTTGATCTATTAGTATTATTTTTATGATGATTTAATCTCATTTATTCACAAGTTCTGCATTTATAGATTTCTTTTGAAATCTTTGAATAAAGAGGGCTATCTATATTTGGTATAAGGTAATTTATTTTCATTTGAACACTTGTTATACATTTAAATTACTTATATATGTATTTCTATTTAGAAGATAATAAACCTTCCTCACTGGTGCTATACATTAAATACAAGGATACTTCTGTTCAAATTACAAGATAAAGACTGAGAAAATATGAACGACCATCTTATTTTCTTACCTAAAGGCACTTATATAGGCCAGTCTTAAGTGTCTTGAAATGAGAGTGAGAATATATTAAATCATTCATTTTGATAATCTTATTAACACATATGAAATATTATAATTTACTTCGTGCTAATATTAGATGTTAAACTATGTAATAATCAATGAATTTTATAGGACAATGTCAGATTGTAATTCTATTTAGAAGGTAATAAATCTTCCTCACTAGCACTATATGTAATATTAAATCAACAGTGTTAAATGTGAGGATACTCTCATCCCAACTACAAGATAAAGATTTTGAGAAAATAAGAATGACTGCCTTATTTTAAAATCGTAAATGCATTTATATAGGCCATTCTTAAATGTCTTGAAATAAGAGTGTGAATATATTAAATCATTCATTTTACATCCATTTCTTTTGACAATCTTAGTAATAGTCTGACACTGTGCTAGTAAAATTCATTGACTATTGTTAAATCATTACAGTATTTAAAACTTATAAAAATAAATTATAAAGCTTAAAATTGATAAAAATGAAGCTGATATGAGTACAAAATGTATAAAAGCAATATTTTAAAATAAATTGACTCTAGCAGATTACAATGTAGCAACAGTACACTGGTTTAAATATTTTAGAAACATTTATGTTGTAATTAAGTACTTTTAATAAATTATATTCAAGCAATATTTTATATTTCCAAGAAACCTGTTATTATGGAAGAAGTCAGAATAAAATTCAAAGAGAATATTTGGGACTAATTTAGTATGTGCTCTCTGCTGTTTTGATTTCTAGAGGGAGCTCAAAACCGCCGCAGACATAACTGATAAAGAACATGGGATAATATTGCCATTTTTTTTTAATAACAAAGTGTTCCAGATATTTTGTTCAATCTATGTAAATTGTAATTTTCATCAAAAAATAGAAAATAAAACCTGGAACTTTCATGAAATAAGTGTAATTATGTGGTCAAAAGAAATAAATAATTCTAGAAATCAAATGTCAAAAATATTAATAATTAGGAAACAGTCCTCACACACCAAAAATTTGTGTACTTATGTGTCAAAAAAAAAAAAAACTCCAAATATTTCTAGAAATATCAAAAATATTAGTAATAATGAAATGACCATAAAAAATTGGTGCAATCAAGTGATCGAAAAAAATAAATTAAAAACAATAGTGAAGTCTTTTGCTTTTAAAATATGGCAACAAACATGAACATATGATCGCCTAAAAATATGGAATCCTAAAAAAATTGCGTAAAGTAAAATAAGCAGTAATGTCCTTAATTAAAGTATTTTAATATTACAATTAACAAAAAAGCAATAAATCCACATTATCAAAAGTAGCAAATCCTAAAAACAAAACAGTAACTGATATTATGTTAGATGAAAAAATAAAAATTTCAAAAACAATTTTTAGTGTTTAACAATAATATTTTAATTTTACAATCAACAAGCATCTTATTTTAAATGTCATCAAAAGTTCAATTATAAGATATACTAAAATCCTAAGATATAGTTACAATACAGAAAAAATATTAACAAATGCACAACTAAAGAATTCAATTATGAAAAAAATGACCTGAAACAAAAGTATTTTAATTTTACAATTAACAAGCATTGTATTAAAACTCATCAAATATTCAATGATGAGAAATATATTAAAATTTTAAAATAAAGTGGAATACAGAAAAAAGTGCATAACTAACTTTCATTTATGAAAAAAAAAAAGCTCAAATGAAAATATTTAAATTTTATAATTAACTAGCGACACATTTCAAATATCATCAAATGTTTAATTAAGAGAGAAATATTAACAATGAAGCTAAATCATATACAAAAAATATTAAAATTAATAAAACTAAAACATATTACAATTAAATACTCAAAAATTAAGAAACCGATATGAAAATTAAAATATATTTTATATTATCTCAGTGACATTCAAGTTGGTGTCCTACTCATCGTGGAAGACAAAAAAAAATTTGCTAGGGTTATCTTCTCATCCAAAAGCAATAATCTTTGATCTGTGATTTTTTTTTAGTTTGGTAAAAAAATAATAATATCCAACTAAAAAATTAAAACTAACTTTTTAAAATGTTTAAAATCTCAAAATAATATAAACATTTGCATGAGTGAAATCCTGCCAGTAATTGTGTGGGAAATACTTCATGATGATTATTTTTGATCAGTATATAGATATAATATTACTATTAAATACTTGAAAAATGGTGAATAGAAAATTTGTTTTCAGGATTATCCTCATCACATGAGGCATTTCAAAGATTTGACATCTAAATGTAAAGTGGGGTAAAAAGTATTTTGTCCATCAAATGAAATGAAAGTGGGAGTTCGATTTTTAAATCTATAAATGATGTTTGTTTATTAAGTTGTTTTTTTTTTAAATTGATGTTATTGTTTTGTTTTAATTAAAAATAAGAAACACATTAATAATAATGGTCCAGACCTAATGTCACTTCAAGGGGTTTTAAATAGAGGCATTTTCGCTGAAATCAGGCTTGCCACTTACATAAACTTTGCCATCTGGTTGACCAGATGCAAGGTGATTTTTCAAAAATTACCACTTGATGATCTCAATAACTGCTTCCTCAACATAATTAAAAATATCCAAGAAACAGACAAGAGAGAGGCTGATCCATACCTGGCCATATCAACCTGGGAATTCACAACTGGCCTAAACAGCACCTGACCAACCAACTCCTAAATAATTTATATGAAAATAACTATTATGATTTAATAAAACCCTCCAATCATAACTTACCAAAACAGGGTTTACTAACAAAGGTATTTCGTTATAGACTAGATGAACAATATTCACCTTGCATCCACAGACTAAAGTTCTTCACTAACACTCATTTTGTATTCCACTGACTTTTGGATCATTTCTTCTTTGTATATATCACCCTGTAACCTCACCTAATTAATTCTTGTTATCTATTTGTTTTTTGTTTTTTTGTAATCACTTATAGATCAAATAAAATTATCTTGAAAGAGAAAAATAATAAACACTTGTTAATATTTTTTGGAAATTTGTTTTTATTTATTTTAATATTTTCTAATTGTTTTTTAGTTTTGATGGTAAAATGGCAGTGATTTCAACTTCTAATCATCTATCTAACTATCTATTTATCTGCCTTTCTGTTTAAATGTCTATATTTTTCTCTATCCGTTCTAGTTATAGATCTATACATAATCAGAAGTCAACATTCCTGCTATTTTGTCATCATATTATAAATAAATAAAAAACAATTAGCAAATATTAAAATAAATAAAAATAAAAAGAAATTTCCAAAAATCATTAACCTGTGTTTATTACTGTTACTAACAAACAAAGCAATGATCTCAAATTTAAAAAAAATCTTTACATTTAGAGGACAAATATTTGAAATGCATCACACGATGAGGATAACATTTTTATTCTCCCTTCCCTACTAAGTATTTACTAGTAATATATCTAATGACATTAGCTGTTTATACTTCTATAAAGAATGCAATAAATTTATTAAGTGCGCTTATATGCAATTATAGAGAATTTTGTTATTTCTATAAATTAAATATGGCTTAGCGCTTTTGAGAACTTATGGTGTTCTCATATTCATAGCAAGATGAATTATATTCATAATGGAGAGGTGAGTCTAATTGTATATATTTGAATAGATTAAAATTTATTTAAATTCGATGTTAAATATTTAAATTTGAGCTCCATTTTTTGGAGAGAGGGAAGGATGAATCTCTACAGTTGATAGCATTCTTATTATTGGCTACATAGCAAGCCTCCCTTCTTTTTCTCTTTGAATCATTTCGTTTCATGTATTGGATGGTTGCATAGGAAGGGATAAATTGATGTCCAGTCATCTTTTGATGCTAAAGTAATATAGAGCAGTGCTCTGACTTATCTGAGGCTCTTTCCCTCTCCAAACAATGGATGCTCTAATTTAAATATTTAACATCGGATTTAAATGAATTTTAATTTCTTCAAATATATACAATTACATTCATTTCCATTGTGATTATAGTTCATCTTACTATGAATATGAGAATGTCATAAGCTCTTGAAAACACTAAGCTCTATTTAATTTATAGAAATAATAAACTCTATAGTTGCATATAGGCACATATATTCCATTTAGTAATATATCTATATTTTAATCAAAAATAATCAATATAAATTACTTTTCACGTAATTATTATAGGGATTTCACTCATGCAAACAGTTTGTTTTAATATTTTGTCAGTATTATTTTTTTTAACCACCAAAAAAAGTCAGAGGACAAAAATTATTCATTTGGATGCTAAGGTACCCCAGTCAATTTTTTTTCTGTCTTATCAAGAGTAGTAAGACACTACTTCGAACACTATTCATAATATAAAAATATTTTTCAATTTTCAAGTTGGTTTATTAATTTTTTAATTGTGTGTACTATGTTTTTATAGTTTTATTTATTAATTTTAATACATTTGTTACTAATATTTCTCTCGTAATTAAATATTTTATGATAATTGAAATGTGATCCTTGTTAATTATAAAAATAAAATACTTTCATTTGAGACATTTTTTTATAATTGAATTCATTAGTTAAGCACTTTTATCTCAGGATTTTAATAGGTAATTTTTTTTGTAAATGAATCTTTTTTCTGTATTCTGCCACTATATCTTAGGATTTTGGTTTATTGCTTTTTTTGTTAATTTTAACATTAAAATACTTTAAGGGCATTCTTGCATTTGTTAATTTCTGCAATTTTTTTCAGCATTATTGCTTTTAATTTTTTATAACATTAATAATTTGTTCGGGGGGGGGGGTAATTTTTTTTATCTTTTCCTAGTTACTAATATTTGTGATATTTGATTTCAAGAGATAATTGGGGATTTTTTGGTCATATGGTTGTGCTATTTTTTTAGACATTTCCTAATTACTAATATTTTTGATATTTGATATCTAGATGTATGGGGGGGGGTGGTCACATGATTACTCTTATTTTGGGGGTGCGGCTGTTTTCTAATTAATATTTCTGATACGAACATTCTGGATTTTTTTAAATATGTTTTGATATAGATTGAACAAAATTTCTGGAACACTGTGTTATAAAAATTCCTAGTATATTTCACATTCTCTATCTTTTCATAATAGAATTCATTAGTTATGCACTTTTTTCTGTATTCTGCTGTTTTATTTTAGGATTTTTATATATCTCTCATAATCAAATATTTGATACTTGTTAACTGTAAAATTAAAATACTTTTGTTTCAGGCCAGTTTTTTTTTGTATTTGAATTTGTTAGTTATGCACTTTTTTCTATATTCTGCCACTATATCTTAGGATTTTAGTTTATTGGTTTTTTGTTAATTGTAATATTCACATACTTTAATTTAAAGACATTCTTTCTTATGTTAGTTTTTATATTTTTTCCCCAGCTACTATATTTATGTTAGGCTGGCGTATTCATGTTCTGCCACTATATTTTAAAAGTAAGATAGTTTGATATGGGGTTTAATTTTTTATAAAACTAATAATTTGTTTTTGTTTTGGGGGAATTTTTTGGTCATGTGATTACAATATTTTTGGGGATCATTTCCTAATTACTAATATTTTTGATATTTGATTTCTTGAGATATTTAGGGTTTTTTTTTTGAAAACACATGATTGCTCTAATTTTGGAGAATGAGTCTGTTTTTTAATTATTAATATTTTTGATATTTGATTTCTAGAGTTATTTGATTATTTTGGTCACGTGATTATACTTATTTCTCTGAAAGTTCTAAGGGTCTTTTTCTATTTTTTGATGAAAATTGCAATTTTTTATGTACATTGAACAAAAGATCTGAAACACATTGATATAAAAAATAGTGATATTTTCTCACATTTTTTATTACTTGGTTTGTGTCAGCAGTGGTTTTAGGGCTTTCCTTCGAAACCAAAATGGTAGTGAATGCATACTAAATTGGTACCAAATATTCTTTGTTTAAATTAAGAATTTAAAACATTATTCTACTATTAGAGCAAAGATTATTTGATTTACATTGTATTTGCCACTACTGAATATTGTATATTAAAAAGTTTATATTGACCTTTATGATAGAAAGAGGAAAGGGAAAGTGGTATGGTTTGTTGACAATGCTGAAGTACATAGTATGAAAATGTTTGTATAAAATAAATTTTCTAATGATACATTATATACTTTTCTTTTTCTTCTTCCTTTTCTTACATATTGTTTTCTATTTTTCATATCATACCATTTACAACTTTCTTAAATACTTTAACAATACTATTTTTATATCAAAACTATTCTAACACTTTCGACTGTCCTAAAGTCACCATCAGAAGTCAGATTTAGGCTTAGGCTTTTAAAATGTTTAAAAATTGTAAATATATGAGTAAATCTTTGTCATAATTATGGTGCATCATCATACATGCATATTACTTAAATATTGAAATTATTTACTCTCTTTGCTAAAACTGATATTACATACTCATAGGGAAGAATTTAATAGATATTAAATAACTATACAGTCACATGATCAGCTTTCAAATAGCACTGAAGTGACAAGTTGAGTGTGAGTGCCATTTAATTAATCAATAAGATTTTTTCTCTTTCTTTCTCAGGAATGTTTAGTTCTGGAGTTTGCCACTTTCATCACTGGATTAAACTATGCAAATCCAAAAGACATTTTTTTTTTCTGGTTGATTGTTGGGAATTAGTGAAATGTTTAAACACCAAATTGTTTTTTTTTTTATATGTCAAATGCGTTGACCGGGAAGCGAACCCAGGCCAGCTGCTTGGAAAGCAGCTATGCTAACCACTAGACCACCAATGCTTGACCAACACCAAATGTTAAGCATTGGTTTCATCACTTTGACCAAACAGATTTTTTTAAATAGGTGAAAATTACATTTGGTTCTAACAAGCAATTCATGATCTGATAATCAAGTAGTTTCTGTCCTTTTATCTGCATATTTCGATTCCAAGCCTTACTACGCATAACAACATTTGCAGATAATAGTGACATATACAATATGTTTTAATAATTACATTTATATTATAGATATATTTAACACAAATACACAGTACATTTGTACCCTTTAATACATTTTTAAAATTATCCACATTAAGATATCAACAAAAATAATTTTAAGAAGTCATTAATGTAATTATAATAAATTGAAAAAGAGAGTACTACTTTACATTAGCATGCACATATTCGGACTGTAATCACATCTGTGTGTGTGTACATATATGAATATGTTACTAATTTCACCTGCAATCAGTGCCTTAATTTTATATAAATTTTTAAATTCACAGGTGTCAATCTCAGTACCGTCCTAGGTATATCTTTATTTTGCAAAAATCAAATTCATTTGAATTTGATTTATGTGCAACAAATTTTATGCCACTATTTGAATTTAATTGTATCTCATACCACTTGTATGTAGTCTAAACAAATAATTTAACAAATAATTTTTTTTTTGTTTTGTAAATTATCGCTTTTTTGTTTCAAAAATATATTTATTAATTACTTTGTGTACAAATTAGAAAGGATATATACAAGGTTAAATGAGGTTATGCAAAGTTCTGAAAGTTCTTATGAGTGGTTTAGTAGGCCAGCATGTTTGTTGTTCTGTTGTTATTAGTAGGGAGGGTGAATAGGTTCCAGGTGTCCTCAAAGGATTTTTGGGAGAGATGAGCTCATCTCTTTTCCTGATTTTCTTTATTGTTTCACAGAATAACAGATCTGGGTCCAGGTGGGGCAGTTCCATTATCAACTTGCAACGTACTACCCAGATTGCATATAGAATGAAAATGGATAGTCTAATGATAGCAAATGTTCCGGTGTGGATCGCTTTTATGGGCAAGAGAATTAGGTCCGGTCTGATATTGGAGTTGGTGAAGACTATATCTCTGACTGTTTTAAGGTTTGGACAGCGATATAAGAAGTGCTCAATGGTTTCCTCTTCATGAGAACATAAACTGCAGGTTGGATCAATGTTGGAGTTACCTCTTTGGTTAAATAGGAACCAATTTGTGGGAAGCGCGCTAAGGTTAATTTTGATGACGAAGTCCAGATACTTGGGCTCCAGACACCATCTTTTAAAGTGGGTAATTAATTTTTGGTTTGTGAGGTTGAGGCTACTTTTGGGAGGTTGAGGATGTGGGTTGATTAGGTGGTATGCATCCCACAAGGTGATTTTAACGTCGAAATTGGTGTCCATGATTGGTTTGTATTGACTTAGAAGATTGATAAGGGATGATATCCATGGCATTTTTTCTGGTGGGGGTTGATCTGTTGGGGAAATCTTTTCGGTGATGTTGTTATAGCCAAAGGAATGTATCAGATTATGTAGTGTATTGTGTGTTTTTTGGAGGATGGCTGCTTGAATAGAATGGAAAGACAAGCCATTGAACCTCCGAGGCAGCTGGATTTGTTGGAGGCTGATGGCTACAGTCTTCCCTCTCCAGAAGAGTTTAGTGCATAGGCGATTAATTTTGTTCTGAAACTGTTTGGTTAGTTTGATGAAGGGCAGGTAATATGTAATTTTTGGTAATATTATCATATTCAGGAGGCCTACCTTTCCATATAGTGAAAGATAGTCTCTAGAGAGAGATGTGATGTGCTCTGTTGTTTGGAGGATACCGTCCTGTATTTCTCTGGCCATTGCCATTGATGATTTGAAGATGGGAAACCCCAAGAATCTTTGTGGTTTGGCAGTATAGGTAGATGGTATTTGTTTTCCTGACTTTATCTGCCAGATAGCTGATTTGTTGTGATTTATTTGTATTTTGCAGTATATCGATTTAAAATGGATTGTAGTTGGGGAAGGTATTTTATGGTAGGTAGAACAATCATGATGTCATCTATGTTAGGCAAATGAATTGAGGTGTTTATTGATGGATGGAACGAATACGCCCGGTAGATTTTTTTCAATATCCATAAATAGAGGATTTATGTGTGCTGTGAAGCATAGAGCACTGAGGGGAGAACCTTGATGGAGAGATTTAAAAGGTTTGAAGCCTGGTGTGAGTTTGCCATCCAATGAGACAAAGATTTCTCTGTTGCTTAATAGATTACTAATTATTTGTATAATGGTGACTGGAACATCATACTCAGCCAGCTGATTCAGCAGGATGTCTATGTGCACTGAATCGAAAGCCGCAGCGATATCCAGCTGGACAGCAATGGGTTTAGATTTCTTTTGTATTCTGATATAATCAATGAGAGCCATAACATTAGCCATAGCATGTGAGGTGGAGGAGCCTTTTTTTCCCATATTGATTAGGAGAAATGTGTTTAAGGACTATAGGTTGAATTTGATCCTTGATGATTGACTCCATTATCTTGATCAGCAATGGGGTCATGGAGATTGGTCGAATACTGGTTAGATCAGTGAGTGGTTTTTGTTTTTTCAAAAAAAGGCACTAGTGCCACAGGATACAGATCAGCTATATTTCTGTGCCCAGTAGCTAAGTGTTCAATCATTTTGACCATGATGGAAATTGTAAACTGACTTAGGTGATTTAAAAGGAACTTAGGGGTGCCATCTAGACCTGGATGAATGCTATCTGGGAGAGACATAAGTTTTCTTTTAAGTAGAGCTTCTGTAATGCCATGCTCGCCTGGATTCCCGGCTTCTAGCCAGTATGGTTCAGAAGGAGGACTATCCGCTTGCATAAGTTGTTGAAGATGCTGACTGATGAGTAACATCATAGGATAACCTACGAGTGTGTTGCTGTTACTGGAAATTGATGATGGGGTAACTTGTTGTCTATTTGTCCCTAGAGCCCATCTGAGGTAACCTCTTGTCCAACAATGTTGTTGAGACAAGAAGAATTTAGACCTCCTGATGGATATATATTCTGCGAGTGATTTTTGTTTAATACGGTAAACGTTTTTAAATGATAAGATGACTTCTATATTGGAAGGATTCTCTTGCACCATTTGTAATGTCTGTGAGGTCTCTGAGTAGGCTATTTGGGCCTTTAATTTTCCTGGTGTGATGGTTTAGAATGGATTGGAGAAATATTGATATATGTGAACCAGGCTTCTTCAGCTGGGAGGGAAAGGATGTTGATCTTTCGGAAATAAATGTAGGCCTCAGAAACTATGGCTTCTGTCATGCTGGACTTTGTGACCATACGCATAGTTCTGCCGGGCCCTGTAGCAGGCATTGGAGCCGCAATGGCTTCTAGATGGATAACTAGTGCCATATGATCTGAGAAAGAGACAGGAACCAAAGCTGCATCAATATAAAAGTGGAGGTCTGGTGTATAATATATCAGGTCAATCAGGGATCTTTGAGTTCTGGTGTAAAAGGAAAAGGCACCTGGGGGGAAGAAGCCCTCACCACACATCAGACTTCGATTTAAGTGGTGGACGAATCTAGTGTTAAAGTTTTGGTATGTGGTATTGAAATCTCCCAAGAGGATTGTCGGACTGGTTCTGTTGCTGATGATGGCATTTAGCGTGTGGATTATGTTGTAATATTGAGTTCTGTCATTGGCCGTATACACATAGGCAATGATAATGGGGTAGCCCCAGTAGTCAACCTCAATGATAACCATGTTGTTGTCTAACAGTAGAAGATTAAAGCTATTGGGGGCTGTTGCTTTATTAACCAGGATGCCAACTCCTCCAGAAGCCGAGGAGCCAATAGAAAATCTGGTATAACCTGATGACGAAAGCAGTGCTAGGATTTTATGATCAGTGTTCTGATGGTATTTAGTCTCTCCTATTAGGAATATATGCGGGAAGTTGAGGGCAATCCAATTTTTAATAGCATAGGTTCTACCCAATGAGTTGATGCCACGAACATTGACTCCAGCGATTTTACAGTTCATAACAATCTAGTTTTATGTCTTTTCGACCAGCAGCTCTGAGGCAGTGGACGAATCATCCCAACCAATGCCATCTGGGTCTTCTGCAGCATCCACTTTCTCAGAGGGCACCTGAGAAAGAGAGGAAAGGGTCAGTAGAAATTTTATGCAGTCATTTAAAATTGAAGCGGGGGTATAATTTGTTGTGGTGTCTTCCAATGGTTCTAGGGGATTGGATGTTGGAGGATCCATAGTTTTTCTTTTCAGAAGATTTGAGATGTTTAGCTGGGGTTAGATCTGTTGTTTGATTGTTGGAGGGAGGTTGTAAATCATTTGGAGGTTGAGCGTTCTCTTCATCTGAGCTGGACTTGTCTGAGAGGACCGACTTTCTTTTGTGTATCTTATTAGTTTGATTTGCAATTGCAGATATATCTATAGTGTTTTGATGTTTTGCTTTCGATTTACCGTCTGTTTTAGGTTTTTTGACTGTCGAAAGTGTTTGCGAGTTGTTGTTTTCCTGGTTTTTTTTTAGCTTTGAGCAATGTTCTGATGGCAGTGATCGTTGGGTAGCTTGAGATCTATTGTCCATTAAACTGTTTATGTTTGCAGACTTTTCTTTATTGTTTTTTTATGGGTTTGCAGAGATGTTTTGTGAGTAGTCTGCTGATTGTTTTGATTGCCTTTTTTGGACACAGAAGGAACCAATGGACCTAGCTGTTGTGATAACAAAGAGATTTTTTGCTGGATGGAGGTGGATTTGGGTTTTTTAGTGGTATAGTTGCTATCTTCAAGGTCTATTGGGTTTGAGAGGTCCTTGCCTTCCTCTGTGTCTAGGTCAGTTTTATTAAGATGAGTGGTGGCCTTATGGACTTGTGTGAGATTTTGGTCAACAAGATCATCCCAGAGGTTTGTGTCAACTTCTATCTCCATTTGTTCTTGAGTAGTATTGGTTTGTAATGATGTATTGGTTATTGTGATATTTGAAGATGTCTTTTCAGGTTTGTCTGGAATTTTTGTTGAGGTTTGGGTGATATGGACCTGGGTAGAGTCATTGTTTGTGGTAGGATTAGGTGTTGCTTGATTGATGTGAGTTGATGTAAGCCCTGGATTGCTAGATTTCCCACTGCAATGATGTATTTTATTTTTTTTAAGGCCACAATAGTTGCAAATTCGAGCCGTGCAATCTTTTATGAGATGTGACCTTTGGAGGCAGTAGAAACATTGGGGCCATACCCCTCGAAATGATAAAACCATTGGTGAACCTCTGGCGGTTATGATGGTGGGGATGTCAGTGGGGGAGTGTTTTTCTTTAGGGTAAATGAAAATATCACAGTGTTAGACAAGATTTGATCATCAAGATGTGGATTAAAACAGATAACTGAACTTGCTAATATTGCCATATTTGATAAGTATATTTTGCAATTCCTGTTCAGTGAAATTTTCAAGACAGTTATTGATTTTTCCGGATAGCGTAACTGGTCTGTTCATGTCAATGTAGCACAATATGTGATTCCCTAACGCTTTGATATTAGATCTAAAATTCATTCTGTCCGCCCAGGTTTTGAACTCAATGCCCACATAACGGTCATTGGGATGGGTTAGAATCTTGTGAATTCCTTTTCCAAGATGCTGCTGGTTGATGAGGGCATAGAGTTGATCCATGGGAAACTTGAAGAGAGAACAATTTTGATTTGTAATCGCTAGTATTAGCGATTTGTCGTTATAGTAGTTTAAGAATGACTTATAAAGAATGTTTGGAATGGTTTTATTGAAATTGTTAGTGATCGTTTGGTATATTTCTTCATTTAGATTATTGATATCTATTGTATCGTAATCAGAAGTGCTATAGTTAAGTTCTGAGTGCTGTTCTACCTCATAATCTGTTAGATCTAAAAGGAGTTCGCGTGAATTAGCTACCGTTACATTTTCGGTATTATTTACGGTTTTGCTTAAACCCACAGCGTTAGCGTACAATAATGTTTTTTTTTAATTTGCCGATTGCAAAAGGTTTTTTTCATTAGAGTTAGATAAATTTGTTATTATATCATCTGTAGGATTATTAGTGTCATGTAATTGGGTATGAGTATCTTTGGGATTATGTTGTGGTTGTTTAAAATTTATTTTAAAATCTCTCTGTCCACCATTAGTAGCGTTTTTGCTGGCCCCTAACGGATTAGGGAAGTTTTCACTATAATTGTTTTGACGGTTATTCTTATTTGTCACTACGTAAATATTTTCTCTTTTGTTTGAAGCGTTAGAGAATTGAAAACTGGGTTTATATTTCATGAATATATCCTCGGCAGAAATCTGTGAGCAGATATGGGTACTGTTATGTTTTTTTGAGTTTTTTGTTTTGACCACAGGCTATTTGGTCGTTTGTACTAGAATTTGGGTTGTAGTTATTATTTTTTGAAGCTATTTGGATATTAAATGATGTTGAAGGTTCATTATTATGCAGTGAAGGAGTTTCGGACCATTTGGCTTGACAATCTTTGCCATTTGAATTTAATATTGAGTTTAAAACCTCGTGGGAATTGACCGCCATATTTGCTTTATTTTCAAATGTTAGAGTTTGTTTACTTTGACTATAATTAATGTAATTATCACTCTCCATTGTAACTAACGGAAAGTTAAAGACTTACCTAACGTTTGGAGCTCAAGATTAGAGCTTCCACTCCCTTTCTTTTCTCACGAATTGAAAATTAGTTTGAGCTTCTAATGGATGATCAGAACTGGTCAAGACCGGAAGCACAATTCATTATCGCTTTTTTTTAAGGCAAATATAATACTTAATGCAACTAATGCTTTCACTAATAAAAAGCAAATTTATTTTTTTATAATAAGTGATTGTAAGAAAAAAATCAAATGATTCCAGTTAAACATAACTAATTTTATTTCTCCACATTTGCAATTTTATGGCTACATCTTTATTTTTTTTATATAAATATTTAATACTTATTGTAAATAAAGTTTATAATTTTTAATCAAATTGGAAATATATATAAAAAAAATACTTAGGAGCAGTATGAAATACTGCTTGCAGCATTTACGTGACAAAATTGTATTGTAGCCATTGTAGGTTTAAAAATGGTTCATTTCTTATGGGTATGCCTGATTAATGGGTGACAGAATAGTTCATGATTTCTTGCATGGAAAATTAGTACTTTCTATTTTGTCATTGATTTATCAAAAGTTATTTTGCCGTTTACTAGTTTATACAAAAAGAATGTATCAGATAAAAGTCTTGTATTATGTAGTTCATTCCACTGTTTTTTATAGCATGAAAGTGTATAAATATATTTGCAATTTATTAGTTGTTTGGTTACAATAATGTTATGCAATTGATTAGTCATGTAGAATTGGTATTATTAAACAATAGCATCATACTGATGGATTTAATATTTGTTAAAAGAAAAATTGCTTGTAAATATTAAACGCAAATCTTTGTGGTTAATAGGTTTTTTTTTTTAATTTCGTAACTATCAATATTTGTAAAAACTTTAATATTTGTGTTAATATTAAGAATACACTTGCATATATAATTCGACTATATATAAATAAATCAAATCAAATAAATAAATGACAAACTTTTATTGATTTCTTCTAGCGCTTTCAAAGGTATAACCTTCATTTTCAAGAAGTACAATATTCCTTCATTTTCACGAAGTACAAATATGCAAAATAGGACAGATTAAATATGCAAATATGGTTGGGAAAATTTAAACTTGCCATTTCTTAGATATGGTGTAAAGTGTCTCTTTTATTCATCACGTGTTCATCTGATATAATATAGCACGCCTCTTTCACTTTCCTACGCAATTCATACCGCTCTCTACACATAGCCCGAGGCTTATCTGGCCTGCACTGGTGGCCCATAGCAACAGCATGCTGTGCAAAAATAGAGGGGTGGGATGGGTCAACCGAGGCCTTATTATATGCATATACATGCTGGGCCAGTCTTGTATGGACTGATGCCCTCGTTTCTCCATAATTTGCCGCTGGGCAATTGTTATTGCTACACGCGATCTTGTAAACCACTTGCTGGGCATGTATTGGGGGGATATAGTCCTTAGTATTATTTATGCTCCTATTGTAATCACTTTGTATTATTATTATTTTTAAAAATTACATGGCATTATATTTGCTACTAGCTATAAAATATAGTGATATAGTTCTATAAAACATCTTTGATTTCCACAAAAATTTTAAAATCATTTGCATAATATAAAATGTTTTATCCTGGAGTATGTGTTGGTTTTTGATATATGGGAAAAAGTATTGGACTTAATACAAATCTAAATCCTTAAGTAGTTGATTCTTCGTTGTTGTAATAAACATAAAATACTTTTTTCAGACAAAAACATCTTAAATTAAGTTATATTATTGATTGAATATCCAATTTTTTCTGCTTGTATAAGAAGTAGTCTGTGATCAACTTTACCAAAAGCTTTTATCAAATTAATGTAGATTACATCTAACTGACTTCATGATTCAATAACTTTATTAAAGGCATCATGTATTATGAAAAACTTTCTGGAAAGAATCCATGATGGCAGGAAGAAAAATATTCTTTAGATACTGTGTAATTTTCTAATTGATTTTTCAAAAATTCTTCATGGTATAGATCAGAGTGCCCAAAACATAGCCCTCAGGACACATACAATCCGTTAGAGGTTTTGATTTTTTTGGAGTCAAAAAAATAACAATGGGCATTAGAAGCTTGAAAAGTTGCACAAATATCAAAAAGTTGTATGAATGTTCTAGACATAAATCATTAAATGTTCGATTACTCCAATTTTACATTTTTCATTTACTAAAAATTTCAAATTAAGACATTATTCTAAAATTGTATCTAAGCTTAAATAGGCTTTGTCATTATTATTTATTATAGATTTATATTTTACAAACAAATGTTTTAGACTATCTTTTCTGTGCTTTATGTTTGAATTATTTTCCATTACAAAAAGATCCAAGACATTTTAGTTATTTATATTGTCCTCTCGAAATCTATTATCCAAATGATTACAAAGCAATTGAATAAATTTAAGTATTGCTGAAGTATTTATATAATCATTGGAATCTAAAATTGTTTGAACATCTGCATTCCAGCAGACAATGATATGCACTCTTAGTTATTAATTTTAGTGAATTGGTGTGCTTCCATTAATGATAAATTAGTCGTGCAAATTTTTATTTAATGCTGATAATTCTGCAAATAATTTTTACACACATGCCATTTGATATTGTAAAATATTTATTTATTGGGTTATTGAATTATTCAGCTTGTTCTGTGCAGTAACTTATTATGTAATTTCTTACCAGAGCATTTAATGTGAAATATCTGGTTCCAATCTTACTTCGTTGAGAGGTCTGAATAACATAACATTAATTTTATAAATGCTAATCAATTCTTAAGACGGAACATTCTATATATTGTCTTTTAAAAGTGTTTCAATATCCTTAATAAATGGAAATTATTTCCATGCACTATTTTTCACAGATCTTCCCTATAAGCCACATTATTTGTTTTTCCTAACATTACACACACTCCTTTAAAGACATACAACCATTTTTTTGTAAATCAAGATTATTCTCCCTATAAAACTTTTTTATGGTAATAGAATGATTATCACATGCAATGAGCATAATAATGCTGACAAATTTTGTCTGATACCTGAATTCAAATTTTGATTCATAGTTTATATACAATATTAATTTCTTTTTTGCTGAAATATCTGTACTTTCATCAACTATCAAACAATGAAATGAGGACGTTTTTGAATTTCATCAATAATTTTTGTGTGTTAGTAAATTTATATATTCTATAAATTTGAAGGAATAATTCTTGTTATGACATGATTCGCGAATGTTTACATATTTTTCTACATGATCATGTATGATTACAAAAAAAGCATTGATGAATTGATTGTAATTGTTAGGATAGCATTGCTCATTAGAATTTTAATCATGTTTTTGTCAGTTTTCTTGCATTCAGCGTTTTCTAACTTGAGATTACGATCTTCTGGGTTTTCAGTTAAAATTGTCAAACTCCTCCATTTTTATTTTGGTTGGCAATAACTGAATCAGTATGAACTTTGAAATTCACCTTTTGCATTTGACTGACTGCAAATTTTATAAATTACACCATTTGTATTGCTTCGATAACTAAAAACATCTCCAAGTTTAATAATTACAATTTTGGATGTCAAAGGCATTTCAACTTCAACTGATTAGGAGAGCCATTCATTTTTAATTTTTTTTTAATTTTTAGATTGATTTGACAAAGAATTAAGTCGATTTGCTGAACATTTTGACATTTGTAGAAGCTAAAATAAAATGTTTACATGGTGACACTACAAAACGTCACTGTCCACAATATTCCGAAGATTACCCATATTATGAGAACAGGTATGAAGTCATCACTAATCGTATAGCCTAGCACTAGCTCAATAAGATTCTTCAATGGTCATAGTATTAATTTATTTATGTATTACGGTCACAATAATTTCAAGGTGTACTCTTATGCGAACTCTACAAATTATAATTTATGTTCTTACCAGAGGATAGCTGTTAATGTTATAATTAAATTAATAACAAAGGCACTTAACTATGGCTTTAAGAATATTTATTATACTCATTTTCATTATAACTGCGTTTAAAACAGACAAAACTCTCCATATAGTAATGCCACTCAGTGCCAACCAGAGTAATCAATGGATGCCAGAAGGCTTGTGCATAAAATCCCTATCTAGTGCCTACTCATCCAATATCCCCAAACTAGTTTCTGGCTTGTGGCCTTCATCAGTGAGGAGCTTTGGATCTGAGAGCACTGCACCTAGATCTTAGGATCTAATGCAACCCTCTAGCAGCCACCTTTTATCTCTACTTAACCACAAAACTTTGAGAATAAATTTGGAAACAATATTTTCAATCTAAGCTCAATAGCCTATATAGTCATATGGGTCTGAACCCAGTTCAGTACCCATACATTTTGGTATCTTTAGCTCTTTAACAACCATAGCCACCACTATCCTATTAGGCAGGATTGGTGTTAATCCATTAAACATCACATGATCACTATTTCTTATGCTAATACATTACTGTTATTAAAACAGGCAAAACTCCATATAGTAGTGCCACTCAGTGCCATCCAGAGTAATCAATGGATGTCAGAAGGCTTGTGCATAAAATCCCTATCTAGTGCCTACTCATCCAATATCCCCAAACTAGTTTCTGGCTTGTGGCCTTCATCAGTGAGGAGCTTTGGATCTGAGAGCACTGCATCTAGATCTTAGGATCTAATGCAACCCTCCAGTAGCCACTTTTTATCTCTACTTAACTATAAAACTATGAGAATAAAATTGAAAACAATTATATTTTCAATCTAAGCTCAATGGCCTATATAGTCATGGGTCTGAACCCAGTTCAGTACCCATACATTTTGGTGTCTTTGGCTCTTTAACAATCATAGCCATACTATCCTATTAGGCAGGATTGGTGTTAAACCACTAAACATCATATGATCACTATTTCTTATGCTAACACATTAGTTATTAAAACAGACAAAACTCTCCGTATAGTAGTGCCAACCAGAGTAATCAGTGGATGCCAGAAGGGCTTGTGCATAAAATCTCTATCTAGTGCCTAATTCAATATCCCCAAACTAGTTTCTAGTTAGGTGCAGTGCTCTCAGATCCAAAGCTGAGTAGGCACTAGGTAGGGATTTTATGCACAAGCCTTCTGTCATCCATTGATCACTCTGGTTGTCACTGAGTGGCACTACTATATGGAGAGTTTTGCCTGTTTTAATAACAGTAATGTGCTAGCATTAGAAATTGTGATCATGTGATGTTTAGTGGTTTAACACCAATCCTGCCTAATAGGATAGTGGTGGCTATGGTTGTTAAAGAGCCAAAGACCCAAATGTATGGGTACTGAACTGGGTTCAGACCCTTATGACTATATAAGCTATTGAGCTTAGATTGAAAATATTGTTTTAAATTTTATTCTCACAGTTTTGTAGTTAAGTAGAGATAAAAGTTTGCTGCTGGAGGGTTGTATTAGATCCTAAGATCTAGGTGCAGTGCTCTCAGATCCAAACCTCCTCATTGACAAAGGCCACAGTCCAGAAACTAGTTTGGGGATATTGGATGAGTAGGCCCTAGATAGGGATTTTATGCATAGGCCATATGGCATTCATTGTTTACTCTGGTTGGCACTAAGTGGCACTACTATATGGAGAGTTTTGCCTGTTTTAATAACAGTAATGTGCTAGCATAAGAAATAGTGGTCATGTGATGTTTAGAGGTTTACTAGCTGTGTTCCTAAATCTCCCTTCAAAGCACTTAACGAACTCAATTTAATTTTAAGCCAAAATATCAGCATAATTTTTTAACTCAATCATTATCATTTGAATACAATCCAATTATTTAACATTTTATAACTTTCCTGTGGGAACATGTGCCACAAATCCTACGAATGACATAGGCCCAAGTTTATTTATGGGGACTCTATACAAATAGGTGTGAACTTTAAGGAGGTTTACTACAAGAGTGGGCAGTATTGCACTCCACTCAAACCCTCTATCTTACATATTAAATAATTTTATTTTTATTCTTAATGAATGACATGTTTCCAATTGTTTGCTTACAACCATCGATTTTTAACTTTTACATACTCCTGATTCCAGCTTAAATTTCCAGGTGTTTGCTTATGGATAGAATTCTTAATTGATTTTACCTCCCTCCCTTGTCTTGTTCGATATTGAGCAATTAACATTTTGGGAATCTAACCTCTATAAATGTTTAAATATAATAAAAATGAATGAAAAATATACATAATCAAAAGAAGAGAACTAAGTAATATAACATCATAACCCCTTCTTTAATTCAATCAAAATAACATGATAAATCTCTAAAAAAAATCCCACACTATTGTTGAAACTTTTAATGTATAATGGACTCAGTTAATGGAGTCTAGATTGCTATCACACTAATTAGAATAAAAGTTCACTTAAGCAACAGTTTATATTTACCCTGATTCATCAGCTGTTTAAACTTTCACCAAGATGGTACTGTCCATGTGTGATCTTAATCCGTAACTGCTGGTATGAATCTTTTAGTCCACTGGCTCTTGAACCCATCCTTGTCTACCTTCTTCATCCTTGTCTTCATTCTTTCCATAGTTGGAAATCACTTGGGCAGCTCCAGGTGTTGCTGGAAGATGATTTTCTCAGGAGCAAAATCCTTGATGTCCTGTAGCCATAAAACATTGTCATGGTGATGGACAATAACACTTTAAGTTTGGAATAATTTCAACAATAGAAAACTGCAATTTATATGTTTTTCTATGAACAGGATTCACACTTTGCAGTTTATTTTTAGCTACATTTTGTCACTTACAATTTCCATCCTTTTATTTCTATGGAATTTTTAATTGACGAAAAAAGTCTTAATCAATTAGCGCAATAGACAGACTACCAATATTTTAAATTACAAATATGTAGAGTTTCATCTTATTTTTCCCCAACCCATGTTTTTTCCAAGAAACAAAAAAAAAAATAAACATCTCATAATCCTATTTGGTCTTGAGTTATATAATTGATTGAAATAAATTAATCAAATGAAGACCAGATTTCTTAGAGATAAAAAAAACTTTAAAACTGATTTAAAAGATAAATTTATTATTTTAAATTCTTACTATAACTACAGGCAATTTTATTAAATTAAATATATATACACACATATATATATATGAGATGGCAGAAAATACCATCTCAACATGTTGGATGATTTTTGAAGAAAAACTACAATAATAAAAAAATTCCAGTGCATTTAAACTACAATCCCAATTGTGTCAAACATTCTACCATGTCAAAGGCCAGTGGATAAAAGGCAGTGCACAATCGGCACTCTTATAAAGTCTGAAATATAATTGTATAGGAATCTATTTCTAATTGTTTTGGTCATGAACATACTCTCTGTTAAATTGAAGTCCCTATAATATATAGATTAATTCTAATTATTATTACATTTTATCAAAGTTATTCATCTGGATAACAAATGGGTGAATACTTTCTGAGTATTGAAATGTTTAGAATGTGCAGAAGCCATTGTGCAGTGTTTTGGCTTTTGAAATTGCAGTGCATTTGCAGTGTGTCCAACTTAGAGAAGGAACATTGACTCATAGTAATTCTTTTTCTATTATTTTATGTGAAGGATTGATGTAAATAGTGAAAGATAGAGCACTTTAGGGGGAACTTTAAGGAACCAAACAGAATTATACAAAGGAAGCTAAGCTATTTTCATTAAATATAATATGCATTTCTTGTTTTAACAACAGGTATGTTATTAAGAATGGTAATGCCTTGGGTATTGTTGTATCTACTAATGTGATAATAATGAGTTTAATTGGAATCATGTCACAGATGCATCACAATTGGATTATACTTTTTATTTTATTTTTATTTCTATGTTAATAAATACAATAGTATGCCATTGCAAATTGCATCCTGAGATAGGTTTCAAACAGTCTTTGATCATTGATTCTAGCAGCTTAATACCAAGTGGTCTCAATACCAAGTGGTCTCATTTGTAAGAGCAGAAAATTAGATGTGAATATTTTTCTTGTTTTTTTTAATAAATGGTACCAGAGAGCTGGGGTAAATTTTATACTAGATTAAATGCCTATATATAAAGCATGGTATTTCATATATTCTTGAGGGAAAAGAGATTGGTTTGATGATAGCATTTCTGCAAATTCTCCAAGAATATTTCATCTTCTAGATCTTCAAAAAATCATAGAGGATTTTTTTTTCCTTTTTGTAGTTTGGTTTTGAAATATTATTGAGGAGTTGTAACGTATCGTAACCAGAGAAGATTTTTTCTTATTAATTGGCCCTAGCCCATGCCCAGCAAATATATTATCGGAACTTTATATGGATTTGATATAAATAGTCTCTGTTATTGCCAGGTGCATACTTCTATATATGTTGTATTATGTGCAATCATTTTTGTATAGATCATCTGCAAGAGCTAAAAATTTTGAGGATGGGGAGTATCCATGTTTGTACTGGATCCATTTCTATATCTTGAAGTTTGTAAAGGAAAATAAAGATTATTTAGGAGTATTCTAATGGCCATTCTTATGGATGTTAAGAGTCTATATAAGGCCTTTTTTAAGGAAACAGTAATTGTGGAATGATCTGATATCAGTGAATTTTTTAGTGACATTTTAATCATGTGATAATTTTTGATGAATAAAAAGCCAAATCGTTGATTAATACCTGCGATTATTAAAAGAGACAAGTTTGGGAGAAAATAGCCTCCAGTCATAAGGGGTATAGTGATTAAGTATAACTATGGTATTACAAAGTTTGTATATGGCATATTACAGTCATCTAACTGATGAGGATGCAGTTTTGCAATCTAAAGTTTAGATTATCCTATTAATTATTTTATAACTTGTTATATAGACAAATGTTATGTCTAGTATTAGCACTTAGTGGCTTAGAGGGAGAATGATGTTCTGGAAATAGCAGAATATGCTTGATTATTGGGGTATATAGAGGTTTTAGTCTGTGATCGGTTATAAATCGTTTCTAGTAATCCAAGATGAACAAGGTGATTTTTCTCAAGCCATTTTACCCAATGATAGTTTTTCCTATAGAGTAAAAAAAAAAAAGAAAAAAAATCCTTTATATATAATGCCTAAACTGTATTATTGTTTGTTTTACTAAACAGCTGTTAATGTACTGAACTACTTGTTAAATTATTTAAATCCCACCATCAGACCTTTATCACAGAACTGTAATACATTATATTCTACTTAACAAGATATGATACATTTTTGTGCTTAAATTTTTTTTTTTTTATGGTATTTGTGAGTTTTCAAGAAAACCAAGATGGCAGCCCATATTTTTGATAAATCTACAGTTTTGGGTCTCTCCAAAAATAAAAAAATGCCTGCTAGGAAAATATTTTTGATAAATCTTCAGTTTCAGATCCCCAAAAAATAAAAAAATGCCTGCTAGGAAAATCGTATTTAATAATTACATTTTATTTTTTATTAATGTTATTTTAAAAAAAAAAATCATTGTGGAAAAATTAATTACAATATTTACAGTTTCTTTTTTTTTTTTTTTGGATTAATTAATTAATAGAAAGAAAAAAATAGAAATACAGTATTTATTACTTTATTCAAGTCAATGGCATACAATCATATCATGATGATTAACACACATTTTTCCAGAAGGCAGGATTTCGTACCTTTGGAAATAGTCCACTGCATCATGTTCTGTGACAGGAAGGTCTCAAATTTTTATCATTATGCCAATTTACCAAAAAAAAAAAAAAAATGCTGACAAAAAGAAATGCTAAATTAAATTAAACTATGACAATCCTTAAGAGTGTATCATTGCTTTTCACATTATAAGTAAAAAAAATTTGAAATCAAAACTTCGGTAATACATTGTCCAATCATCCACACCGCTCGATGGTACATATTAAATACTGTACATATTCTTCTAGCTATCAGATAAGCAAACAAAAAATTTTCTTTTAATTTGTTTAGTCTGAGAGCATTAATATTTATTAATTATTATTGTGTGTGAAAGTGTAATTAGTGGTTAAGAGTATTTGAAAGATTGAAAATTGTGTTTTTTATTTGTTTTAAAGTTTTTTCAGTTTGTTATTTATATATATAGAATTTTTTTAAAAAAGTTCTTATTTATTTTTTGTTTTGTTTTATTATTTATATATTGTTATTTTATATATAGAATTATTATTATTTTTTTATTTTTAAAAAGTTATTTTGTTGATTAGTTTTTTGTAAATTTGTTATTAAAAGATTTACTTTTAAGAAAAATATAACGTTCGAAAAACGTTATTTATATATAGAAATTTTTTTAAAAAGTTATTATTTATTTTTGTTTTGTTTTATTTATATATTGTTATTTTATATATAGAATTATTATTATTTTTTTAAAAAGTTATTTTGTTGATTAGTTTTTTAAATTTTTATTAAAATTTACTTTAAAATATATAAGTTTTTTGAAGTTTTTTGTTTTTATTAGAATTTTAATTAGTTTTTTTGTTTTGTTTTTTTTGTTTTTAATATATTTTTATTTTTAAAAGTTATTTTGTTGATTAGTTTTTTGTAAATTTGTTATTAAAAGATTTACTTTTAAGAAAAATATAACGTTCGAAAAACGTAAAATAAAAAAAAAGGATTATATTTGTATTTCAAAATGTTTATATAATCGGGAAAAGGAAATTAAGCATGCTGTAGTAGAATGTACTATATGTGATGGGGTATATCACTTGAAATGTTTAAATAAGACTAGGAAGGATGTAAAAGGTTTATGGTTATGCAGTCAGTGTATTAATATGATAAAAGAGGTGAGAAAGTGTTTTCAAAGTGTAGATAGTCGAAGAATAGTGGGTTGAGAAAGTAATAGTGTAATGGAGATGATTAGTCTAAGAATAAATAAGATAGAGGAAGAATTGAAGGATGTAGAAGTAAAATTAAAATCATTAGAGATAAAATGTGAGGAGATAAAGGAATTATTGAGTAGGAATGATAAGGAAGAAATAGATAAGGAGGACCAGAAGGTATTAGAAAATGTTATGGATAGAGCAGAAAAAGTAGATTATGAAACAGTATTGATAGGAGATTCACTAATTAGAGAATGTGGGGATATAATTGCAAGGGAAAATAGAAGTAGGTATGTAAGAGTATGTTTGCCTGAAGCTAGAATTAGGGATGTAGCAGATAAAGTTAAAAAACAAGGTAGTATAGATGTATATGTTATGGTGGGGACTAATAATTTATTAGAATCATCAGAGAGAATAATGGATGAGTATGTAGATTTGATTAGGAATTTGATTATGATTAAAGGAAGAGTAGGAATAGTTGGATTATTACCAAGGTTTGACAAGAGTTGTTTGTTGGTATGTAAGAGTATGTTTGCCTGGAGCTAGAATTAGGGATGTAGCAGATAAAGTTAAAAAAACAAGGTAGTAGAGATGTATATGTTATGGTGGGGACTAATAATTTATTAGAATCATCAGAGAGAATAATGGATGAGTATGTAGATTTGATTAGGAATTTGATTATGATTAAAGGAAGAGTAGGAATAGTTGGATTATTACCAAGGTTTGACAAGAGTTATTTGTTAGATAGGGCATGTTCTATAAATGAGAGATTGAAACAATTGTGTGAGAGAAATAATGTTATGTTTGTGGATGTGTGGGATAGTTTTATTGGAAAGAGAGAGTTATATAGTAAAGATGGGTTGCATTTAGGAAAACAAGGAAGTGAAGTTTTAGGGAGTTTGATTTATAAAGAATTTTTTTCGGGAAACTTATAAAGGGGGGTGGGTTTTTAAATTGTAATATTATTAAAAAGAATGGATGGAATATAAGAAGTAAGCAAAAGGAATTTGATTTTGATATAAATATAGATATGGAGAAGGAATGGGTTTGTAAAATTAATGGTAAGAAAGTAATTTATAAATGTAATGGAGAAGAAAGAATTAAAAGAATTTATAAAAGAGTAGTTAGGAAAGAAGAAATTGTTAAAATTGGGTTTTTGAATATGCAAGGTGGTAGGAAACCAGAAAAGTGGATGGAATTAAATAAAACAATTGAAAATGACGAGCTTGAGGTATTAGCAGTAGTGGAAACACATTTAAGAGAAGAAGAAGAACCTATTTTGGAACAGTTGGTATGGCAGGGTATAAATAGAAAAGAAAAAGAAAAAAGGGGTGGTGGTATAGGTGTTATATCAAAAAAATATTTAAATATTGTTAAATATCAAGAACACTTGTGGTTTGAAATAAGGTTGGGTAGACGAGAATGGATGGTGGCTATAGTTTATATAGCTACTGGAGATAGTCAAATTATATTGGAGTGGAATAGTAACATATACGAATGTTTAGTTAAGGATATACAAAGTTTTAAAGAAAAGGGGAAGAGAATAATGGTTATAGGGGATATGAATGGACATATTGAAGAAATTGATGATGTAGATAATAAAAATGGACAGCTTTTGAAGAATTTTTGTCAGAAAGTGAATTTGAGTATTGGAAATTCATTAAATATTTATGAGGGACAATACACATGGTCCAGAAATAATATATTTCACACAATAGATTGTGTATTGGTAGAGAAAGAGGGAATAAATAAAATATGGAAAATTAAGGTATTTGATAGTGAAGAAAAAGTATGCACTAGTGATCATAATTTCATTGTAATTGAAATGGTTAGTAATGTGATGGAGAATAGAAATAAAAGTAGACATAATAGTGAAAGATGTGGATGGAGAGTAAATGATAAGAATAAGTTGGAAGAGTATAAAATACAAGTTGAAGAAATAATGGAAGAGTGGGTTGGGGATGAGTATAAGGATTGGTGTAAGGAAGTAGAAAAAGTTGCAAATAGGGTTTTAGGTGAGAATATTGAAAAGAATAAAAGTAATAAAAAAATTAAAATTAGTAAAAGTGTAAAAGAAAGGAAAGAAGCATGTAGAGAATATAAGTGTGCTATTAAGAATAAGGAAAGTGAAAAAGATATTAATGCTAAATGGGAAAGGTACTTAGAAAAGAAGAAGTTGGCTAAAATAGATATTTATAGAGAGAGAATGAAATTGAATAGTAAATTGTTGGAGGATATTAATAAAAGTGGAAGAGATGGAAGTAAAAAATTTTGGAATTATATTAAAAGGAGAAATGTAGGGGAGAGAGAGTTAGTATTACTAGATGATGAAGGAACTGAGTGTAGTTCTAGAGAAGATTTAGAGAGAATCTTAAATAGTTATGCAATGAATATAGAAAAGATGTTAGATGTGAATGATAGAATATTAGAAAATATGAAAGAATATAGTAATGGGAATATTAGTTTTTCAGAAAATGAACTAAATGAGGTAGAGAAGAAATTGAAAAGTGGGAAGGCAAGAGGTTTAGATGGATGGGCAGCAGAGATGATAATGAATTTAGGATATAGGGCAAAAATAAAGTTATTATCCTGTTTTAATAAAATGGCACAGAATAGAGTTTTCCCAAGTAGTTGGAGTAATACAAGAGTAAGGTTATTATTTAAAGGAAAGGGTAAGGATCATAGAAAGTTGAATAATTATAGACCGATAGCGGTAACATCAGTTTTATATAAAGTTTTCTCGTATATGGTGGCTAGTAAAGTTGTAAAATGGATGGAAGGGAATAATGTAGTGGGTGAAATGCAAGGAGGTTTTAGATTAGATAGGCGTATAGGAGATAGTTTATTTGTAGTTACACAACTTATGGATATGAGTAGGAATGCAGATAAACAGTTATATATGAGTTTTATAGATATAGAGAAGGCATATGATAGAGTAAATAGAAATAGATTATGGATAAGTTTAGCAAATTTGGGAATGGATGAAGCTTTAATAGATATTATTAAGTTATTATATGAAAATAATTATTATATATATCAATTAGAGAATATAGAATCAATTAAAGTTAAAAATGGTGTGGGACTAAGGCAAGGATGCCCTATGTCACCTATTTTGTTTGTGTTGTATTTGAGTGAAATGGAAAGAGCAATAGAAAGATTAGGAAGAGGGATAGAGATACCGTTAATAGGTAGTAAGGGAGTATATATTTTGTCAGGTCTTTTTTTTGCAGATGATATATTTTTGTGTGCAGAAAAAAGAGAAGATATGGAAGTTATGTTGAGGACATGTGCAAGGGTGGGTAAAGAGATGGGGATTAAATTTAGTGAAGAAAAATCAAATATAATGATGGTTAATACTGAGGAAAGAGAAGATGTAGAATTTTTATTGGGAGATATTAAGTTAAGTGTGGTGAATAGATATAGTTATTTGGGAATTATTTTAAGTAATCAGAAAAATTATTTGGATGAATGGGAGAAAAAATTGATAAATGAAGCAAAGAAAAGAAAGGGATTGATAAAGAAATTAACAGTGTTTTCATATAATAAATATGATGTAGCTAGAATTATATGGAAAGGAGTTGCAGTAGCAGGGTTAACATATGGTAATGATGCATTATATGTTAGTAAAAAGATATTAGATTATTTAGAAAAAGCTCAAAGGGAAGTAGGAAGACATGCATTGGATGCAGAAGTATGGACAGCAAGGGAGGCAATTCAAGGAGAAATGGGATGGTCAAGTTTTCATATGAGAGATGCAAAAAGTAAAATGAAAATGTTTGGTAGATTGCCGTTTATGGATAATAAAAGAATAGCTAAAATAGTATTTAATTGGGTTATGAGTAAAGGGCAGGTAACAAGATGGGTGAGAAAGGTAATGCGCTATGCAAAAGATTTGGATAAAGAATTTATATCAGTATATTTGTACAAAAGATGGGATGATTGTGTTAAGAGGATTATTGAGTGTTATAGTAGTAAGGAATGGGATAAAAGAATAAATTTATTAATAAAGACTAGGGAGTTAGAGAGATGGAGAAATAGTATGGAGAGTAAAAAGAGTTTAAATATATATAGAAATAAACAGAATATTAGGTGTGAGTTAATTTATGATAATAGTAAGGAAAGTAGTTTATTGTTTAAGGCTCGAACGGGATCTTTAGCTACAAAAGAATATACATGTAAATGGAAAAATATGGGTGATTTATTTTGTAAATTATGTAAGGAAGGAATTGAAAATATTAGGCATTTGTTAATTGAATGTAAATGTTTGAAAACAGAAAGGGTACATATAATGAAGTTGTGGAAAAATAAATATGAAAAGAGTGATTATACAGAAAGTGAATTATTGGTTTTTATGCTGTGTTTGGGAAAAGATAAGGGGGATTTAGATATAAAGGTTATAGAGTTGACAAAAATTATGTTGTGGAAATGGGATAGAGCAGATTATGGGTAAATTTAGAGTGGGGAATATAAAAGAAAGTGGCTAACAGGTTTATCTGGGCATAATTGCTGAGATATTCTTGACTTCGTTTAAGGAGAAGCCATAATACATCGCATCACATCAGAAATATTCTGTTTACAAGGCTGCTTGTATATCTTACGGCCTGTAAACTGTTCAAACACTAGATGTTGAAGTGCACCATTCCCCAACATCGCCAGCATGTGAACATTATTATTGAGAGTTGCAACACTCTCATAGAGATTACTCTTGACTATTCTACAGTATATGATATAGTTTTTGTAGTAATGATGAAAATTATATTAGAACGGATTTTTTTTTGTTAAATGTGAATTACTACAAATTCTAACTAATTATCACATGCCCCTACTTTAATTCTCAGATGTCAAAATGCACTAAATAAGGAGTGTAAATCACGATTCGGAAAAGTTCACAATAAAGTTGCGCACTTTTTGATACTTTTTCGAGATCAAAACAGTTCAATGGCAGACGATCGTTCGGCATTTAAGTTTTTAGATTTGCCTGCTACAGAAGCAGATGTGGTGGCCTTCTTTAACAAAAAAATATTTTACCCACCCAGAAGAACTGGATTTGTGGTGGTTTATTGGAGCTGAGTTGGAAATGTGTCAAAATGCCATGAGGAATATGACGACAGCTCTTAGAGAGCTCTGTTGAGAAAGCCTTGTTTTTCGTCCATGCTGCCAAATCGGTGGTCCGGTATGACAGTGGAAGTTGATGAAACCAGTTCAGTCGCTGAAAAAATTATCAGGGCTGAATCCTTCTGCAACAATGAATTTTGGGGGGTGTCTGTTGTGAGACAGGTGATTGTTTTGTGGCAGCTGTACCCTCCCAATCTGCCAACATACTTATGCAGTCAATCCATAAGAACATCAGGCCTGGTTTCAGAATCTATTCTCATTGCTGGAAAGGATACAGAACTTCTGAATTGGAGGCTTCCGGATTTCAACACATGAGAGACAATCACAAATACAATTTTGTGGACCCTGACACTGGTGTGCATACCCTGACCATTGAACGCTTTTGGGGTTCTCTCAAGTGGTGAAACAAGCAAACACGAGGCACATGAAGAGAAGATCTTGAGAACTACATAGCAGAATTTCTGTGGAGACATCTGAAAAAGAACCAAGACGTATTCTGTGCCATCTTAGAAGAGATGAATTTACAGCAGTGAAATGATAGTTTTTATCTTTCTATGAAATAGAAATTTTTTTTGTTGTTTGTTTTGCAACTGTTTTTTTCTTTTTTGGTTGTTGTTAAAACAAAAAAAAAATGTAAATACAAAATTTAAAAAAAAATTAAAAAAACTATTTCTATGTAGTTGTTTATGAATAAAAACCCGGTAAATGACAAAAAAAAAAAAGTTCCTTAAAAAACAAAAAAAGACTGGATAAAAAAAAGTTTCTCAAAAAAAGAAGACCAGAAATTTTTTTTTTTTTTTTAAAAAAAGAGAGATTCTGAATGTTTTAAAAAGCCAAAACAAAACAAAAAAAACAAAAACAATTTATTTATTTTTAAATAAAACTGGTCAAAAAATAAAACAAAAAAAAACAAATCCAAAAATTAAAAACAAATCAACAAAATAGAAACAGCCCGGTAATGTTATATCTATTTGTTTTTCACTAGCAATAGTGCCATCGAGTGGTGTGGATGATCAGACGATGTATTAGCAAAGCTTAATGGAATTTATCAGAGTTTATTCCTTTTTTTTTAAATTTAACGGGTGATTTATTAATTTTGTTTTAATTTCACCACTAATGCATCTTTAGTAGATTATAGGCCCCTGAAATTGTACATTTATCAAAAATATGGATCCCTTCTTGGTTTACTTGAAAACTTACAAATATCTTTTTTTTTTTTAACTTTTCCAATATTAGCTCATTTTTTAAATCCAATCTTGCACTCAATGACAAGGTGCTGTTCATGGTATGTCATTGCACATGTAAGTTTGCCATTCTATAAATGTGTGCACAGTATGTTCAAAATATTCATAAATCATTACCCTGTTCGCAAAATAGATGTGTTAGATTGTTTACTCATTGTCTATCTTTTACCTTTTTTTAATAATAATAATAATAATAATAATAATTAGACCCAAATACTTACAGAAAATTTTCACTTACTTATTTGTTTACTTTAATAGTTTATTTATTTTAAGAAGTTGTTTTAGATTTTTTAAGAAGCACAAACAAATTATAACAATGAATAAAGGTTTACTCCTTTTTGTTCAATCTTGTTTCTGATCGTCATCTACCTATTTGTATTTGTATGTTGGCAGTGGTGAGTCATAACTAAAATTTGTGGGGGGTGCTGATACAGAAAAGTTTTAGCCATCGTTTTAATACTGTGTAAGATGAAATAAACATATAAAAAGAAAATTTATATGTAAACTTGTTAAAGTATTAGACCTGCTGCGATTGAAATTCTACCTTAGAAACAAATGTGTAGATAAACACATTTATAATCTTCTAAAAAAAAAAATTATTTTTTTACGTCAATATTGATTGGGATAAGCTTGTTACTGAAAATCTTGCTTCTGCTGCCAGTGTAATATTTTAAACTATGCTGTGATGCCATGCAAAAATGCTTGCACAAAGAAATGGATGCTTTCATTTCTGTTTTGGAGGACATCAAAAAGCAGTGTACCCTAGTAATTGCTCATTATTTTTTGATTAGAATAAATGAGATCATCATTATAAGGTAAATACGTTTGTTTGTTTTTTTAAATAAAATTTTAGGTAACCATTTAACTGAAAATCCTGTGCAGATCACAAAATTAGAATAATTTTTACCGGATGAATATGGCTCTAATATTTACCTTTTTTTTTGCTTACTAATAACCTAAATTGTTGCAGTTAAAGCTTGATCCATTCATTTAAAAAATGAAATCCATTCTTGTTTTACTTTGCTGTTTAAGGTTTGTATAATGCACAAGAAAGAATTAAAGAAAAAAAACTCATCAAGTCATTATACTGAATGTTATCGAAATTAGGGAGAGGATCTACACTGTGTGGGTGGCGGTGCTCTTATTACCTAGCGCACAGGTTCTTATCTCTGAATTTGCACATGCACACAGCAATCAAACACTATCATTGGAACTGTGAAAGGAATTTTGTACTTTTTTTCATGAACTAATGACATTAAGCTTAATGATTATATAATGTACAAGTATAAAAGAATAATTAACGAAAAAAGACTCATTGTGAATGTTATAGGGGGTGCTGCAGTTCCACAGTACCTATTCATAATGTTAAGCTATTTCTACCATCTAAATATTATTTTTACATCTTACATTCAGTTGAATGTAATTGAAAATTTAAATGAAGTTAAATTTTTTTAAAGACATTCATTATTTAATATTAGATGATAGAAATAGCCTAATATATAAATACAACTAAAATGTCACCACAAATCTTCGGGCAAAGTTCATCTATTTATGATTGTTAAAAAGTTATAGCATGATATATTATTGTCAGCACACCTGAGATTGAATCACACACACATACGCGTTAAATGAAAAATGACATTAATTTAAATTTATTAATAATTAAATTACAATTTTTCGTATTTAGTTAGAGAATCTTTGTAAAATCCATTTCAAAAAAAAAAGAGTAAAATATTCATCCCTTTTTTGTGTGTGTGATTACATTTTTTAAAAAAAAATAAAAAGTGATACAATGCTTCTTGATATGAATTAATTTTTAGTTATAAATGTGTTGCTATACTGTTGATTTTCATTTTTGGTTGTAAAAGAAAAAAAGCTATCTGAAAATCGGATAAGATTCCTCTTTGGCAAGTGCAAACTGCTAACAAGATTTTCAAGACGGCCGAAAGAGTGAAAAAAAAAGATAATATTTGTCTAATCTTGAAATTTAGTTCCTATCGTAATACTGATGGCCTTAGTAAAATTTGGTTGAATAATCTTTTATTTTTATATATCAAGCTGGGTGAAAGAGCTAGCCAATCTTTAGTTTCAGCAAATGAGAAACAGAAATATTTTAATAATTATACCATTAACCAAGAAAAAAAAGGAATATTAACTATCTAATGATTGTCTGGTTATTTCTTTAGCATGAGGGGATTTGGTTTGATAACAGTTTAACTGATGCAGTCCATGTATTTCCAGTGGCAAACTGTGTTTCAGAATCGCATTAAAAACGACCGAAAAAATGGAATCTGATAAGGCCTTTTGTCAATGACAAAGCTGTGCAGAAACAACCTTGAGAGTAATAATCCTATTTAAATGCATGACTTATCAAATTGTGTCACAATTATTCATTTAAACCTTTCTACTATTATTAATTTCAATTGTTTAAAAAAAGATATAAAATACAAATAAATAGACTGCTTTTCATTATTCACATTCATAAAAATTGACGTTTCTATCTCTGCGAAGGATCAATACTGGGTAACTGCTTGTGGAGTTTCCATTAGTTCTAATTACTGATCAAAGTCTGATATCAAATGCAATATCCAAATGCCATCAAAGGCGCAGTCACTCCATCAGGACTTGGAAGAATTAACAGTCAGAAGAAGCCTCAAATGGTCACAACAAAAACGTTAAGATTAATGGTGCAAGAATATCTTATCTTTTCTTTCTCATTTGCTGTTTCTAATCTTCAGAGGATTTGTAGAGATAAAAATTACTCTTTTTTTTTTTTTTTTTGATAATTTTCAACAGACGCATGGTTACTCTATATTAGCATTTGAAAGTATATAATAGCAATTAAAAATTTTAAAGCACTATTTATTCTTATAAATATTCACTTCTTTACATGTATAATATATTTTTAATGGTAAGCATTTATATATAGTATGTGTCTGCATTGAAATAATTTATATTCAAAATAATGAAAAGTTAAAAATTCAGCCAGTAAATTAACAAATAAGAGTGAAAATAAATATGACAATAATAAAATAAAGGGGGGGGGGGGCTGAACAAAAAAAAAGAAAGTCTGAAAAAATAATAAACTGAAAATAACTGTTTTAAAAAGAATGAAATAAAACAAGTCCATTCACGGTATGCCCTAATAAGAAATAGAAAGTGGAACATGTTAAAATAATGTTTTAATATTTTATATAAAAGTTTTCTGCTATATCTCAACACATATTTCATCTTATAATTGCCAATTTGGAAAAAATCTCTAAAACAAATAATAGTAAAGCCTGGCCTATTTCATTCAGTATTTTTATAATATAAATCACATACATTAATATAGTTTAATGAAAGATGTTTTGGAGGGATGGTGAATGGAAGCAAAAAGAAAAGACAAAAAAGATTGACGTTGTTGGATGATATAAGAGATAAGAGTTTCGTGGAATTGAAGAGTTGGGCAGTGAAGAGAATGGAGTGGGAAAATGGATGGATTGGTGATGTGACTACTCTTTGGACCTGTCTATGGGACAGAATACTATTGACTGATAAGATAAATCTTTTCACCATAAAGTTCTTTCATCTTATCTTGGGGCCGTTATTCAGAGCAGTTGCGAAAACTAGATTTTGTGGCAAGTGTTCACAATCATTGAAGTGTTTTTCAGACATGTTCTGTTTCAGTTTGTTCATTATGAGCCCTTAGTTTTACATTGGTGGACAATTTTTCTTCAATCTCAACATGAATAAAGTGAAAAATGGTTGGCTCAAGAATTTTGTCAGAAAAAGGTAAAACTGATAAATTTTCGAAAAATAACAAATTAAACATATCAATGAATCACAATTAATTTTCCACAAACCATACACCATTATTTACTTCATTTGGGGGGGGGGCATCATTATTTAAACTGTCACAGCCACTTAAATACAATCTCGATTCACTACAGACCTTATTTCTTTAGTCCTGACAGTAAATATGTTTTTCTCTCTCAACAGGTTTATATTGGAATTTACAAAAGTAATTGTCAAGCCTGAAGTTCTCTTTTCCTTGATTCTGCAGATTGCATGACAGAAGTCTTACTAAATCTTTGGAAGTTAAAACTGCAACTTTTCTTAGTTCTTTAAATAGCTCGATACAATGTAAATACAACTCTGATTACACACAAGTTTAACCGAGGGAAAGAAAATAAATGACTTTATAGTAGTTCAATAATAAAAAAATTTCTAATTATCAATGTCATCAAAGACAACATGTCTTGCATTGGTGGTCGAGAGGTCAGCGTGACTGCCTTGCACTAGCAGGCAGTTGCCCGGGTTGCGGGTTCGCGTCCTGGCCGATGCTATGACACTTAAAAAAAAAGACTAAATGTATAATCACATTTATCTTAATTGATAGTTATATAATTACTCATCTAGTAAAAATGCTTGATATTCATGTCTTATCAATGATCTTTCTCTATAGAAGTTTAAACACATATTTATTAAAATTAAAATTGAATGGAATTTGTCGTATGTCTGTGAAATAAATGCAACACATCTTCTGGGCACTGTCTTAAAGAAATTAAATAAGAATTATAGCTCATAAAGATTTTGGTGTTTGGATTATTTCCTAGGGATAGAAAATATCAAAAGGCTATGTGGGTAATGAAAGCCTTTTTTATACTGCAAGTGATCTAATATTAAACTAGTTAATTAGGTCAGCTTAATCACAAGCATGATGTGTAAGGAAATTTTTCAACATATGCAAATGTACATGGGGTAATAGTTTGCTGGACAAGATGCTGCTTGATGGCGCCGTTATCATGCCAAAACTATAATATATAAACATTCCCAGGCTGTTGTTTTTAATCATTTTGCTGTGTTTTTTGGTATCAAAAAAAAAAAAAAAAGTAAATATCAAAATCATGTTTTTTAATCTTTTTTTTATTAACATAAACAAATGAAATGAAATAACATCAACAAATGTAAAATAAAATCAACATTTCAATTTTATCCAGGGGGGGGGGGGGTGTTAGTCTTTTTTTTTAAAAAATCGTAACAAATTTTTTTTTTTTTTCATTTTCATTTTTACATAGAAACAGCAACAAATACTATAATGGTTTTAAAGTTATTCTGCTTTTTTTTTTAACATACTATTTGTTTTAAAAAACAATTTTCAATTTTATTAGCCTTTTTGTGTGTTGCACTGTTTTTTTTCCTTTAAAAATCAAAATCGGAACAAAAAGGAAAAGTTCTTGAAACAGCAACAAATATTAAAATAGCTTTAAACTTATTAAGCTTTTTTTTTCCATATGCTTTTTAGGGTATTTTAAAAAAAAAGTTAATTGCAATTTTACTGGATATTTTTGTGTTACTGCTATTTTTGCTTCAAAAATAATGGCAACAAAAAGTAAAAGTTGTTAGCCTTTACGATCACCATGCTATTTGTTTGAAAAAACAATTTTCAATTTGATTACGCCTTTTTTTTGTTGTTGCTTAAAAATTCATAATCAGAACAAAAAGTAAAAGTTCTTAGTCTTTGTTTTACATTTTCACTTTTACAGAGAAACAGCAACAAATACTAAAATGGCTTTAAACTTATTACACTTTTTTTTTTTAATATGTTCTTTTTAGGTTGAAAAATAAAAATTTGCAATTTTATTACTGTTGGTTTGTGTTCCCCGCTTTTTTTTTTTTGATTTCAAAAATAATGACACCAAAAAGTTAAACTTGTTAGCCTTTCTTTTTTAAACTATAAATAACAACAACAAATTAAAAAAGTATTACAAACAATATGCTTCTTGAGTTTTTAAAAACCAGTTGAAAACTTTTGAAGCTTTTTTACAATAATGACAACCAAAATGAAAAAGCAACAATTTTAAAAACTATTACCCAAATAACCAATGAATACTTTTAACTATTTTTTTTTTTTTCAAAAAAGAACTACAACACCAAATATCTTCAAAATACATGAACAATTTCAAACGAAAAGGAAATTTTTGTTAGCTAAACATTTGTAAAAAGAAACAAGTCAAAAGAAGAAGAACAATAACAACAACTATTAAAAATATTCAAAATCACTTCGACTTCAAACGCTACTTGTAAAATCCTACTGGGAGTGCCGTGTCAAAGACATCTCTGAAAGGATGGCCAGGAAAACATCTTCATCCTTGTGGAGACATCACCACATAATTCTGCAAGGTAGTTGGGCAGAACTTGGTGTGAGTTCCACATTGTTTCCTGTTTTTCCACTTTAAAAGGCTCCAAAGACGCTCGATGGTCTGCGTGTGAATGCCTGTGGAAGGGTCCACAAAGTTGTAGGTGTGATTTACTGTCAGATGATGGAACCCTGATGCCTTAAGATCAGCAGACTTATAACCCTTCCAACAGTCCGAGAAAATAGTCGACACCCCCAAAAATCCACCGTTGAGGTAGTACTCTTCCCTGATGGTTTTTCCTCCTGCTAAAGAGTTTCATCCATTTCAACTGTCAAACCGGGCCCGACGATTTGACAGCACGCTCAAGCTGCCAAACTCAGAACACAGCTCCCGCAGGCCATTGGTCCAATGTAAGATGGCACTTCTTCCGTTTGACAGTTCTGTCTGGACAGCTTGGATACTCAGCTGTTCGCAGCTCCAGTAATATATAACATGTAAAGCTTGAACCAACAGTATTCTGGAGCCATCAAACCAACTCTGCTTTCAAATGGAACACGTTCGCTTGCATGAATGCAATGGACAGCAAAATTGAACTGTTCCTTTACAACAGAATAATTTCATTGATGATCCACAAGCACATTTCTTTGAATGTAGAAGCACATTGATTGTTTGCAAATATGACACAGCATCTGATTCTGTTGCTGGTAAATCACAGAATTGAATAAGATGTGCAATTTCCTGTGCCATTTTGTTGGTTTCGTGGAATGTATGGACAATATGTTACTTGACGCATTACCTAATTCAAACTATCTTTACACGTCTATCTGGACAAGATTTTGCCACTAAAGAGTTGGATAATTATTACTTAAGTAAATCGCAATATTTCAAAAAAAAAAAAAAAAGTTAAATAAAAAAACCATTTTCATAAAATTCAAATACACACCACCCTCACACCAAGCCATAAAAATTGTATGAAATGTGCAAATTCGCAAAATTTATTTACTGCGATGTGACCAAGCGGCCTGCAATCTGTAACACAACAAAAATGTTGTATTATAGTAATTGCAGATTCAAACATGTTGTCGGCCGCGGAAACTGCATTTTTATGTGCTTTAGCACATAAACGACACCGTCCAGTGGCATTTTTGTCCAGCAAACTACAACCTTACATGGAACTGGTATGATCTTGGAGGAATGATTTGTCAGTATATATATATTCTAGTCACCCATATTTTTCCATTTACATGTATATTATTCTCTTGTTGCTAAAGATCCTGTTCGAGCCTTAAACAATAAACTATTGCTATTATAAATTAACTCTCACCCAATGTTCCATTTATTTCTATATATATTTAAACTTTTTTTACTCTCCATACTAGTTCTCCATCTCTCCAACTCCCTATTCTTTATTAATGCATCTATTCTTTTATCCCATTCCTTACCACTATAACACTCAACAATCCTTCCTTTTGTACAAATATACTGATATAAATTCTTTATCCAAATCTTCTGCATACCATATTACCTTTCTCACCCATCTTGTTGCCTGCTCTTTACTCGTAACCCAATTAAATACTATTTTGGCTATCCTTTTATTTGCCATAAACTGCAACTTACTGAATATTTTCATTTTATTTTTTGCATCTCTTATATAAAAACTTGACCATCTCATTTCTTTTTGAATTTGCTCTTTTGCTGTCCACACATCTGCATCTAATGCATGTATTCCTCCTTACCTTTGTACTTTTTCTAAGTAATTTAACACCTCTTCACTAGTACATAATGCATCATTACCATATGTTAACACTGCTATTGCAACTCCCTTCCATACAATTTTAGCTACATCATATTTATTATATGAAAACATTGTTAATTTCTTTATCAATCCCTTTTTTTTTCTTTGCTTCATTTATCAATTTTTCTTCCCATTCATCCAAGCAATTTTTCTGATTCCTTAAGATGATTCCCAAATAACTATATCTATTCACCACACTTAACTTTATATCCCCCAATAAAAAATCTATGTCTTCTCTTTCTCCAGTATTAACCATCATTATATTTGATTTTTTTTCACTAAATTTAATACCCATCTCTTTACCCACTCTTGTGCATGTCCTCAGCATAACTTCCATATCTTCTCTTTTTTTCTGCACACAAAAAGACATCAACTGCAAAGACCCAACAAAGTATATACTCCCTTGCCACCTATTAACAGTATCTCTATACCTCTTCCTAGTCTTTCTATTGCTCTCTCCATTTCACTCAAATACAACAAAAACAAAATATGTGACATAGGGCCTTAGTCCCACCCCATTTTTAACTTTAACCGATTCTATATCCCCTAAGTGATACATATAGTAATTATTTTCATATAATTTTTTAATAATATCCACTAAAGAAAGCATCATCCATTCTCAAATTTGCTAACCTTACCTATAATCTATTTCTATTTACTCTATCATATGCCTTCTCTATATCTATAAAACTCATATATAACTGTCTACCTGAATTCCTACTCATATCCATAAGTTGTGTAACTACAAATAAACTATCTCATCTATGCCTATCTGATCTAAAACCTCATTGCATTTCTCCCACTACATTATTCTCTTCCATCTATTTTGCAACTCTTCCAGCTACCATATATGAGAAAAAATTATATAAAACTGATGTTACCTCTAATATTAGCCTATAATTGTTTAACTTTCTATGATTCTTACCCTTTCTTTTAAATAATAATCTTACTCTTGATTACTCCAACTACCTGGAAAAACTTATGTGCCATCTTATTGAAACAGGATAATAGCTTTACTTTTGCCCTATGTTCTAAATTCATTACTATCTCTGTTGCCCATCCATCTAAACCTCTTGCCTTTCCACTTTTCAATTTCTTCCCTGCCTCATTCAGTTCATTTTTTGTAAACCTAATATTCCCATTACTATATGCTTTCATGTTTTGTATCACTCTTTCCTTCACATCTAACATCTTTTCTGTATCACATATCTATTTCAGATTCTCTCTAAGTCTTGCTGGTGCCTTCCAGTGACCCTTAGTGCCAATACATGCCAACTTCTACTACCACATATAATATATGTGTGGAATTTAAATTGGCCCTGCATTGGGTGCCAAAATTTTAAAAAACTGCTATATGGTGGAACAATTTGACATACATAGGCATGAATGATAATAAAAGAATAGCCAAAATAGTATGTAATTGGGTTATGAGTAAAAGGCAAGTAACAAGATGGGTAAGAAAGGTAATGCAGTATGCAAAAGATTTGGATAAAGAATTTATATCGGTATATTTGTACTAAAGATGGGATGATTGTGTTAAGAGGATTGTTGAATGTTATAGTAGTAAGGAATGTGATAAAAGAATAGATTTATTAATAAACAATAGGGAGTTAGAGAGATGGAGAAATAGTATGGAGAGTAAAAAGAATTTAAATTTATATATAGAAATAAACAGAATATTAGGTGTAAGTTAATATATGATAATAGTAAGGAAAGTAGTTTATTTTTTAGGGCTCGAACGGGATCTTTAGCTACAAAAGAATATACATGTAAATGGAAAAATATGAGTGATTTATTTTGTAAATTATGTAAGGAAGGAATAGAAAATATTAGGCATTTGTTAATTGAATGTAAATGCTTGAAAACAGAAAGGGTACATATAATGAAATTATGGAAGAATAAATATGAAAAAAAGTGATTATATAGAAACTGAATTATTGATTTTTATGCTGGGTTTGGGAAAAGATAAGGGGGATTTAGATATAAAGGCTCTATAGAGTTGACAAAGATTATGTTGTGGAAATGGGATGGAGCAGAATATGGGAAAATTTAGAGCGGGGAATGGAAAATAAAGTGGCTAACAGGTTTATCTGGGCATAATTGCTGAGATATTCTTGACTTCATTTAAGGAGAATCCACAATACATCACATCAACAAACTACACTAAGCTATCTTATCCACCTTTATCTCTTGACTGCTGGTTATGATTTATTTTTAATAGCCATCACACTTCAAAATAAACTGTTGGTTTTATATACATGAACACTCACCCCAGACTTGATTATTCACAATCCCCCACAATGTTTATATTGTAATAGAAGAATAACACCAAGAATAATTAATAATTTCCTGCCAGTTTAAAATTTTGCCAAATATAACTCGGTAACACTTATAAACTGAGAAATAATCTTTACTAGTTCAAGCAGCATACTGTGAAGCAAATGATTCCATCTAATTTTCAAATTTCACTACATTCTCTATCCCCATAATATCTATTACAATACATTCTTCTCAAAGAGAAGACAACTTAACTTTCCTCTAAATAAATTAAAACATTCCTTAGATAGATATATATGTAAGTGATCAGATAAACAGTGAAACAGAACTACTAGAGACGGGGCAAAGCTAGCCATCTATCCTCCCCAGTAATATGACTAAAACCTAAGGAATGTCTTCACCAGAATGATCAGGCAGTTAAATTTTGATCTAAGCATCAAGATTCTTGAATATCGAATTTAAGGCAAACATTCTACCAACTGAGCCTTTGACAGAATAGCTCAGTTGGTAGAGTGTTTACCTTAAATTCGATATTCAAGAATCTAAAAGTGCGAGTTCAACTTCTAAGCGAATATTGTTATTGTGCGTATAGGCCAGCTACACCTGAAGAAAAGTGGAGAATATACTACTCGAAATGTTGTGTAATTACTAACCTGTACTGTCTATTTGTGTGTTATTACCAACAAGTTGTTTCTATTTGGAAAGTTTAAAATTTTCTATACATTCAACATTCACTCATAAATGATGGAAATAGTTCAACATATCACATCTTATAACTATATGCATATTATGTAAATTAACAATTCAAAACTAACTATATGCATGTTATGTAAAATAACAGTTCATAACATCTTCATGGGCACATATTGTATATATTAACTATATAAAGCAAAATATAAATCTTTTTTTTACTGATACAATAGTCATAACTTCATTAACTCAGATATATTAGTGGGGCTTCTGGTACAGAATCAAGTTACTGTCCATGAAAACAAATAGAAATAAATTTCCAGGGAATTCTTTTCTAAATTCATAAAACTGCACACGGCAGCCAACAATAAATGGCTATATTATAATCAATACTATTTCAGAATATAAATGCCTGTCGGTCTCTACATTTATCTTTTTAAATCACTTTGGTAATATTCAGCTATGATCAATCCAAACTGCATATGCCATTGACAATAAAAATGCAAATTATTTCTTCTGAGGATATTAATCAAAATCCATTTTCTTTATTCAATATTATCTTTAATCAAGATGAGATTCTAAAGTTTTATACCTTCCAAATATCTCTTTTACATTTCCAAAATAATAACTCAACATTTTTATCTCATTTCCAAATAATAAAATAATTTTTTCCCAAAAGCATATATTTAATGCTTCGAATTCTGAATTATAAACAAAGGTTCATACACACATTTATATATTAATGTTAAATGGATTAATCCTGATTTAATGTCCATATGCAGGCAAATTTTATTCTGTTGTCTATTCAGCAAGCTAATTTTCTTTAAAATCTTTTTTTTTTTAGCATATAAAATCATGCATGTTAATTAAAAAACATTTTTTTTTACCTAAAGGTTCATTAATTAAGGGTAACATAAAATAATGCATCATATTTATACACTTAAACATCTTTCTATTTATTTATTTTTTCAATCTTGATTAATTTATTACATAATATTATTATGGCAGAATTACTTTCTCCATAAAGAAAATGCAGTAGAATATATATATATATAAGCAGTTTTTTTTCTTTACCAAAATAATTATATTAAGAGTGAAAGAAAAGCAAATTACATCTACAATATTTCTAAATCTTTAAATGCTTGCTTGATTTTTCATTTTGTTTCTTTTTAAAGTTCAATAAAAGTGCTACGTAGCTTTTGATTGGGTAGCAGATTTCCAGGCAATTTTTAAACCTTGTGCAAGGAACCATATGCAGTAATGTTCGCATTCAACTTTTTTTATGTTAACAGTTTTAGACGATTTGAGGTTGATTAATAGTAAGTAAGCGGGGAAGGCAATACTCAATATACTACTTTAGAGCTGAAGCGAACCATCCAAGAAACAGAGATTCTTAGGATTTTTCACTTATTCATTCATGGTTTTTTTTTTCCAATTATCATATATTTTAGTTAGCATTGAAATTTTGCTGGTGCTCACAGTGGCTATAATATGAGTTCTTTTCCAAACTATCTGGTGTAGGAAGAAGTACAGGGAATATAACAGTGAGACTATTTTCTAGAACTGGAAGCACTCTGAATGCCTAACACGAATCATTTTGATCTTTATATAACATCACAAGATATTACTTTTCTATTATAACATTATTTCTATTTTATATGTAAATGAAAAATAGGTCTAGGTTATTTATTATGTCCACATATGAAGTAGTTTTGATCCAATTAATTAACTAATTACAAAAAGAAACTAATTGAAATAAATTTGATAATGACTTAAAATTGCAAAACACTTCTTTTTCAATCAATAAAAAAAATTATTTGGAAAAAAATGTTTCCAGAATGGAAATTAGATTTTTTTACTAGTTAAAGTAATATTGGAAATTTTCACAAATAAACACAGACACACTAATAATTTAATGTATAGATGCATATGTAATAAAGTGAATCCTTGAATTATTAGTATGAAATTTATTTAAAATTATGACTAAATAAGCTATACTCTAGATCTCTTATCTTTTTTAACAAAATTATACTATTATTGCCTGATTTCGGCAATCGATTAAAATTGCTATGTGTGTTTTTCATTAATTAATATTTTTTGTAAATAAATTCAATATTATGACTAGTATTCTTATTAATATAAATAGCTATAATAATACAGTTAATAATTTATTTTATTTTGATTGTTTTACATTATGATTATTAATTTGAATGATTTTTTTTTCTTTTTTTACAGAGACAAGGTCGGTCAGATACTTTTGCAACAGAATTTGATCTTGAGGTAAGAACTATTTTTAATAAAAAAATTTTTTTTTTAGTTTACGAACTAAATTTGATTTTAATCTTCAAAAGTATTAAAAATTATTTTTTGAATTATTTTTCTTATATAAATACCTTTCAGATACTTTTTTTTTTTTTTTTTACAATATTCATATACGCAGTAAATTATGGCATTCTTTCCTTTTTTTTTTTTATTTCCCCATATCTTTCATTTATTCTTTTTGGTCCCAAAATATTTTTTTCCAGCTTCATTTTTTTGAATTGTTTGCTTATGTTCATTGATGGAAAACCATGGTTGGGGAAGTCTATTTTTCTGCAAGAATTTTTTTTTTTTTAATTTTGAATATTACTATATATACATATTGTAATTAATTTATTAATTATTGAATAATACTTTGCAAATCAGATTTTCATAATTTCTTATTATAAATAAGCAATAACAATCCTAAAATGCCTTGTAAAATAAGATTGCGCATAAAAAATAAACCATTTTACAGAATTCCTATGGGGGAAAAATAATTTGTTAATTTAAATTCAATATATATATAAATTGAGTAGTAAAAGTAAACCTTAAATTGGAAAAAGTGTTAATCAAAGAGTAATCATTTTACATAGCATATTATTTTTTTTAAAAAATACTAACCTGTTGATAAATACACTGTTTAAAAACATTTTCTTAACTATAACTTTAAGAGAAAAAAAAATTATGATTTTTCCACTACTGATCACAATTTGTTTCTTATGAAGCTACAGAATATTTCCTGAATCATGATTTGTTCAATTAAAATAAAGCATGAAGAAAAAATAAATAAATAAAACTAACCATAACATTTTAAAATTAAATAAAAAAATTTATTTAACACAATGTACACTTTGAAATTTATTTTTTATTTACTTTATATTCAATTATTAAATATGTATTATTTTTGTAATTTTTTTTGTAGCACTTATATGTATTTTTTTAAAAAAAATCGCATACTTTTTTATTTACATAAATGCAATGAAATTAAATAAAATGTAGATAAAGAAATGTTATGTATGGCTGATTGCTGTAATTTTAATAAGTATGTAAATGATTAAATCTTTTTTTTTGCTGATCTATATTTATGATAAAACCATCTATTATTTTGAATAAGTCACACAAATTACGATAGTAATGATTTAAAATTGAAAAAGTAAATGGTATTTTAAATTTAGTTTAGTAACCTTTGATCATATAAAATTGATTATTAGCTGCATAGTGTATGAAATCATTTTTTTCCTCAAAATAACTTGCCATTACAATGATTCTTTTGCCCTAGGCACTGACTAAATGTATATGTAGATTAACTAATGTGCAGATTTTATAACTAAATTATTATAATACTTTGTTGTTGTATATGATTAAAGAATGATACTTAGATTGCAGAATGCAATTGGCATTTTTTATTTATTTTGTAATTATCAAAAATGAAAATCTTAGTTACTTTAATTTTTACTATATTACTAAATTTTTAACCACAATTATTACGTGTGTTTATAGCTACATAATTACTTTTATCAATATTATTATTATTATTACTATTTTTTCTTCATTATTTACATCTTTTACAGAAAGTAACTTTCTATTAACTTAATATTATTTATTTATAAATCTATTTGGATATTCTTTATTTATAAAGTTTTCTTTTATTAAATTTATTGGTTTATTATAATTTTCTTTACTTGAACAGTAATTTACTGCTCTATTCATTCATGAATGTATAGCATTTATTTTATATTTGAATACCAATTAGTTATATTATTACCTATTTTACCTTTTTTTACAAATTGATGTTTTCAATTTTATTTTTTCTTCTTTGATTTAATTATCTAAATATGCCAGACTATTGTTCTCTTCCCTTGCCACAGTAAATTTAACATTTCTATATATCTTATTAATATCATCAATAAATAAATTTGTCTTTGTCTTTTATTAAATATTAATAAATAATCGTCTACATATATTTTTGAAAAATTGTGCATTATTATTTTCTAATATTATCATTTCTAAATTTTTCATGTAAATAGTACTCAGTACTTCACTCAATGCTTCTCCTATTAGTAAACCTTTTTTGTTTATAAAAACTATTATTAAATTGAAATGTTATTTCTTTACAACATATTCTAGTTATCTCTTTCAATTGTTTTTTATATATTTCTTTGTTTATTATCTTCTTTATATCTATTAAGTACTAAATTAAGTGCCTTCTCTAAATTAATATTTGTGTACATTGATACATCTATTTTTACTATTGTTAGATTATAATTACTGTATTCATTTACTATATTTTTAATTTCACTTATTAACATTTTGTTATTTTTAATATATGTATTACAATTATTATCAATATATTTCGGTACTTTATTTTTAAACAATACAAGCCACTTAGTGGCATTGTTGTTAGCCAAAACCACATTAATATGCCAGTTACGAGGCCCTTTAAGTGGTCTGTAAAACGGCTGTTTAATGTGGTTTGCGAATTTCTCGCAATCCTCATTTAGTCTTGCTGTGAATACTTGCATTTTTAATGCTTTACCATATCATTTAAGGGTGTCCATATATAAAGCTAACTAATATTTTAAAGTATGCATTTGAAATTAATTCTCTTAGATATTAACTGATAGGTAATTAGTTACTACTAATTTTAATATTGTTCTTTTTTTTAAAGAGAGTTAGTCATGTTACAATAAATTTGGAAAAGGGTATTGTCAAGTGCGATTTCTGTTATCTCTCGTGAGTATTCATGCTCTTGGCAAGAACACAATATTCTTTCACAAAATGCCAGATTCTGACCATCAGAGTTTCAAGCGATGTCCTTTTTACAGGAAAAGAACATTTTTCCCACTGCTAAGAACTGCATTTGTGGATGACAAATGTCAGTAAGGAAATTGAAAATGTACACCTTCGAATGTGAATTGACCTCCTGCTGTCAAAGTGTTCAATACAAAACAGACTTGATTCAATGGCTCTAGAATATCTCTAGTGAAAGCTTTGAGGTTGGTATATTACTGGAGCCATAATGAGCTGACCGTCAAACAAGCGAGCATCGAATTAGACCTTTTCATATCTGCCATTATGAATTGGATGTCCGGGCTCCATGAGCTTTGTAGAGAAAGCCTTTTCTGTTGGCCGTGCCATCAATCAGAGGGATAGGTTGTATTGTGGAGGTAGACAAAACTTTAGTCGTCGAAAGAATCATCAGGGTAGATTGCTCCCATAGCAGTGGATGTGCCATGAGACAGGTGAATATTTTATTGTGGCCATTTCATCACGCTCTGCAGCAACCCTTCTGCAGGCCATAACAGATAACATCAAGCCAGGCTCGAATATCTACTCTGACTGTTGAAAGGGATACTGGATAACTGATCTTGAGGCTGTTGGATGCAAGCATCTCAAAGTAAACCACAAATACAATTTCATGGACCCCACAACAGGCGCACATTTCCAAAACATCGAGCATCTGTGGGAATTGCTTAAGTGGAGAAATAAAAAACAGTGCAGCATGCTACATAAACTGGTCAATGACTACTTGTCTGAATTTATGTGGAGGTGTCTCTACAAGGTAGAAGTTCTATTCTTGACGATCATAAAAGAAATGATAAGTAATAAATGAGTTGTCTGTTATTGCTTTTGTTTAGGTGTTTGAATTTTTTTTTTGTTTTTAATTTAAAAAAAAAAAAAATTCTTTACTGAAATTTTGAACAAGTTGGAAACGTTGTTGTTTGTTAATAATTTGATTGCTATTGAATGTTTATAAATATTAGAATAAAGATTTCTTATTTATTTGGTTGAAATAATAAAAATTTATTTGTTGTTAAAATATTGTTTATTATTTATTTCATTTAACTAAATTAAATTAATCAAAATATATAAAATGCGCTAACACGCACAAGCACACAAAGCTAAAAACAAATAAAGCAAATATATATTATTTTAATATCTATTCATTAAATGGCTAAGCACTTTCAAGGTTCAAGCCCTCATAATCATAGCCGTATTACAAAATATAATAAGTTGACTTGGAGTGATGCAAATTTATGCAAATGAAATAATTATGCATTCCATTTCTTGGATATTTTGTAGCAAGAGTCTTTTTTATAAAGAAAGCTTCTTTTATCTTTTATGTATTTAAATTAAATTAAATACATTAGTTAAAAAAAGTAAATAACATCAGAAAAAAAAAAAAATTAAAAAAAGTAAATAACATCAGAAAAAAAAGTACAGGTAATGTTATGATTATGTGTTAAACAATGTAAAACACGATCAAGTGGCTTGTATCGTCTAAAAATGCAGTACCTATATTTCTTTAACATATTATTTGCTAACTACTTAGATGCCGTATCAAAATAAGAATTAGTACCATTAATAATTGGTCTTAATGGTACATTTTAGGTGCTCCATAAATTGGAGCTATCAAACAATCTTTAACGCCTAAATGATAAAATGTGTTAGAATCAATTATACATTTCCTATAAAAACGTTTCATTAATGCATATATATATATATATTTATTCATTAATTTACTATCATCTCTTTTTATTCTTTCAAAAATATCTTCCAACATATTATTCATCTTCTCTTTATAATCCTTTATTTAACATTACCAACTTATTCCATTTATCTGATTTTGTAAATATCTTTATATTTATTTTTTTAATAACCTTTACTTTTATTATATCACAACCTTTATTACTTTTATTCTTGTCTTTACTTTCATTCTTTTTATTTTATTTTATAAATCATGTTATTTATCTCATTATTAAATTCTTCCATCCATATTTTATTCTTATTATTTATAATTCTATTACTATCTATTTTGATAATAATAAATTTTGTAATTTTCTTCTATATACTTCTGCGCTATCTTTTCTTTTACATTATTATTATTATTTTTATACAATTTTTTTTTTGAAACATAAATTTTTAATGTTGCAAAACAAAATAATTTTAATAACATTCATTAAAATTGTTCATGTATCAAAAATATTTAATTTTTATTAAATTATAGTAGTTACTTGATCAATGGCCAATCCTTCCATAGTTTCAATTTGAATGTTTACTGATTGTTTGATATAATCAATCTAAATAAAATTGAAACAAACAGCCCTCATATTTACAATTATTTAATTAACAACCTGGCTTTCATTTCTTATTGAGACCATTTCAAGTTATACAATTGTATACATCACATACCTATCTATTACATTTACTCTACCTATTGGACACTATACTACTCTCAACAATACACTTAACATTATAAATATAAACATATTAATAAATGACATAAAATAAAAATACATAAACAAGGCAAAACTCTCCATACAATAGTGCCACCCTGTGCCAGTCAGAGTAATCAATGGATGCCAGAAGGCTTGTAAATAAAATCCCTATCTAATGCCTACTTATCCAATATCCCCAGATTAGTTTCTGGCTTGTGGCCTTCGTCAGTGAGGAGCCTTGGATCTGAGAGCACTGCACCTAGATCTTACGATCCAATGCAACCCTCCAGCAGCCACCTTTTATCTCTACTTAACTACAAAACTATGAGAATAAAATTGAAAACACAATAATATTTTCAATCTAAGTTCAATAAGTAGTCTGGGGATATTGGATGAGTAGGCACTAGATAGGGATTTTATGCACAAGTCTTCTGGCATCCATTGATTACTCTGGCTGGCACAGGATGGCACTACTGTATGGAGAGTTTTGCCTTGTTTAATAACAATTATGTGCTAGTATGAGAGATGGTGATCATGTGATGTTTAGTGGTTTAATAAAAATACATAATGAAAAAAAAAATTTTTTAAACTTTATAAATACCTGTACATATATTTTTATATACTTATATAAATAAATACTCTATCCCCCCCCCCACCTATAAACTCATTCACAATTCTACCATATTTTTTTAAGTCTTCCAATTATCTAATATAGCTATTTATATAGTTTAAATATTTTTTTTTTTATGTATTTTTATTTTGTCATTTATTTATATGTTTAATGTTAATTATATTATTAAAGGTAGAATAATGCCAATAGGTGGAGTAAATGTTGATAGATCATGTGATGTATAAAACTTTATATCTTGAAAAGGTTTTAATAAGAGATGAAAGCCGGGATGATAAATAAATAATTGTAAATTCAATTGGTTGTTTGTTTCAATTTTATTTTAATTGATTATTATATTAAGTATATATATCTAGAACACCACTGTGGACAAATAATTTTTTATGTTGCATATTTGATCATTGTATATATACTGATTGTTTAAGTTTGTTTTTTTATGTATTGAGGTAATTTGTATTTTTTTTTTATGAATATCTCACTTTTAGAATATTGGTCAATAATACATGAAATGAGTATGCAAAAGTTTTGTTGTCATTGTCTACAGAAAGTTATAAGTGAACTTATCATCTGTAAATTTTTAATTTATTTAATGCAAAGCTAATGTAGACAAATATATTCTTAAGTGTTTAAAAAAAAATATTTTGAAACAAAGATACATCAAGATATAAATGTAGATACCAGGATTTCACGTAATTGATATTTCCATTATTTCTATCAAGAATTAATCTTCATTATTTGAATCTGACGATTTTTTATATACAAGTAAATGACAAATATTAGGCGTTTCCTGTATTTTACTCGAATATCCATTTCATATTTGTTACTATCCTTAAGATTGATTATTAGTCTCTGACATTTGTATGCATAATATATGAATTATTTGTAAACAGTTATTCTATTATATTAATAGTTTCAAAACAGTAGTTTCCTTTGACTAATACCTTTGTATGAGGTCTTCATAAATAGAGAGCAACACAATTATTTTTTAAGGCAATCTACTATAACAGATGTAAAGTTGTATTTGATGTAATTAAATGTTGAACTCATCATTAAAATACAGTTCTTAAAAGTGGGGGTTTTATTGTGGTTTTTTTAATTGATTTTTGCTATATGTGTCTGTTGTTGTTTTTTTATGTAAAGAATTTTTAGGATAATTCAAATTTTGACTTAATTTAAACTTTTTTCCCATTACTTTTGACTAAGCTAGCTGATTTTAAAGTAATTTGCATCTTAATGTTTCTGATATGTAAATATAACCTGTGTATAATATTCAAGAAAAAACTTAAACTAAATTGTTTATAAATATTGTTCTAATAGTAATTTCTTGGATCTCATGTAAGAAGAGAAACTTCAAATTAGAGCGTTGTCTTATGATGAACCTTTTTTACTAGTGCATCTATATTTATAATAGTTTTAAAATTATTTTATAGAGTTCCAAATATAAAATATTAAAATAAGCATGTTATGAAGATATTTGAATGTGACGTTTGTTTATCAAACTCTATCTCTAACTAGGGCAGACAACATAAAATAAAATGATTGCAACACTATTTTAAACAGCATTACAATAAACTTCCTGTTTCATGAGGTTATAATGGTTTAGTAATTAAAGCTTTCTGCCATAAGTCTTAAATGATTTTTTTTTCATCCTTTGATTTATATATTTGTTTATTTTTCTATAGTTTACTGCTCATTTTTAAACAAAGAAATATTTTGTATTTTTCTACTTCCAGATCCTATATGCATCTACACATACATACTTGTGTGTGTATACATATATGCGTGAGAGTTCACTTTTTTTCGCATAATAATTTTAGTTAATAGTAAATTAAATATTGATGATAGTAAGATATTTTATTATTATTTGTTCATAGTCTCTACTATGTCAGGAAACTTTTTGAATCGGTAAATTTGTTTCTAGCAGATCATTTTACATTCCAATCTTATATCATTTTATATTAACAGAAGCTTGTTTATTAATGAATGAAAAGCAAAGAAGTATTGTGACTATCCTGAAACTTGCAGTATTACAAATCTTAAAATTTATTTATTTATTTATTTTTCCTACCAATTTATTTATCGTAGTCTTTGCTTATTTTGCATTCACTTTACATACTTCTTATATGAAGTCCTGCCTTTTTTTTTAATCCCCATTTTATAATGCTTCAAACCTCCCCACAGGCCATACCACTCCTGTCTTAAAATTATGACTATTAGCATTAAAGAAAATAGAAGAAAAAACTGGAATTTATAATTGCAATCTTGTATAGGAAATCAGAAAGAAAGGGAAGGAGGAATATAAAATATTTTGTAATAAATATGACAAGTCATGTCAAAGTTTATTTCATCTTTTATTCACTTCAAGGCTCTGTTGGACAGAAAGTTTAAACTTGAGGCACAATTTACATTTATTTAACTATATTTCCAGTTTTGAAAATAATCATTAAAGATAAAATTGGGTTATAACCAAATTATTATAGTACTAGAGATTCTATTTAGATTTAAGTTAACATACACATACATATATTGTTTTATACATGTAGGTTCGTGTCCATATATTTTCGCACACTTTGTATTTTTAACAAAATGAGGATAATTCATTTAATAGAGTATTATTTTCAAAGATAAAATATTTTAAGAAAAAAATATTTGATCATCTTTACTGTCATTAGAAAGACTAGGGAAAGAATATTTAATTAATTGTTTGATAATATTCTGGCCATAAATGTGCTTCTTCCATCTTGGAATGTCTTGCTTATATTCATCTATATTAGTATATGATGCAACATATTGAACTTGCTTAATTTAAGAATGATTTTGAACATTTTTATATATTTTTATCTAAGTATGTCTTATGTTATCAAATATTTTATTGGCTTTAAAATTATAACATATAAAGTTATCTGAAAGATATTCAGTTTTTTCTACTTTGTTAGGATCAATTACATTTTCTTAAATTATTTTATTAAGTATAACTCAAACAAATAGGGAAGGTCCACTATGCAGGAAAGATTGAACAATTGTAACTCTTTTGCAACTAGATCTGCTTTCGACGAAGCAGGCCATGTTCATAGCACAGAGACAGGTAAGTGGGAGAACGAACATTTGGCCTAATTAATTTGCAAGTTTGTAAATTTACATATACAAGTTGCTTGGTAATGCAACACATGAATCTCTTTTATTTATCGTGGGTGTTGTTTGCAATAAACTACGCCCCTTTATATTTTGTTTTTTGATTATTCCACTCAGTGCAAACCACTTTAATGTCAAGTGGATCAAAATTATGGTCTGAGTTGATCTTATATTCTAAAAATACCAGCTTTATGTTAAGCTCTGTTTAACACATTTATATATATATATACTTGTGTTGCGCTAATCTAATGACACTGTTGGCATGAGACTCACCATAGTAAATTGTATTGGTAGTAGATTCATTGTAGTTAATTTACTGTGGTGAATCTTGTACCAATGGTCCACTAGATTAGTGCAACACAAGTATATATATAAATGCATTAAAACAGACTTAACATAAAGTTGGTAATTTTAGAGCATGAGATTGACTCTAGCCACAGTTTCATCTCCTTGACATTAAAGTGGTTTGGGCTGAGCAAAATAATCAAAAAAGAAAAATAACAAGAGGCATGGTTTATTATAAACAGCACCCATGCGATAAATAAAAAGTTTTTGTGTTGCATTATCACACAAGTGATATATATAAATTTATAAACTTGCATATTAATTAATCCAAACATTCACTTGTCTTTGTGTTATGAATATTTATGAATATGACCCTGATCAAAAGCAGTGCTAAAACTGTAAAATAGTTACAATTGTTTAATCTTTCCATACAGGGCACTTTTCCTATTTATTTATTAAACATATATATATACTTTATCTCTTAATTAATAGGTTATCTGATTTGATTAAATTAATTTTGTTCAGCTGAAATGCATTCATCATTATTGATTTGTTTTGATACAATTAGCTACATTTAACTCTTTCCACTTGTTTTATTATCTGAGTTTTATTAAATTTTATGATTTTTTTTTGCTTTGACAAGCTGATTTTATTGTCTTTATTGTGTTCAGTTGAAATCTTAAGAAATTACAATAAAAAACTTATGAAATGGAAAAACGTCAAGATATCTTGTGTAGCAAAAGATTATAATATTCTGTAATTATGTTCACAGTGAGTGATAAAATTTGCATACATGAATCATAGGTAAATCTACAAAAGTACAGGAAGATTTTGATTACTGATAATTGCAAACAATATGCTATCCATTATGCAAACTCAATTGCAATGGAAAAGGCAAAAAAAAAAAGTTTTCTCACCAAAGCAAAGCCAAAAAAAGAAATTTTTTTTTAATGTTACTACTTGACTTATAAATATTAAAATGAATTTGTAGTTTGATTTAAAAAATGGAAGGTTATTATTGTAATTTATATATAATTGCACCAGTAATTTTAGAATAAATAATTGTTATGATAAAAGGAAATATACTGTGGGATAAATGTAATAAATAAAGAATTTATTTATTGTAATAGTTAAACAGCATTAAGCTGTTGCACATGCGCTTTGCAGATTTTAACTATAAATGACTGAATACTAACACTTCAAACACATGATAAAGTCTTTGGGAAAAGATAGACTTTATCATGTGTTTGAAGTGTTAGTATTCAGTCATTTATAGTTAAAATCTGCAAGGCGCATGTTCAACAGCTTGATGCTGTTTAACTATTATAGTTTATAAAACATCGCGCTATATAAAATAATTGATTTATTTACATAAAAATATTTATTATAAATTGAAAATAAAAGAAGCTAAAATTATTATGATAATATGATTTAATTTTAATGTGCCCTCCACCCACAGAGTCTTGATTCTGAATTAAAGAAATTTTACGATACAAATTGGTATTTTTCATCCTATTCTTTTTGACTTTAAGTTAAACATTTTTTAAATGTGTATGTTTAGTTATATTTCGTGGTGAACAAGTTAATAATATCTTAGCTAGATACTTGTGAAGTTGTTTGAGAAAACCATAGACAGCAAGAAAAAAAAAGGCAAAGCAAGCAGATAAGATATTGGGATTTCACTAGATGCACAGATAACAATGTTTTTACTTTGTTTTCTTATAAAATCCTCTAATGAACTAGAATGGCATTTAAAGCTATTGAATGGTTGATGGTAGAAGTCATCAGCATCATCCAATTACATGTGTCACTGAGCAGTCTGAAAAAGCTATCATGATTGATCAGTAATTACTGATACTGTTTATTGTTGATGTATTACAATTGTATTAAGAAAATAGTTTTTGCATGCCAATTGTGGTAACAGTATTTTTAAAAAAAGTATATTTAATGTATTCAAGCGATTAAATAAAAAACGAACAAAAATTATTTTAGCTGATATACCAAATAATTTAATTTTATAATTTTATTTTTCTGATTCACATTTGAATTTTTTACATATTAATTACTTTTATGCATTTATTCAAGATGCAATTTCTACAATATGATGAAATCAAATATTAAATGCTTCATAAAGCTATCATATTATGTAAAAGAATAAAACTGGAAAAGATCATAATTATCCTAAAATAAAATAGCAAATAATTTAAACAATTTTTAAATTAATTTTAAATTTATTCGTAAATTATAAATTTTGATATGTTAGTTTTGAAATGAGTTTTTAAAGTCATTTAAAATTATTATATATAAAATTTTTAATATCTCATATACTTATCAGACATCAGTAAGGGGTTGTTTTTTTTTTGTAAAATCAGGAATTCTTTATAGCTTCTATACACTGTAATTTCTAGGTAAAATACGTCTCTTTAGGAAATCTTTTGATTTTTTAGCAAAATAAATATTAGGTTATATATTATTTTTTTAAACATCTATTTATTAAAAATATTTATAAAGATTGAAAACAAAATTAAATTACTAACTGAATTTCATCAATTCATTCATATTAGATGATATGTTGTTATGAAATTGATTCTAACATCATCTAATATTTACCAGCTGCAAATCCAAAAATTTTGATAATGTAATGGATGTAAAATTAGAAAAATTAAATTTTCATGCTTTTATTCCAAAATGCTTTAGATTGGCCTATATAATTGCATTCAAGTACAGAGATAAGACTGTTGTTTTTTAAAAAAATCTCTATCTTACATTTGGGTTTGAGAGTGTCCTGCATACTCACTGTAACATTAGCAAGTTAGTAACATGATTAAACTGTGCTTGTAAATTATATTATTAAATTGATTAATTAATTGTAAATTAGATTAAAACTTAAGCCCACAAATTCTACCAAAAAATAACAAAGGAATGACATTTGGTATAAAAATAGATCATGTTAATAAATTTGTCAATTAAAATAAAATATCAATTAATGGGCAAAAAACAAATATGCATTGTTTAATAAAGGAAAGTATTACACGTTGCTTTATTTACACAAATTTATAATTGTGATTAAGCATATCTGAGACATATATAACATTCCTGTAAAAGCAGTATTGTATTTACATCTCATGTTATCTATATGATTATTTGTAATTAATCTAAAACAGGAGATATTATACACATTTTATTATAATGATTGGAAGAAAGTTGTTTATTGTTTAGTTTCAATAACAATTTATTATTTCTAATGTATACAGTGATGTGTAACCATACAATTGAGGTTTACATTGTTGTTCTTACTATCTTGTTATTTCCATTTGGCTTCTGATGAGTCTATGTTGTGCAATATGGTGTGAACATTAGATCTTTCACATATTTGTTATCTGATTGTTAGTTTGGTATATTGTAGAATGTCCAAGTATCCTCAAATGTTTTTGACGATGCCAGGAGTTGGTTTCTCTTCTGGATTTTAATCATTGTTTTGGAAAAAACCTGTTTTATAGTAGGTTGTGGGTGTTCCATGATTAGTTTACAACGTGTAACCCATATGGCATAGTTCAGAAATATTGAGAGACGTATTATTGGATGGGTTTTAGTGTTAATTACCTTCAATGAACATTAAATCTATCTTTGTTGGAGAATGATTTCTCATCACTCTAATCCCATACATTGTGAAAGAGTGTTCTGATGCTCATCGCCCATGCAAATGCTCAATAGGTATGTTGTGACCTCATTTGTAAAAAAGAAAGTGATTAGTAGGTAGACTGTTAACGTATTTAATGAGGAAGTCTAGGTATTTGGCCTCTAGACTCCATCTTTTAAAGTTGGATACCAGTTTCTGATTATTGTAATATAATGTGTTGATTTATTGTTTAATCGCTATTTCTTTTGTAAAAGACTATGGAATCTTGACACCTGCTTTCTAGAAAATCACTTGCATACAATGTATATATTCAAATAAACATTAAGTGAAAAATAAAAAATTTCACAAATAAAAGAAATGAGTAATTTCTCAGTGTGTTGGATTGAATATTTAAGTTTTATCAGTGTTTATGATTTGTCAAAATTACAGTAGTTATTTCAAATAAATCTCTCATCCATTTAAATAGGTAATAAATATAACCTTCTAACTAAGAACTAAAAGGTATATTTTGAGCAGTTATTTTTTGTCTTTGCAAATAAACATTAGGGGGTTATGGTTCACCATAGGACAATTGACCCCTATTGATTTTCAATTGATTATAGACTATGATCTTTAAAAATTGTTGTTTAAAAACACCACCTTTTTCAAAATGTCATATGGAATATTGAGATGCAAGGATATTGATTTTACTAAACTATGTTATTCAGAATTTATAAAATGGGATTTGATATAAAAAGTACAATATGAAATTTATTCATTAAAATTTTTATTTTAGGAATAAATATATGTATTTTTTGATTTTGCGTGTCTTGTTTTATTTCCAAAGTTAGATTTTTATAATTAAGCCTACAAAAGAAAAAATATCAATATAAAGCCTAGTCTTTGATTATAAACAACGTGTAATATAAAATTTAAAATATGTCCATAGATAAAATATATCCTCAATCAATGTAGATTATATTCTATGAAATATTTCCTCCAAATCATACCTGCAACATTATTAAAAGATAGCAATTAATACACTTGCCAATAACACCGCCCCCTCTCTGTTGTAAACCGGGGGACAAGGGTTTGTTTTAATCAACTTTATATGATCAAAAATAAGTTTAAAATATTATTTATTTGTTCAATTTTAAATCCATTTTGTAATTTGTTTCTGGTATTCCAGAAAAGGGATAAAAAATCCTTTATATGCAAACAAAAAAGACCCAAAAGAAGTAGTCTAATAAAGGAAAGAGAACAATATTACAAATAACCGTTGACGCTTTGACCGACGGCATATTTATGCGGAAAGCAGATTTGGAGGGAGAGGAAACGGAGAACAAAAAGAAGGATGATATATGACAATTATCCCACTTGTGGCTTGTTCTCCAACAAAACACTGATATAAGTTAGGCTTACTTTTTTTAATATTTTAACAAATAAATAATACACAGACAACTCTTTAAAATTACGTAATTTTATTATTTTTGAAAGATTTTCAATTAATAAGCAATTTTTTTTTTCTTTTATAATAAATGTTCCTTTATTTTAGCTTTTTTAAAAAATAACCAGTATTTTTTTCTTTTATAATAAATATTCCTTTATTTTAGATTTTTCTTTTTTTTTTTTTTGGAAAGTAATTTAATATATTGGCAAAATGTTCGTTTGTTAACTTTTTTTTTTGTATTCACTAACATTGATTTGGTTATTTCAAACATAGTTTTATTTTTGGTTGATAAACAATGCCTCAATAACCAATTTATTTTGTTTGGTAATAAATGTTTCTTTATTTTATGTTGTTGTTTTTTTTTTTAACCATAATTTAATATATTAGGCAATAGAGACAGCTTGAACGAATACTTTTTTTTTTTCACAAGTAGCCATTTTTTCACCAACACAAGCTCTCACAAGCTATGAGACTTTAGATTCAGGTATGCTGAATTACCACATTTCCTAATTTATCACATTTACAGGGGAAGTTACATTGGGTACAGTGTGACAATTTGGAGGACCTTATAGTAATTCATTTAGGTTTGAAAGTAATTACTTCTGAGTGCATATTGGTTCACTTTCCATCATTAAAATTATTTACACCCTATCATGATAAGTTAGCGAAATGTTAAGTGTCAGCATTCGTACAGAGGGTAAACAACTCTTATCAGAGCTAACTGATACGGTAGGCTAAGTGTGAATTCCGAGAGCAATTGATCGCAAAACACTGCAGGCTGCCTTAGCCAAAGATCATTGCTAGCACCAATTACTGATAGCAATTGAGAGTTGTGCCTGATAAACAGTATTTTCAACTACTTTTGGCTGCAACAATGGCATCAGCGGTGGTGCTGTACGTACCAAGTTTCATATGTAGAAAATTACTTTTCCCTTGCAGATAAGCACCAACCTTTTTATTTATCCTGAGTGGGATAGCCGCTTTGGTTTTTTTTTTTGTTGCACTCAGCCAAATGCTTGATGTTAGGGACAAGTTGTGACGGTGACGTTTGCCATCACTTGCGTAACTTGGCACCGTAATGCTTGTAGGGTCGTGCAACTTTTGTAGAAACTGGGGATGCTGGAGCACTTTTGTTGTTTAATTGTTTAGTTAGGAGTGAAACGCATGTTTTATTTTAAAAGATTGGTTAGTTTTTTCAAGGTTTATTTTAATTTAATGAATGGAAATTAGGAAAATCTTTTGTTTTGTAAGAAACAAAGGATGCAAGAAAAAATTAATTTTATTTAATTTTTAATTGGCTATAAAAGTTAAAAATTTTCCAGTTAGTTATTTTTTTATTAATATGCTTAGTGTTTATTCGTTAACACTTTTTTTTAATTTAAGTTTTATTTTTTAAAAATGGAATTTCTTTGTGTTTTGCATGTAAAGTAACAAGTTAATTTGTTTCCCCATAAGAATTCATTATAATTGCTTATTTTTGAGGTGATGTCATTGATTTGTGGTGATTTTAGGATAGCAATTACCCTCACTAACCAGGTTAAAGGTATATTATAATTCTGTTTGATAACAAATGAGTATGTTATATTTAGACATTGTATCAGTGTTGAATCATATATTAAAATTCTCTGTGAGTGATGTTACTATTACTGTTATTTTTGTAAAGTGTTAAATAGATCTTATATTGATGATTTTAGATTCTATCAGTTTTAAATTATGAATTATCAATTCACTTTAGATTAATAAATGTCTAAAAACATATTATAATTTAGTGATTATTTGTTTAAATATTGCAAATACAATTTAATTGTTATCTTTAAGTATAAATCAGATATTGTAATTTTTAGAAGTATATTCTTATTTTTCTCCTTTACTTTCTTTGCATTTAGTCACCAATCAAGGTAGCGGTTGGTGGCCGAAGGCAGAGGGTGCTAAGAATCCCCTGATTGTGGATCCAGGCTGCCATTTGATGATGACTTTTTATTTAGGTACTTACAATTGCAGATCACTTTCAAGTGAAAGAAGATTGCAAGAGTTAGAAGAAGAACTGTCATATATTAAATGGGACATTATTGGCCTTTTTGAAATTACAAGAAAAGATGAAGAAACAATTGATTTAAAAAGTGAACATATATTCTACTATAAAGGCACAAATATTGGAAATACAAGTGGAGTAGGATTCATTATAAATAAAAAGTGGAAGAACAATATTGTGGAGATTGATGATGTATTGGATAGAGTGGCATATCTCCAAAACTTTTTACAGCAGTGCTGAAAAAAAAAGAAGTATTTTGTGGATTAAAATGGGAAGCTAAAGGAGTGAAAGTGAATGGAGATTATTTTAAGTCATTTAGATTTTGCAGGTGATATAGTTGTTTTTGCAAATAATGCTTTAGAGCTGCAGGAAATGTTGCAGGAGTTATCAGATGAAAGTAGGACTAAAGATAAATGTTAAAAAGACTAACATAATGTTTAATGGTTTTTTTCAAAATATGAAAATAAAGATTGATTGGGATAAGTTAGAAGAAGTTAACAGTCACAAATACCTTGGTCAGATTATTAATATGGATGGAAACATAATGGGTGAAATTAACCATAGAATTAAACTTGGTTGGAGTGCTTTTGGTAGAAATAACTTGATACTAAAAGGATATATGCCTATGTGTTTGAAAAGGAAGGTTTTCAATAAATGTATTTTACCAGTTCTTACTTATGGATCTGAGACTTGGACACTTAATAGAAGAGCAATACAGAGACTTCAGACCACTCAAAGAAGTATGGAGAGATGCATGTTGGGAGTTACAAGAAGAGATTGAAAACGCAGTATATGGGTAAGAGAACAATCAGGTGTTACTGACCTCATTGAAAAAATTAAAAGACTGAAGTGGAGTTGGGCTGGACACATTGCTAGAAGAGATGATAATAGATGGACAATTGAAATCTTAAACTGGATTCCAAAGAGATTGTAAAAGACCCAGAAAGAGACCACATGTGAGATGGATGGATGAAATAAGAAAGTGCAGGGGTGATGTGGAGAAGAGAGGCTAAAGATCGGAGATGGATTGAACTTGGAGAGACCTCCATCCTGCAGTGGATTGATAATGGTTGATGATGATGATGATTGTTTACAATAACTGGCCTCATATACACTTTAATGCAAAATATTTTTAAAATGTAATTCCTTTATTTTCCTGACAGTTTTGACTATTTTGCAGTCTTCATCAGAGCTTAACCGAATTATATTTTTAAAAAATTTGCATTAAAGTGTATGTGAGGGGAATTATTGTAAGCAATATATATGAATATTGTAATTTGAAATATTTTATATATATGTAGATATACATGAATATATATATATATATATATATAGAGAGAGAGAGAGAGGGAGGGAGAGAGAGAGAGATGTAAATGGTCAGTTCCTTTTCTTTATCACCATGAAATGATTTTATGTTGCTATAGTAAACAAAGAGAGCAAATCATTCTTCTCCAGGCTATGGCTTTAAAGCACTCTAAATATTGAACAAATGATCAAGAATAGAATGAATCCACGTATTTTTGGTAGCTCTGATGTTTATAAGCATACCTTTGTCAAACATTGTTTGTAATTCAGAGTGAAATTAATTTATCAACCAGATGGAATATGGCATTTAAGAGTTATTAAACTCATAATTAATTATACAATGATGGAGAAAACATCTCACTTTTAACATCATGATTGTAATAATTAAACATAGCTTAATGTATATGTAAAAAAGGGAGTAAACCACTTCCCCCAGGCTATGACTTAAGATGCTTTCAAGTCATAGCCGGAGGGAGGGTGATTTACTCCTTTTATTTACATATCCATTGAGCTATGTTTAATTTAAAGTTAATACAGTAAATACAGTGTATACATAAATAATTTTAACATAACAATGAGATATATTTAAAAAATCAGACCTAATATTAATTGTAGTGATTAGATAAGTTTATTTTTTAAAAATATATTATATAATCTAATGATTTGACAGTGTAGAACATTTATTTGTAAGATTATTAGCTACTTTAATTACATACTTTGCACTGGAATTCAGTATATATATATATAAATTCAAAACCATAAAACAATACAGTACTAGATTAAATTCAAAATTTTACCAAAATCCTTACACAACCATGGTTTCATCTACTACAAATAGACCTTCTCAAGTGAAAATCAACCTAAAGAAAAACATATATATATATATACAAACAAACAAACCTTCCCATAATTCATTTCAAACTCCACCTTCCCTTAATATCAAAAGAAGTCTTCATAAGATTGATAGCCTTAGAATCAAGGAGTTTTATCATCAAAGTCTCCTTTATTCTTCTTTTTAACTCATTCTTTTCATAAAAAATAACCGAAGCATTGTCAAACAATATTCTATGACCTGTATATATATGGTGTGTAATAAATATTTTTAATTTTATGTAGCACAGTATTTATTATAAGATGTTTGGGAGCATTTCAATCTTCACACATGATGTGCACGCACCTGTAAACAAATATTAAAAGAACAAGTGATTGTATTTATTCTTTAAGCTTATCTATATATAAGCCAACCTTTTGATTACCTTGCATACTCAGGCATATTATTAGACTTAAGTTCTGAGTATACATGGGAAGCAAAAGATTGGCTTATGTATAGATAAACTTGAAGAACTTGTTCTGTTAAATCTTTGCTTATGGCTGAATGCACATTTGACTGCTAATACAGTGCACTTATGGAGATGTGATTTGCTTTTGAAGATAGTATAAATAAATTAACATTGTAGTTGCAAATTTACCATCTTAAAAGACTATAGAGAAATCTGAATATTTCAAAATGAAAGTATTTTAAATGTATTTATTACTCTTTCACTGTGTACATTTTCTTGACAATCTAATTGCTGTTTGGGTCAAATTTTTATTTTATCCAGTTAATCTTTATTCAGTATATTTCTACAATTTTCAAATTATTTCTCAGAAATATCTGTTTAACAATAAAAACCATCTTTAAAAATAATATTTTAACTTTGCAAATATAGACCAAAAAGTAATAAACTGAAATACAACCAGAACAATAGTTTGTGTTATTTTGCGAAATATAGTTGAAATAAAATTGATTTTCATGAACATAAAGTGAAATTATGTTATGAAATTTGAATTTTGACTTAAAATTATTAAAAAGTGAGGAAAAGTAATAGGTAAAATGATTATATTTTTTCATCTAATCACAACTTTTTGGTTTATGTTATATTTTTTTGTCTTGTATTCTTTCAAAAACAAATATTTTTAATTAAAATATGAGTCTAGTCATATTTGCGAAAGTAATCCAATATATAAACAAACTGGAAAATATATATTTATTTTCATAATTTAAACCAATGAGCATCACAAGCAGAGAACAAAGAAACGGCCAAATAGCAGTATTTTCAGCTTGTTCATAATAGATTCTCTGTATGTTAATAATAAATTTAGATTTTTTAAAATTAATAAATCAATATATAGTTTTTGCTGCTCAAGTGAACATAAAAGCAGCAAACAAAAATTATAGGTAGCCCTAAAGAATGAATTTAAGCCAGAGGTCAAAGCACTACCACCATGGATGAATGGGTTATTTATATTAGTAGAAAAATTAAAACAATTTTATTTTAACATTTCGAAGTAATCAATACACTTATCTTATAATTGTAAGTAAAGATTTTATTTTGTAATTATTGTAATTGTTTCCTATCTCAATTTACTGTGAATGTGTGTTGTTTATGCCTTAGTTTAAATTCATTTATTAAGAAAATCTAAAACTGAATCAGAAATTTGTACAGAAAAATCTATGGGTAGCAATTAATATGAAATGAAAATAAATATTAATGAGGAAATTTGGAACCAGACTGAAAGAACATTCTCAGTGAAAATCACATGGGAAACAGGAACAGGATTAAAAGAAAGACAAAAGATGCCCAAATTCCAAAAAAAAAAAGTTTTTTAAAGAATGAATAACAATATAAGAAAAAGATTGGGGGCAAAGTTAAGAATTTTTAAAGTCATGTATACTGATTAAAAATGTAAAAGAATTGAAGGAGAGAAATAAGACATGGTTATTATTTTTAATAAAATAATAAAAAATTTCATTTCATAATTTTAAAAAAACTATTTACACAGAGAAATTTTGCTCTGACACAAGTGAAAAAATGACAGATACAAAAACTATGGACTCTTAAAATATAATAATGTATGGAATTGCTAATAATAAGTTTGTAATTCCGATAGCACCTCAAAATGATATTTGTCCTCATAGGTGGTTGTAACAAAGAAAGGCTATTCCTATAGTTAATAATAATAAGATAATCCCAATATTTCATGTATAGTTCAATTTAAATGAATTTTAATATATTAATCTTCCGATATGAATGTATAAACAAATAAAAAAAAAAGGATGCTCCATTTCTATGAAAGAAATGAATTATTCATCCGTAGTTCACATCTCAAGAGATCTGAACGATAGATCTAAATACTAGATTTATATTGTCTGAATAATGTATAGCTAATATAGTTCCTGTAATGATTTGAAATAATAATGAAATACCTAGTAATGATCCATAATTTCGTAAGTGTGAAACATTGGATGGGGTTGATAAGTCAATCTGTTATTAATGATTAATTATAATGGGTGAGTTTTTTCTTCAGGTTTGTCATAAATTATCATAGTTGAATAATTTTATAATTTAAGATAATTGTTAAAATTGCTAAGCTAATTGGAAGAAAAAATTTTCAGGTAAGGAATATTAATTTATCATAACAAAATCATGGATATGAACCTTGAATTCAAATAAAAATGAATGAGATATTGTTGTTTTTATTATTGTTAATATAAAATTAATATTTGATCCAAAAAATTAGTGTAATAATTATCTCCATTATTAAAATTGTGGAGTATTCTGCTATAAAAATTATGGCAAATCTTCGTTTTCTATCTTCAGTTTTAAATCCTGAGACCAATTCTCTTTCTCTTTTGGCAAAGTCAAAGGGAGCTCGGGTTAATTTCAGCTAAAACTGAGGAAAATCAGCCAATAAATAATGGAAATAAACTAAAACAATTTCAAATTAATAATTGGAAATGATCAATAATCATATATCTTTCTGATAGAAAGATTACAGTTAATAAAATTAAGGAAAGTCTTACTTCTTAAGAAATGGTTTGAGCAACTGCTTGTAATGTTCCAAGTAATGAGTATTTAGAGTTAGAAGACCATCCTGCTATTATTATGAAATAAACTGATATTCTTGTAATCCACAAAAAAAAGAGTAGTGCAAAGTTAAAATTTAAAGGGTTTCATTTTATAGGAATTAGTATTCTGATAAATAATAAGTCTTATTATTGGTGCAATAAGGTAAGTTATTCGATTCCCTAAGTTTAATCATCTAATCTCTACAGAAAAGTTTGATTGCATCTCTAATTGGTTGAAAGATTCCAATTAGACTAATTTTGTTTGGTCCTTTTCGAATTTGAATTATATCCAAGAATTTTTCTTTCAAGGGATGTTAGAAATACAACTCTAATTAAAATAGAAATTAATAAAATTAAATAAAAAGGAATGAGATTATAATATTTATAAAACTTAAATTCGTTACATTTTTCTGTCATTAGGTTTGTTGAGAGTAAATAAACTGCTAATTGCTTTTAGGCTGATTTACAAAATCAATATTTAAAATTTATTTGAATTATTTTATAATACTGATTTGTGGAATCAAAGATTAATAGGAAGATTTAGAATTAAATTTAGTAAGAATTTATTATATATATTTTTTTGTTTGGGATTTTTAATTAGAATTTATTTTTGTAATTATAAACTTCTTTATGTTTTTGAGGTTGAGTTTTTAGAGATTAATTCTAGAAGAGTAATTATGTCTACAATTTTTGATTGAATATTGGTTATGTTTATAACTGTAATTTTTTTTAATTTCTGGATCTGTAATAACATTTGGGTTGGAATATATGGAGGATGAAAAAATAAGTTGCATTTTTGTGTTATTGTAAATATATTTATTATTTCTATAGTTTTTTTTTTGGTTATTTCACCAAATTTGATTTCAATTCTATTAGGATGACATGGATTGGGCTTGGTATTATATGTATTAGAAATTTATTATCAAAATAGGAAATCAAATAAGGCAAGAATATTAACAATTTTAAGAAATCGAATTGGGGGTGTTGCCTTTTTAATTTGTATTGCATTTATATTAAATCATGGTAATTTAATTTTTTTTTTTCAATATCTTAATTTGATAATAATGTTATTAATATTATGATTGTGTTAATATTATTGGCTGGAATTACTAAGAGTGCTCAAATTCCTTTTTCAGCGTGGCTTCCAGCAGTAATAGCAGCATCTGTGTCAAAATTGATACATTCATCAACATTAGTAACTGCTGGGTTTTTTTTAATGATTCAGTCTTCAGAATTTTTTAGTAGAGAGGTATTATTTACAGTTAGTTTGCTAATTATATCAAGGTTAACTATAATAATAACAAGAATTGTTGCTAATTTTGAATATGATATTAAGAAAATTATTGCTTTATCACCTCTTACTCAACTTTGATTAATAATAAGAATTGTTTCATTAGGTTTTCCAGTTTTGGCATTTTTTCATATGTTGACTTTTGCAATATTTAAAGCATTATTGTTTATTTGTATCTGGAAGAATTATTCACGATTTTAATCATATTCAAGATATTCAAATATTAGATTTTGTAACTAATCAGTTACCATAAGTAAGAATTTGTTTAAATACAGCAAATTTAGCTTTATGTGGAATTCCATTTTTAGCAGGCTTTTACTCTGAGGATATAATTTTGGAAATATATTGTTATAGAAATTGGAATTTAATTTCATTTATTATATTATTTGTTGCAACATCAATAATTCCATCTTATTCTATTCGAATAGCTTATTTTTCTTTTTGAAAAAAAATTCATTTAAAGAGAATGGATTCTGTTATTGAGGAAAAAAGAGAGATTAGAAATTCTGCTATGATAATGAGAATATGGGCAATTGTTATGGGTTCTTTATTCAGATGATTAAAATTGAATTAAAAACATTGTTGAAAATTTTGACATTAATGATTACTTTAATTGGGGGAAGTTGTATATTTAGAATTCAAGAGAAAGTTTTTTATTTTAATGGAAAAATAAAAATTATTATTTTTTCTTTTCTCAAATGGTGTTCCTAAAATTAGGTTTCAAGGTTTTTATAAAATGAAGTAAGTTTTCTTTTGAAAAAATTGATGTATCATGAATTGAATTGATTGAACTCAAGGAATTTTTATTTTTACAGTCAGGAGATCTACAATATTACAAATAATTCAAAAAAATTCAGTTAAAACGTATTTGTTCAGAATGGTAATTATTGTTATGTTTATCTATTATTTTTTGTTTCAGATTAGGTTTTAACATGTTGCTGAGGACAATAATATGCAACAATAACTTTTTAGTTAGAAACTAATAATAAACTAATTTAGGAATCCATATATTGTAAATTTATTTAAATCTTATGACTCACCTTTGCGAGTGGATGTAATAAACAATTGGTTATAATATTTGTTGAAAGAAGTTTTTTAAAAAGATATTTCAAAAATAAAATATTGGTTATTTTTTTATAATTAAAGCATTTTTCATGTTTGAGCGTTGTATGTTGATATGTTTAAATTATAAAATTTAATTTGAGTTTAAAAGTTGAATGAGTTATTGTAAGCAATTTTGCTTTAGTTTTGATAATTTTGGGACTAAAAGCATAGGTGATTTTGTTACTGTGCCTAAATCAAAAATTGATTTTGAAAATATTTTTAAAAATAGCAGCACTATCTTTCTTAATTGGGGATATTTTTTTTAAGTAAAATAAGATAACAATGATTGTTAACATATAAGTAATTTTCAACTGCATAATAGAAATAAACATAACAGTAAACTCTTAAGGCAATAGGTGTAATTATGTGGAGCTCCGATTAGTAGTAATAGTAAATATGTATGTTAAAATACATGTATAAATTTTAGTGAAAAATAAATAAAACATATAACTATAAAACAGTCTGGTACCATACTATTGACAGTAGTTCGAGTTTAAATCAGTGATGCAAGTAATTAGCCACTCTAAATCTAACGGATAGACAAATACCTCTTCATCAATAAAGTGGGCAATGATAAATTAAAAGTAGCATCACTGCTATGCGTCACAAGCATAGGAGTAATAGCTCTTTGAACCTGATACTCTTGAGGATTATACTTTCAATCAAGTTAAATCATTGCTGAATGATTTTAGCTCATATCTCTCCAATTCCAACCTTCGTTTCAAAAACCACTGTCAGGGCAGAAACGAAAAGATTAAAGATTGCTCTTCGTGATCTCACCAAAAATTGCACCCATGGCTCGTTTCTTGATGAGGCACTTTTAGAGTATTTTCGTGAGGGATGAGTAGTGACAGTTTATAGCCAACAGTTATTAGCTGATAGTGGGATAAAATACAATGAAGCTGAAAAATGTAGTATACCCGAGCAATCAAGAGGATTTGCAGAGATAAAAACCAAAGATAAATATGTAAATTAATGTTTGTAAAACATTTAATAACATGAGAGAGAGAGGGGTATTTACAAATGTAAAGAAATTAGTAAAAAAACCCTTATTGTTTTTATTGTGGAAGAGCTGGCCATATAATCAGCAATTCTTTTTGCAAATGTGAACATTGTAAACTTTGTAGCAAAAAAAAACACGTCTGATGTGTAATAAAAAAAATGGATGGACCTGGTAATGACAGCAACAGTCTTATAGATGTATTAAATAGAAAAGAACAATCAGCCATTATAAAAAATACATCAACTACTGAATGTAATAAAATCAAGATATAGTTAAAATTATATGGCAAGTCCATGTTGATGGAGATTAATAATGGGAGTAGGCTATCTTTGATTTCAGTACAAGAATGGACTTCCATAATAGCCAAATATAAAAAGCAGTTGATATTTGAAAAAACTGAGCTAAAAGTCTTGGATGTAAATGCAATACTATTAAAATTAAATGGGTATTTAAAACTCCTATTATTATAACAGACGGCAAAACTTAGCTTGTGCCTCTATATGTAGTTTATGTTTTACTAAACCCACTAACTGGTCATGGTTGGTTTAAACATTTGGGCATTAAAAGATTGGAAAAGAGATGGAAATGAGGGGACATATTTTCTCAATTGTTTAATGGAGAGCCAAGAAAAATAATAACTACCCCCAGAAAATTAGAGTTATCACATGAGGCAATACCTATAATGTGCAAACCATGCAAAGTCCTGTTTGTTCAGAATCTAAGAATTGAGAAGGCAATTAATTAATGGATTGGTTGACAATAGCATTTAGAACTTACAAAGAAATCTAATTGGGCTATGCTATTAGTAATCATTCCTAAACCTAATGGTCAAATTCATTTGTGCAGTGATTATTGTGTATCTATAAATGAAGCAATTAATTAACTCTTGTGTATCAAGTCTAATGCTAAAGAAATAATCGCTTCATTGTAGAAATTAATTTTTCACAAAAATTGGATCTTAACACAGCATTTTACAAGATATCAGTGGCAAATAAAGTGTCAGTAATTCTAACATTAATCATTCACATAGAATTATGTAAGTACAAGCAATTTCCGTTTGGAATAACTTCTACGTATAGTATTTTTCAATCTAAAAAGTAAGACCCTTCTTAATGGATTTGAGAATGTTATACTTATTTTTCACCGACATAATAGTTATTGTTATTATGGGAAATGAACGGAAAATGTGACTATATAACATATGGAAGATGAACGGAATAAGATTTTTAGCGTATATAATTTTAAATAAGGACATGACTCTATCTCTCGAAAAAGTCAAAGCTATAGCTGAAACCCTGAGGCCTAATATCATAAAGCAAATACAAACATTTCTTAGTCAAATAAATTATTTCAAGAAATTTTCTGAAAGATAAAAAGCTCATATAGCCAGCTCTTATATGATTTACAAAGAAAGAAATTGGGAATCAGCAAGAGTATTTTTCTGTAACAAATTGCTACTCACTTCAAATAAATTGCTTGTCTATTATAACTATGAGTTTGAAATTAGTCAGTTGGACAAGGAACATCTTGCTATACTATTTGGAGCCTGCAAATTTCATCAATATTTATGTGGACAAATAATTAAAATTGTAACTGTTTATAACTCTTTGCTGGGAATTTTAGCAAGCATGTATGTTCCTGAACATCTTAGCCTCCACATGCTGAGATGGCTAAACATGCTATGTGGCAATGACTACATATTAGAATATAGAAAGGTAAAGCAGATTGATCCTGCTGACACACCATTCCATATGCCAAATGAGGCAGAAAGTAATGAAATGGAAATTGAAATTAATTATATTGATGTGCATAAGGTACAGGTTTTTAGTAGCAAAACAGTAGCTGGCTCAACAGATGAAGTTGCTAGTTATCAATGGATTATAAATCCAATCTAAATGAGTTGCCCTAATAAGTGTCCATATATTCTCCATAAAGAATTATGGAATCACCACCATAAATTATATTATAAAGGCTGTATTCTTATGTACAGTTGCATATTAATTCCAGTTAAGGGTAGAGATTTAATTTTGCAACTATTGCATGAACAACCAGACATAGTTAGAGCAAAAGCTTTAGCTCATAGCTACATGTGGTGGCCTAAGATTAATTGTGATATAGAAATTTTCATTAAAAGTTGTGATAATTGTCTGTTGTGTGCTTGACTGCCACCTAAAAGTTTTGAGGCATGGCTGAAGCCTTATGTTCTTGGCATTGTATCTACGTCGATCATTCCGGCCAATTTAATGGACCCTTATTTTTCATAGTTGTTAATTTGTATTCAGGATGGGATGAATACAAATTAATTAAGAACACTAGTATAGAAGAGAAAAAATTTTTCACCTCATGGTTTTCTATAAACTCGTTTATGACAGAACAGGATTCACATCGGCCATGTTTGATGAATACTGTGAAGGAATGGGGGATAAAACATATTCAGGCCTGATAACACTCTCAGTCGAATGGATTGGTGAAAAAGCTGTCCAAAATCTAAAAATTATCACTCAAAAGATTGAGAAAAATGAAAATACAAGAAGTTGTTTATACCTCACTTCTTTATCAGCATTTGACTCCAGCTTCTAACTTGGGAAAATCATCCATAGAATTATATTATGTTACAAGCTGCATACCACGTTGTTAAATGTAATACCTAGTAAGGATTATAGTAAACTTGAAGCTATTATATTTAAGTTTGTACAGGTGAAAGTGTGTGGACCAAAAATAGCATAAATAAATTTTTGATGCAAGTCAAACAGAATCTGTCCAATAAATGAAGGCAAAGTATTTTGCAAGCATGTAAACCAATCATGAAAGAATGAAAATATAGACTTCATACTGGTAATATTCAAGGCAACTGACTTTGACTCAGAATGCCAAACTGAAAATATAAATAAGAACTCTAACTAACACTGCCTAACAAGGATAATCAAGTGTGTATGCCAGAAGATACTATCAGAAAAGAAGCAGATGTAAATCCACCTTCTGACCAGGTTAAAAGAAAGTGAAAAGAAACAGTTTATCCTAACTTCTGAAAAAGATTATTAATTTCTGAAGTAGGGGGAAAGGTGTTATGTATGTACTTGTATGTAAGTTTAATATTATAATAAATATGCAATCAATATTACGCTTATGTTAACTCATAACTTATGAAAATATATATATATATATATTGGTTTTATTAAACAAAATGTCTACACCCATACATTGCTTTGCACTAAAAATTATTAAGAATAGACGAATAGCTAAATCTGCTATTATATGCATGATTATGGTGAAGTAGTGTGTCCTTTACCTTATTTCATAAATCAAGGTATTTTTTATTTTATTTTAAGTAAGGCCTTTATTAAAAACACATAATCTCTATACATTTTATACAAAAGAACCAATTACATGTTAACTTTTCTCCCCCCCCCTCTCTTTTTCTGCTTCCTCTTTGTTCTTCCAAGGTATAATTACTTGCTTTATAGGCAAAATGTTTATATACGTAAAATATCTATACATACTCTGTTTTGCATATGAATTAGTCAAGAAAGAATACTAAATCAACGATTTATTTTATCAAATAGCAGCCATTAAATATGACTATATTGTACTTCGATTTCTATATCAAATCATTGTTTATTTCATAAAGTCATTTATGAAGAAAATGCTGAATATTAAATTAGAGGCAAAATATAATTATCAAATATTAAAATTACAAAAAGGAAAACAATGTTTAAAGATAATAGATTTAAGTAATAAGACTTTTAAAAAATATATACTTTATATTTTATAAAATTCATATTTTTTTGAAACATATGACTAAAGGCGCATGAAAAGACAAATGACCCTCAAGCTACATTTTGTGCTGAACCAACACTGGTTTGTAGGCCTGGTCACAATCTCTTATATATGTCTTTATCATACGTTCAGTATTCGTCAATAGTAAATTGTTACATTTTGATTTACCAATGTGAAACTTAGTCTATCCACAACTTTGACATGAACCAATCCACATAAACCAATGATTATCACTAAACATTTATTAAATTAGAGGTTATCTCTATACCAGTTATAAACTTGTAATGTATCTGGGTTTGTTTGTTTTTTCATTAGATACACACACATGGAGTAATTCAACTTCATTCCTCTCCACTCCACCACATATTTTTGAAATATGAATAAACCAAGATGCATTTTATGCTGAACCTACACTCATCAGTTGGCCCAATATGATGCATAGCACTGAAAATGCATTAAGATGAATGGAAAACCACAAACATTAAAAAATGAATAATTATACACTTCATAAACCATATCAACATATATATGCAAAATTTATTATTATTTGTTCAGTGTTTAACAGTAAAATGTTACATTTTCATTTACAAGCGTTGGTGGTCGAATGGTCAGCACAGCTGCCTTACAAGAGGGTTCGCTTCCTGGCCGATGCTTTGACATATGAAAAAAAAAAAGTATCAAACTTACTGTATCTATAACTTTGTCACAAACCAAACCAGATAAACACATCAATGATTATCACTGTTTTTTTGTTAAAAACCTACTCTAGATATAAACTATCATTTTGTACCCAGTATTTTAATTAATAATCAGTTATTCTCTATAATAATTTTAAAAAGTTTCAGAATATTTTTTATAAACATCCACCATTTTTTAAAGCGGTTCCCGTTTTGTCAGATTGATGATGTTATAGGATAGTCATCTCGTAAAAATAATATTAATGGAAAATCAAATGATAACATTCTAACCAAAATTGGACCATGTCGTATGGCATTTATTTAGTATATATAGTAATGTTTTTTTATACAATTAAATTATGATTACTGTACTGAAGAAAAATAAAATTTTCATCATAAATAGGAAAAAAAAGCAAATATAATATAATTCAGTACAGTAGTTATTTAAGGCATGCTTTAACTATAGATAATAAAAAGTGTATATTATAATAAATTTTAAAATGTGAAAATTAGTTAAAATACATTCAATCAGTTCTTGTTATTGCAACAATGTCTGCTAAATTAGATGCAAAAATACAATTTTATTCAGTATAGAACTTTTTAACACAAAATTTGATCGTATACAACAACAAAATACATTGTAAATAGATTTTTAAATGTGTTCATTAGCTAAAATGTATTCACTCAGCCAATTTTCGCTTAAAATTTTTATAAACATCAATTCCATCCAAATCAAAATGCTACTATTGTAAATCTAAATTGTTTTTCATTTCAAAAGAAAAATCTAAATTGTTTTTGCTAAAAAAAAAAAAATTACGTATATAATAATAATCAATCTTATATTATCAAAAGATATTGACAAGACCACCTATTTCATTTTTGCTGGTCAATAAGTGCAATCTGTTTCTGACATATTCAGGAAAATGGTGGTTTTCATTGCAAACATAAAAATATTTTGGCAAAGAAAGTATCAATTTCCTTCGATACAGAATTTTTTAAAACAAACTTTGGTTATAAATAAAATGTATTAAAATTTAAAATATGTTCATTATTTCAAAAATTTTTATTTAGCATAATTTTTAATTAATTTTTTTTTTATCTATACAAATTTAAATTTTCCTCACGAAAAACTGCAATGGAGCCGTAAGCTAAGCTGTATCTAACTACACGATTTCAATTATAAGCTATACCAAAAAAAGTGTAAACAAACAAATTAAAATGTAAATAAACAAACAAAAAAAACATTAAAATTTGTAAATTTTATGATATTTGAGCAGTCATTTTTTTTATCTCGGAGTGCTGCACATAATTGCATATATTAATAAAACTTCTTCCATTTATGCTAAAAGCATATTTTATTTTTCCTTTATTGTCTTTTCAAAATTTGATGTGCAGTATTTTGTATTTAAAATGTATTATGTGTAATTCTAAAACTTTTACAAAATTTTAAAACGTACTAAAATTGGTATACTTATTAAAAAACATCAAAATAATTAGAGTCCTAATTTCTTGATCACAAGATCTTTACTGTGTTTTTATAAATAAATAAATAAATAATACTTCTGTATATAATATAAAAATAATATAAATAACAATTCGTGTCAATTGTTAATACAGAGTTTAATGTAAATAAATAAAAACAAATAATATTTCCAAGCGCTTTCAACTCTTACGAGTCCTTATCAAGGCAGTGTAAACAATTCTATTTTCTCCTAGGTGATGAATCTAACATTTCATTGTATTGGCCAGGAACAACTAATCGGAAAGCTGGTTAATTTTGAATTCATAGCACAAGATGAATTTTGTATAATATATGATTCTTTAATCTTGCGTTTTTTATCATGTGTTTCATTCATTAATATTGTAAAATCCTTTGGACTACATATATGGCCTGTATTATTTTGGTGAACATAAAAAGCTGAATAAACTGTATCATCTTCTCTTGCTCTATTATAAGTATATTTATGTTGTTGAAGGCGATATTTAATATTTGTTTTGGTTTCTCCAACATATATTGCACTACAATTTATTTGTGGGCATCTAATAGAGTATACAACACTGCTTTTATCCTCCTTATTTATTATTTCCTTAGAATTATTTATTAACCTATTAAGGTTAGGTGGAGTTCTCCATGCTAATCGAAAATCTTGACTTAAAACTTTTATTATATTTTTATTAATATTGGGAATAAAAGCTAATGACATCCATGGTTTATTATTCATATTTATATGGTCACTATTATGACATTGTTTATAATGCTTCAATACAGTAGATAATAGCATTTGTTTATTATAACCCACTTGTATTAAATCTTGCATATAACATTTTATATTATCTTTCATAAACATTTCATTTGAACACAGTCGTTGATTACGTGTTAAAAAAGCTCTAAAACCAGCTAATTTGTGTACTAAAGGAACATTAGATGTTGGATGAATGTAACCTCTATTATCTATATGTTTTACAACCATTTTATATACTAATTTATCATCTACCCTTGATATTTGCAAATCTAAGTATTTAATACTAGAATTGTCTTCTCTTTCTATTGTCCAAACTAAACCATCTTGGTTCTGCAAACTATCAAAAATTTGCTTTATTAACACGTAATCAACGACTGTGTTCAAATGAAATGTTTATGAAAGATAATATAAAATGTTATATGCAAGATTTAATACAAGTGAGTTATAATAAACAAATGCTATTATCTACTGTATTGAAGCATTATAAACAACGTCATAATAGTGACCATATAAATATGAATAATAAACCATGGATGTCATTAGCTTTTATTCCCAATATTAATAAAAATATAATAAAAGTTTTAAGTCAAGATTTTCAATTAGCATGGAGAACTCCACCTAACCTTAATAGGTTAATAAATAATTCTAAGGAAATAATAAATAAGGAGGATAAAAGCAGTGTTGTATACTCTATTAGATGCCCACAAATAAATTGTAGTGCAATATATGTTGGAGAAACCAAAACAAATATTAAATATCGCCTTCAACAACATAAATATACTTATAATAGAGCAAGAGAAGATGATACAGTTTATTCAGCTTTTTATGTTCACCAAAATAATACAGGCCATATATGTAGTCCAAAGGATTTTACAATATTAATGAATGAAACACATGATAAAAAACGCAAGATTAAAGAATCATATATTATACAAAATTCATCTTGTGCTATGAATTCAAAATTAACCAGCTTTCCAATTAGTTGTTCCTGGCCAATACAATGAAATGTTAGATTCATCACCTAGGAGAAAATAGAATTGTTTACACTGCCTTGATAAGGACTCGTAAGAGTTGAAAGCTCTTGGAAATATTATTTGTTTTTATTTATTTACATTAAACTCTGTATTAACAATTGACACAAATTGTTATTTATATTATTTTTGTCTTTTTATAAGAGAACTAAGTTATTGAAAAAAGAAAAGAATATTGTCCAGGGCACATTTAATAGTGAAAGTTGATGTTTCACTATTTATTTTTAAAATAAAAATATGGTAGTTTTTTTCCTTCTTATTCTTAAGCTTCAGTAAATGCATGAGTCAACACATGCCCAGTAAAAAAAATGTAAATGTGGCACCTCAATTTATTATTAATAATTATATTATTAGTTTTAAATTTTATTATACTGTAATCTTAATTTAAATATGCACGTAAAAACACGTCTGTCTTATATGTGTGTGTGTTGAAAAGTACTACACCCTTGCAATTCAATGAGCAGTATGTATTCTATTCAATCATTGTTCGTCAATAAAATGTAAGGTGTTATACATTATATATGTTTGTATATAGGAGGGCTTAAAACAAAATATAATATAGTTCACAGCTTCACTATATTCTAAAGTAAAATAATTTTAACAAAAAGAAAAAGGAAGATTTAATCATGCATGTTATTAAAATTATAGCAATCACCTATACATTACATTTTGTGATTTAATTATAATTTAATTACAACTGCATTGTGAAAAATAAACCAAATCATGAGCCATTGTTTTTTAAAAAAATTATAATATTGCAAAAAAAAACAAAACAGTTTTATAGACTGGATAATTACAGAAATGAAACTAACAGAAGCAAGAGCATCAAAAATAAAATATGAAATAGTCTTTAAGTTCTTATTATTTCTACATGTTTTATTTTAATTTGAGGAATCATGATTTTGGGAATGTTATTCTTGAACCATATTAGATTCTTAATGCGACTATAAATTAAAAAGTAATCATCTTTTTAAAAAATGTCTGCAACTGTTTTGATTTTATTATATATTGTACCGCTAATGATAGTCCTCCACGTAAGATTGAGTTTACAATCAGTCTTCAGTCAGTCATGTCATGTATCCAGAGACAGTGTTTCATGCATTTAAAGACAATGCAGGGTTAGCAGCCGTCAGAAGCATACGGCCAGACTCCAGCCTTAGTCCGATGAAACATCAGCAACCTGGCCGATAAAAGTGATGCCTGCCTAATAACTTGAAACTGCCAACTGTCTTGAATAATAGTGTCATGAAATAGCAATCATAGGAAACTTCACAAAAGCCTCAAATCCAACGAGTTGGTAAAAACTCACATGAAGCAGGAAATAGCAAGAAGTCAACGTCCAAAATCTTTTAAATAATAAAAAATATTTTTTATTCCATTTGTGATATTAATGTAGCCATTGCAATAATTTGAAGACTCCAGAGTCAGTAAAACCAATTAACTATAGCATGCATAAAATGAACTATTAATGTATGTGTTTTTAAATGCCGTATATTTATTTAATGCTTTGTGATATCTTATATTTTGTTGTATGAATTAAGAGTGTGTGTGGTCATTATATAAAATACTATTGTTAGATCAATTAAGAAGTTATAAAAATAGTTTAAAATTATAATAGTAATCATTTAGTTAAATTAAATTGTCTCTAAAACTTAATGTCTGTCGGTCAATTCGTTTACTAATAATTAAAGCATTATATTATTCTTTTGATTGAACTAGTGGGGATGTTTTAGGCATTGAGTTAGTTTGCCATCGTTCAAAGTGTGTTATTTACTTTTTTAGGTTAATTTACTGGTGCCTGGAATTCTCTCTGAAACAAAAAAGTGCTTTGAATGATAGGTGTTGAATTCTGAAGACAAGAAGATCTGTGCCCTTGAAATGTGGTCACAGTTATATATATTTTATATATAGCTCTGCTTGGGCATGGGTACCTGATAATATGCTTCTCTGATGAAAGGGCCGGGGTGTAGATTGAATTAACAAATAATTGTATCATTTTTTGTATAAAAGTCTTATAATTTTGCTTCCACAAGTTTAGATTATATTAAAGAGTCAAAAGTTCGTGCTAGTTTAAGTTCCCCAAACGATCTATAACACCACCTGGTTCAATATTTATCCATCAGTTAGTACTTTTTATAGGCATAATAAAATGTTTATTCATTAATCTCGTCTTGTTTAATAGTTTTGCAAACAATTGATCAAATTTATATATATAAAGAAGATATATTCTGAGCATTAGAATTTTCTTAATATTTGATTATTTAAATTTTATTTTGGAGTTTTGATGTATTGCATCGCAAAAAAAAAAAAAAAATCCTTGTTAATTCTTTACATTTAAAAAATTTAATAATTAAAATATATTTACATATTCCATGTATGGAATACCAAATAAATTTTTTCCTCCTAATTCTCTCCATTTCTCTATGTTCTCACATTAATAAAAAGTTTGATAATTAAAATATATTTATGGATTATTTAAATTCCATTTTCAATTTTGATATATTGTGTCAGCAGTATCATAAAAAATGTAATTTTTATTAAATTCAATAAACAATAATTTTAAAATAAATTGTTTTACATTTAAATTATTTTATGATGCCATTATTAGGTAATGGTTGCTATTCTGACAAAATTCATAGCCTATAAAATTCTCCATAAAAAAAAAAATCTTCATTAAGATTAGGGCAATATTTGTTGCTTATAAAGTAACAAACAAAAATATTCACATTTATGTAGTATATGTATCTAATAAAAAAATATGTGTTTATTTTTAACAAAATTATAAATATACATATATATATCCTCAAAAAATATACTTACAATTGCTTTATCAAATGTGTATTTATTTGTAAAAAAAGATCATGTGCTTTCAAAATCTATTATAGAAAAAAACATTTTAAAATTATATATTGAATACATTATTATAAATATTTATATAAATGTTTGAATCCTATGTAAATGCATTACAATCTAGAATATGTAAAAATATATAATAGATATAAGAGCAAAACATTTAGATACTAGTATTTTTGTTAGATATTAAGTGTCTTTCAAAATCTATGATAGAAAGTCTTTTCCTCAAAATTTACAAATGTAGAGAGAATCTTTTTATTGAAATATTTAAAAAAAAAACAACAAATAATTATTATATTATTTTCTTAGCATGATGAATAAAAAAATACCAATAAATAAGAGATAAAACCTTTTTTTTATATTAAATTCTTTTATTGACTCTGTACTAAGAAGAAATAAAATAATTGTTTCTTCCACCACAATTGGAGTTTTTAGATTTAACTTGAAATAAAAAGCATGACGGTTAATTAAATCAATCCCTTGTTATAAAAAATAGGGATTGACTTAATTAATTTCTAATGCCTCTCCCCCCACTTTTATTTCAAGTTAAATGTAAAAACTCCAATTGTGGTTGAAGAAACACTTACATATATATATATATATATTTAGTGCACAACCAATAAAAGCAATTTAACGTAAAAAATTTGTTATTATTTTTAGTTTTTCATATTGGCACAGTAAATGAAAATGTAAAATTATATTTTAAATTGACTGGATACTTATAGTTGATACATATATCACTAGATATTTCTTCTATAAATTAAAATCTATAGCCTTTATGTATATACCATATTTAGTAGTTGCACATAATAATACTTATATATATATATATATATTGTAAATGAACTTCAATTAATCCATATAATTTTATTTGAAATCATTATCACATTTTGCCATAAGTTAATATATATACTCTTAATGTTTATATTATATTTAATCACTAAAAACCAGTCAACACTTAGACAATTTCAATATCAACAACAATCAATAATTTTAAACTGTTGTCAAGGCAATTTTTTAACCATAAAAGTGAGACTTTCCTTTGTTAATGGTCTAATACAGGGGTCCCCAACCCTATGCCCATGGGCACCATGGTGCCCGCAGACCATTTTACGTGAGCACGCCGCTATCTGAACACGATAAAAAATTATTTATCTGATACAAATAAATTTGTAAAATTTCTTATAAATTATTGTATTATATTGTAATCAAATTGTAGGGCATACTATACTTTTACAGCGTAAAAATATAAACGTTAATTATGTTAAAATTTTATTAAATATTTTTTGTACATTATATGTATTATTAACAATGTCCAACTATAAATTTACGTTGAAAAATTAAATAGTGCTCGCCACCTGGTTGAAAAAATAAATGGTGCCCGCCACCTGGCCGGTATTATAGAATGTGCTCTTAAGTGCAAAAAGGTTGGGGATCCCTGGTCTAATATATTTATATAAACAATAAAGATTGCAATTTAACCACAGAATTGAAATTATTGATACAAAGAAGTGATATTGGGATTGTCTAATGTTGACTGTTTTTTAATGATTACTTACAAACCCATTTAACCTTGAGCATTATTACACTTATTATTTAAGTAATAGTACATTTAGAATATGTACATAATTATATGTGTAATAAATAAGTAACTAAGTTTTCTATTTAAAATTGTTTAATAGTTTCTTATTTCTATTTTAAAACAGTAGTTTTTAAAGAAATGCTAAAAAAGAATATTCACAATCATTGTTTTAAAAAATTATCACAAGTTTTCTTTTTTAACTTTTCACATTAGTTTTAAATAATGAGAATTTCCAAAGAAAAAAAAAATTTAATTGAAAAAAAAAGTGTATATTGCCCTTTTATAAACATTATTTAAAACAAATGAAAGTTTTAAGATTAATTTTTGATTGTGCTATGTGAAGTTACTGAATATTTTTCATATTTTCCTGCCCTCTGTTTCATATCTATCAAACTAGTTGACATACTGAGAAAATAAATGATTCAAATGGATTAGGCTAGTATTATTTATATTTCAATCTTAAAGTAATTCTATTGAATTTAAATATATTAAACCTCGATTTTAAAATTTATTCTCCCTTGAAAAAGATCAAAAGTTAACAAACAAACTGATTTTCCAAAATCAATGAAAGCATTCAAAAATAGATAATAATTACATTTGCACATGTTCTTTTCCAAAGTATAAAAGGTTTCCTAGAGAGGATCCTCATTAATTAACACTGTCACCTACATAAAATTTCACAAACCAATATCTGAATAATATACACGTGCTGAAATTTTGTCAGTGCAATTATTACAACATAAAGACATTTTGCAAACAAAATGAACTAGGTAGCCTGATGATGCAACCTTTCAGTGATAACTCAGAAAAGGTTAATTATTACTTTTTCATTCTTAAGTTTTATATTTTTTAATTAAATATTTAATATTTATAGTTTATTTTGAATTTAAGATTTAAAAAAAAATGTCTGCTGAAGGAAATTGTTATAATTGCTTATTTCTTCCATGAGATTGAAGTTTTTTGGGGGGAATCAATTGATAAACTTATTGTTTAAATGTGATTTCAATGATTTAATATATCAAAGCTTGCTTTACTACTGGATTTTTAAGCATTTATCCTAGTGTTTACACCTTCAGCAGTATTGCATATTTTATTGTAGGCAGTGTATTTCAGTCAGATTAATTCTGTTTCTATGTCACAATAAATGAATTATATTGATACTTGAAATTCAATCTGCTGTAGGATATGTCTATCCTTTAGGTGACTTTTACTTTAACTTGGAAAATGCTCATGAAGTAGATTTCCAATTTTTTTCTACATATTTCTATTCTGTAATTTTATTATGCTATTTAAATCATTTGAGTAATAAGGGTAATCTTATTTCATCCAATACTCCTGTTTATATTGTCAACTGCTGGTAAGTCCGTTGTTTGTAGAAACAGTTCCCACATTAAATTTCTGGATATTCAATTAAATATTACCATAAGAAATATTATTGTTACTCTCAAGTTTTCTTCTTTGCATTGATTTTCTGTTCTTTCACATATTTCTCTGCCACTTACCAGAAAAGAAGTTACCTTGCAGAAAATGCTTAAGAAGCTTTTAAGCAGTTCACCCTTGTCAATAACTTGAGCTATAGTTTTACCATTTAAGACCTATCTAAAATCAAGATCTTCTTTTTGGTTCGTCAAACAAGAATCTTTGATTGAAAAATTATAGCCTTGAAAAATGGAATTCTTATATTATTCTAAACAATTTTTTCCCCCAGATCCAACAGTTAACTTATTTGTATTCAATCTTGCTAACTGCAACTGGAGGACAACCTGTAGTTACTGCGCTCATCTGTTTTGTAAATGGAATTGATTACATACCAATCTGTATGTAAATGTGGGCAAGTAGAAACTATAAATCACATCGTTAACGATTGCCAAATCTATGTCTGCAATAGTAGCTATGAAAGCTTAATAAAGCTATTGATGATTCTATTTCCTATTTGGATTCTGTGTACTTTCCTTTATCATAATTTGTGAATAATTAAGCTCATTAAAAATAAAAATCAATATTTTAAATAATAATGCAATTGGACATACAGTCACCATTATTAGTAAGCATGTTACTGACGGTAATTAGATAATTATTTGATTTTTATAGTGAATTTTTGCTAAACATATCAGTTAACTTTCTTTTAATGGGCTTCTACATTTAAATTAGTATTATGAAATTCATATAAACTTAAATATTTTATAAGTTTTATAAATTAAAAAAAATTATATTTAATAAATTTTATTTATAATAATTTTTATCTTTACAAATTCCTGGCATTATAAAATCTAATATTGACTTTGCAATAAAAACAATTTTGTATATATATATTTTATCACTTTGATTGTAATCATCCTCTATTAAGAATAACACATTATTTAATTCTTTAACTCTACTTAATTATTTTAAATCTAACTTAAAATAGTTACTGATAGATGACACTAAAGAGAAATTATTATTTGTACATATTACAGATATTTTTGGTTTATATTTTTAACAATTTTTATTATTTATTTTGTCATATCATAAATCTGCATATCTGACAGACTTAAGCTTGGTTTAAATACAAGGCTGTCTTATACTATGCTATGAAATGCTATCTTTGAAGCATCCACTTTCATGTACACTCATTCATGCTCACACATGTAGATATAAATTATGATTGTATCTTCATTATTGAATTATTTTAATAATGGAGAAAAAATGGGTACTGATATAGTATGTGTTGGACATGCTTATTTCGCTGTAGTTATTGAAACTCTAATTGGAAAATTGAACATTTTTTTATATTTTCTTTACAAAATGAATATGAGCAATGTAAAATAATGTATTTTTACAATAAAATATTTGATTTTTATAAAATAATCTGAAAATAAATATGCATCACAGGATTCAAGTCTTGATGTTATGTACCAAAGAAATTACATGTACCCTGAGTGTTCAACTTGAAAAGAGGGTCCTATTGTCACAACTTCTATATGCTGTACTGGTGCAAGTGATCTATTTACATTATTGAGAGAATATAGATGTGTGGCTCAGTCATATACTGTAATGTACATTTGATCCACAGAAACTTCAATGCGAGAAGGCTTCAACATTTAGCCCTCAACTATCACTTGCATTATGTTGATCCATTGACTGGAGGTTTGCACGCTATTGAACAATCACATGTTGAAGCCAAAATCAAAATCCCAAAGAAGATGAATCACATCTCCAGAATTGCTATTTTCATTTTGATCACATATGTTGGAAAATGTCCAGCAAAATAGGTCTTTTTGTAACCTATCTTCAGGACATTCATGCTTTTTATCACTGGTAAAGAAGAAAAGGTTTAATTTATCTTTTTTATTTCACTTTTTTTAAAATAAAAGAACCCTTGAACTACATTAATATCAGTTTTTAGTTTTACTTAAACTCCAACTTTGTATTCTACAATTTATTCATTAAATTATGCACTTAGTGTATAATTTGTTTTTGATATTATTTTTTTATAAAAATCATTATTTATGTTGACCTTATTACTATTGTCTGTTTTTGTAAAAATTGACACTTATGCTGAACTTATTTTGTCTTCGTTTTGAAAGAAAAAGTATGTAATTTAATATTTTTTATAAAAATAGACAATAGTGTTCAATTTATCTATTAATTTTTTCAGCGTGCCTTTGGTAGCTCCACACAGTATGCAAAAGCAGAAACTATAGTAGAGCTTATGCTATAATCTGAAAAAATATTTACTGTGCTTTATTTGTCTATTGAAAGCGAATCATTTTAAATAAAATGCTAGATTTAAAATTCTACTGTCTGTAAATATAGTTGAAGATTAGTAAATGATGTAAATAAGATACATTTTTTAATTCTTTTATATATTATTGCACACACATGTACATAAATATCCAACAATTTCACATTCATTTCAATTTATAAAATTTCAATTTTAAGAAACATTGCAGGCAATTAGAATTAATATTATATAAATTCTTTCTTCTTCTGTCATCATTAATTCTATTTTGTTTTATTGATTTTATCTCACTTATCAACATTCAAAATTTTTTATATCCTGTATATAAAAAGAATCCAGTAATCAGTTATATTATCACAAATTTAATAATAAGTGAAGGTACTTCTGAAGAATGTTTTCAATTTACCATCTGGCATTACTAGAAAAAAATAATAAATATTTTGTTGCTTTATTTTTTTTAATCTATTTAATTGTAAAGTAATTAATATATATTTGCAAAAAAAAATTATCAGTAAACTTTTATTATTTTTATTATCATCAAAAGAGAGAAAAATAACTCCAAATCAGATTATCCCATGGCCATTGAAATGTAATTAAAGCTGTTTGAGGAGAGGGTGAAGGGATATGTCTTTTTCTAAAAAGTATTGATAATAGTATATATGTATTGCAAATGCATACAAAAATTGGACATAGTAATGGAAACACTTTTCATCTTAATCGAATTGTTAATATTGTTAGAAAAAAATGAAAATAAATTTATTAATGTAAAAAATTTTTTTATTATTGTCAGAACCTTAAAAATGTGAAAAAATATCATAGGAGGGTAATGTCCATTTTATAATTTTATGAGAGAAAAAAAAATAATTTGGTTTGTCTTATGAGTTTAAAAGATATAAAATGGTTCATTTCTGATTATTTGATGCATTGGTGTTCAAAACTGCTGAATTCTTTACATGACAATATTGTTGGTGCTGAGTGTATTTAGAATTAGCTGTGATTCGAAGTCAGTGGTTATGAAGAAATTGCAATCTATGTTAATGTCCATCTCATCGCTCCATTCTGCACTTCAACAGATGAATGTCCATGGTTTTAATTGCCACTCATTGAAGTTCTTGATTTCTGATGAAAATGTTATGGTGCATAAGTAATGATTTTTTTTTATAAGTATAAGAATTGGATGATATTGTGATTAGTCAATTATCATTTCCATTTTCAAATTATGTCAAACGATTTTCCAAAAAAGCAAATCAATGGAACTACTTTCCCCAAGTGTGAAACATGTAAATGGATCTGTTAAGATTTGAGCATTTTTAGAATAGTTTTTCTATATAAGCGTACCACATCCAGACTTTATAAATATTTTAAGTCAATTTGTCCCATAATGCAGTACTCTTGTGATAATTCTTCATTTTAAACAATTGTTTTGACGACCAGTGGGATGTTCGTTCATGACTTCCAAAGCTTTTCCAATCATGTTTAAATTACTTTGAGCTTTTGATGAATATTTTTGAAAAAGTGAGAAGTCGATATTCCCCACTGACATCTCTTAACGGATTTCAGACTTTTCTTTATAAAAATGGCTTAATATTTCTCTACATACTGTTCAAATGTTATGTAATTTCATCTCGTATAAAATTTTGACTGATAAGTAGTAGCATTACACTAAATTATCATGGATAGTCTCATTATTTTATCTAATCCCTAAATATAGGTAACTTATTCTTTCAGTATGAAAAAAATATTACTTTAAAGTAAAACTTAAAAACATTAATCATTTTAAGGTAGTTTTTTTTTGGTAAAACTATAAGTAGTTATTGCAGATTATGTAAGTTGATAGAATATAGATCCTAGGAAGTTTTTGATTCTTCTAAAAAGTAGTAGATATTTTAATAATTATGAATCCAAAAATATTTGAATCAATTATATATGGAAATTAAAAACATTTTCTTTTAATGTGAGAGATTTAAATGTCTTGGCTTTTGGCTCAATAAGATTTCTGCAGTTAGTCTTTTTTTGTACTATGATTTTCATACAAGAATTCAAGTTCATGATCCAAAATGACTCATGTATGTAAAAATCAATATATTACTTTTAAAAAAACTAAACAAATGTTAATCTAACATAACAATCTTCATTTTGAAATCACTTAAAATTAAAACTTTAATTGTTTTGTTTTTTAATATTCAAAGCAAAACATAATGCACAGTAAAAAAAGCCTTAGATCATCACGATATAAACTCGGGAGATATTCTCATATTCTGAAAAATATTTATTAAATTGCAGCAGAGATTAGATTACAAGGTGATGGTAAGATTAATATTGAAAAGAATATTATAAGTGATTCCATATTTTAAAAAAAATATATAATTGTTTTATAAGTGGTAAATAGAGATTAAATCATTTAGATTTTACATATGATAGTTTAAAGTTGTAATTATAAATTTATTTCACCGCACATTGATTACATAAGTAATATTTACTAAGGCAATAAACTGTTAAGCATGTGCACTTGAAAATGCAAAGGTAGGGACCTCTACAGGTCTTAACCACAAGTTTACTCTTTTGCAAATAGTGGTTCAGAAATTGGAAATGTAAGAGTCGTCAGGTGAAAATAAAGTAATAGGACTAAAGATAAATGCTAAAAAGAGTAAAATAGTGTTCAGTGGATTTTGAAGAAAATTAAGATTGATAGTGATTGAAAGGAAAGGTTAGCAACTATAAGTACCTTGATTACATTATCGATATCAAAGAAAACACAATGGATGAAATTAATTATTGAATTAAACATGAGTGGAGTGCTTCTGGTAGGAATAGTTTAATATTAAAAGTAAATATAGCTATGTGTTTGAAAAGGGAAGTTTTTTAGTAAATGAGTTATGCCAGTTTTTACTTACCAATCTGAGGTTTGGTGTACTTCACAGAAGAATAATTTAGAGATTTCAAACACTTCATGAAGTATTGAGAAATGTATATTAGAAATAAAAAGAAAAGATCATGAATACAATATATGGGGAGTGAGAGGAGAAACAGGTAACATTGACAAAATTAAGAAACTGGAATGGAATTGGGCTGGAGGTATTGCTAAAAGAGATGATACTAGATGGACAATTGAAGTCTTAAACGGGAAGCCAAGAGATTATGAAAGACCTGAGAGAAATCATATGTGAGATGCAGGAATGGAATAATGAAGTTTGTCGGTGATTTGTGGAGAAGAAAGGCTAGAAATTAGAGAAACTGGATTAAATTTGGAGATATATTAATCCTGCACTGGATTAATGAGGGTGGAAAATGATAATGGTGAATTAATATTATTTAGTTTATAATCAAACATGGAGAACAGAAATGCTTTTGGAATATATTTAATTATAATTATAATTGTTAACATTTGTCTTTGATGTAAATTTGATAATTATTATGTTATTAGTTGCCATTTATAAATGGATAGGATGTTTAAGATTGACTCCGTTTTGCAATAATTATACCAAAGCCCATTTATGAAAGGCAAATGTTATATTTATTACATGCTTGTCTTGTAGTATGATTATTTCACACACTGTGGTCTGTTTTTTAACTTCTTCAATATCAAACTTTTTGTTTTCTAAAAATACTTTTATATTCTTATATTTTTCTTGTAGTCTATCCTAGTCATATCTAATGAAAGCAACCATCTTTTAGATTGACCTTAAGATAATGTTTATAACAAAAATTTGTTACAGGAAACTTATTCATATTCATAAAATATTTATATGCCACTCAGTGCAAGCCAGAGGAATCAATGGATGAGCAAGCATGAGAAATGGTGATCATGTGATGTTTACCAGTGTGATATTCCTGATAGATAGCATTGGAGTTTATTTTTTAGTCTCTATTATTTTTCTTATTCTGAAAGTGAAGGATCCCATTAAACTTTATATAATTATTTATTAAACCAAATAATTCTACGAATTGGAATTTATTAGAAGCTAAGATCGAAATTTGTTTTCAATAATCACAGTTCCTACAGTAAATTTTTTTATCCATATATTAACTTTAGCATTATTTTAAATTAAAGCCAAGGATTTAAAAAACAAATTATATAAATTTATTAAGAAGCACCTACTTGGCAAAGTTGATTTTTTGATTTTTGTTTGTGTTTTTTATTTTATCTCTAAGAGCAGTCATTAATAGTAATACAGCCATCACCTCAAACCTCTTATGGCTAGTTACATGATTTATATGTATCCTAGGTTAAATTAATAATATTAATTTGGTGGTTCCTATTAAATATCTGAGTAAACTTGTTTTACACCTTTTTTTTTTTTTTAAATGTAGTGCCTAATACATTTATAATCATCTTAAAGAATCTTATAACTTATGTAAAAACTTATTTTTCAATCATGAGACAAGTAAATAATCCTTATAAATAGAATTTTCTTTTATATTCAAACACTCCATTGGCTTAAAGTATTGATTAAAAGAGTATCCATATATAATCTATAAAAGCAAAAAAAAGACAATGCGCACAATATTATGTGTACTTTACACCTCATTCTTCAGAACATTTCTAGAAAATATTTAATGTCATAAATAGTCTATGTATATAGTGCTTGACTGTGTATGCAATAAAGAAGGGAAGAAACCTCCAGTCATGCACTTTTTACGAATTTACATGCACTCACCCATAAGCATCAGTTTAAAAAGGTAAGTAGACCACTTATGCTTACAGCTTATTGTTATAGAAGTCAGCCTTTGCTTACCATTCTGAAATCAAAGCTTTAACCTATTGTATGCATGATATATAACTTGACAAATGAATTGTACAAACTTATTCTCTTTATAGCAGGAGAGAAATAGAATCTCATTTTTAATCATCTATAATTAAAAAAAATAAATATTAAATTTTGAATTTACTGTAAAAAGTCTATTTACATAGTGCTTGACTATATATGAAATAAATAGGGGAATAACATCCAGTCATACACACACTCACCTATACGTACCAGTTTAAAAAGCATGAATGGAGCAATTATGTTTAGAGCTTATCGTTATATAAGCCAACTTTTGCTCAACTTGCTGAAATCAGAGCTGTAGCCTATTGGGTGTCTGATATAGAACTTAACAAATGAATCGTCCAACTTATTCATTTTATAGCAGGAAAGAGATATTTAAATCGTTTAAAATAGTAACTTAAATAAACAATAATTTGAAAATTAAACAGCCTGCAATATCTTGAAGCAAGCTTTTCCCAAATATTAAATTGAGGTAACTTTTTATTATATTTAATCTAAAATTGTGTTTGTAACACATATCCTTTCATCTCATGATAAAAATCTCTTTTTGCAAAGAAAAAAAAGATCCTCTGCAAAAATATTCGCCAGAAACCAGATCATTTGACATTTATTGATCTGCTCTGCCTGCAAACCAACTCATAACTGTTACGCAAATTAATATGGTTTATTAACTCTATATTAAAATTTTAGAAATATTTTAAATTTAGCTAGTACTGCTTTAAATATTTTTTTCTCTAATAAACGTTTGGGGGGGGGGGGCACAAAATATTTGAGTATGGCCTTGAACTTTGTGTAATAGAGAAAGCAAGAATAACTTGATGAAATAAGCTTTGAAATCATGTAGCTATATAAAATGAAATGATTGCAACATTTAGTTTCTTATTCAAAAGTGATTTATTGAGAAATTTCTTCCATAGTTTTCACCTCTTTTTAGGGGATCTTTTATTTTTCATGATTGCCGGATCATGTTTAGTTTCTGTCCAAAGATTGGTGATGATTGCATTTCAGTTGCAGATTTCTATCATCTAATTGAATTGTTGAATGCTTTTTAAAAAATTCAAATTTTATTTATACTTTTCCAAATACATTTAATTATTAATAACACACAGGTTAATATAATTTTATATTCACTTGCATATTATTATTAACAGTTGGATGCATTCGCAAAGATATAAATAAAGTTTGTATTCTTTGTAAAAACAGTTAACACTTCAACTTGATAATAGAAATAGTCCAACTTGTAACTACAAATAATATTTAGTTAGTCAAGCATTGGTGGTCAAGAGGTCAGCGATGGCTGCTGTACAAGCAGTTGTCCCAGGTTAGTGGGTTCGCTTCCCAGCTGATGCTATGATATATGAGAAAAAAAATAAATTAGTTGTTGTTTTCTTTAGATAAGTCGTAGTGTTTTATATGGAGGAAGAATAAATAATTCATTTTATTATTTCACTTATTAAAAAATAAAACAATTTCTTTTTTTTTTTTTAAGTGTCATAGCATCGGCCGGGACGCGAACCCGCAACCCGGGCAACTGCCTGCAAGTGCAAGGCAGTCGCGCTGACCTCTTGACCACCAATGCAAGACAATTTCATTTGCTATAGCTGAATTATTTAAAAATTTTTGCTTTTTTTTTCTGTTTTATCTGTGACCCAATGCATTGAGATGTCGTCATTCATCCCTATGTAAGGTTCAATTATTTTTAATCGTCATTTATTTACAGACTAACCATATTTATGTAGAAACAGATAAAATGATAGCTGATATTATGTAAAAGATGAAATTTAAATGTAAGACAACTTTTCGTAATGCACAGATAAAATGTTAAATATCAAGAATAACAATCAATCTAATAAAATATGGTCATTACTATTTAAAAAAAAAAAAGAATTTAATTTTAAAAATTATTAATGGTATTAATAAATAAGTTTTAATATATTGGATTGGCTAACCTCATGATCTATAAGTAAAGTGTATGGTTTTCATATATGATTCATAATGATTAATTTCTCGATATTTAAAAATGTTAAATAATACACACAGAAAACATTGGAAATGCTCTTCACTTGATAGGATAAAACCCTATAGACTAAATGGCCAAATATGGTTTTAATCATTGTCCACATGTTCATAAATTAAACAAACTTATATGTGTTTGAATTGACTAACATCATCATATATGTGATATACATGATCAGATTAATGTAAATGGACCACTACTATGATTTCTGGAATGGGAAGTTATATGTCTTCAATTTCTGGTGATAACTAATGTCTTAATGTAATTGATATGAAATTAATTGTTTTTTGTTTATATATACAAGCACCTCTGATTTTGTTGACTGGTCTCCTTTGAGATTGATATGTAAATGTCCTTTTTGTAAATGATTCTTATGGTTTGTGAATAAAATTTCCTTTGGAAAGATTAAATAAGTGTTAAATAACAATTACTTTATGTTCACATAAAGTTATGATTAAAATATATATAATATGATAATACTTATGAAAATAAAAACGTAAATATTAGACACTGCAAAATAGGTTCCCAAATATGTATTCAAAATCAGTTTGATGTAATATGAAAGTGCAAATATATATCATCTGTATGTAAATATATAATGCAGTAACAATATTCATGGGTAATATTTACATGCATGGTTAGGAATGATTAGCCTTATTTCTGTCTGAAAAATAATTGTGATATAAGAATTTATCCGAGCTTTTACAAGTTAGTGATTTTATTATGGAAAAATAAACTAACTTCATCCAAGATTATCTTTTATATATGTGTTTGTGTGTGTTGATTAATTTTTTTGGTACTCATCTTTTAGCTAAAGATGCCGCTCTATGGCGCGGTTTTCCCACCAAAACACATAAAAATGCTGTTTCCACGGCCGACCCGTTCGAACCCGCGTTTTCTATAATACAACTTTTTTGTTGTGTTACAGAATGCAGGCCCCTATGTCGTGTCGCAGTACAGCATGTATGTCGCATCGCAGCAAATACTTTTTCCAAATTCGCACAATTTATAAAATAATTACGGCTTGATGAGAGAGTTTGTATTTGAATTGTATTGAAATGTTGTTTTGATTGGATTTTCGTTTATTTTAAACTATTGAAATGTTCAGATTTTTTTAAAGCAATAATTATAAGACTTTGTACAACGTACTGTATTGAACTTTTATTTGGGAAAATGTTAAATATCTATGTTTTTATTGAGTTGCAATTAGGTAACGTGTCAAGTAATGTACTGTTGGTAACATTCCATGAGACAAAGAAGATTCTACCGTCTATATATTTTTGAAGTAAAAAAGAGCGGTATGAAAAAAATATCCAGTAAGAAAAGTCCAAATATACAGGTTTTTTTGTAAATTTCATAAAGAGCAAATATTATAAACATGTTTAATAAGTAAAGAAGACATTTGTATGTATTTGTAGTTGTTTAAAAAAGTTTGAGTTTCTTTCTTTTGTCCAAGTACGGTTACGATTTTGAATTTTTTTATTTTAGCATTGCAAACAACAGAACACTAACCCTAAAAGTAACCCTAACCCTAAAACTAAACCTAACCCTAAATCTAACCATAACAACTTTTACTTTTATTACGATTATTATTTTTTAGTTAAACAACAACAAAAAAAGTCGTAACACAAGTAAAAAAATATCCGACAGAAAATTGATAAAAAAAAAAAGCCGTAACACAAGTAAAAAAATATCCGATAGAAAATTGATTAAAAAAAGCCGTAGCACAATTTAAAAAGTATATGATATAAAAAACACGAATCAAATTGTAATTTGTTGATTTTATTTTACATTTATTATTATCATTTAAATTGTATACGTTAATAAAAAATAATATTTAAAAAAGACGATTTTGTTTTGTTTTTATTTTCGCATTACAAAAAAGCACAGAAAAATTATTAAAATCAACGGCCCGTGAATGTTCATATTTTATAGTTTTAGCGTGAAAATGATGACATCCAACGGCATCTTTAGCTATAAGACAAGCACCATTTTTTCTTTTTATTTTATTGTGAAATTCTTGAAGTAAGGAGGTGGGATAAAAAGGCAATTTAAAGAAATATTTGCAAACAATATATTTTTCAAGAAAGAAAAAAGCAAGCCTACCACAGTTACAAAGCTTATTTAAATATTAATAAAATGAAAAGCATATTTTATCTTTATTATAATGTAGTTGAAAATAAAAATCTAATAAACTTATCTAAATTTTATTTTCAAGAGAAAGAGAAAAAAGTGGCTATTACTATTGGACAGTTTATTTAATTATCAATGAAATAAAAGCAACTGCACAGTATATGCCATTTTGAATGAATACCATATAAAATAAAATACTATCAGTCTATTTTTTTTTCTGTGACCATTTATTTTTCTTTAATCAACTTATCTATCCTTTTTTTACCACTCATAATTATCTACCTGTAATATTTTTATTACATCCCCTTTTTTATGCAAATACATAAAAATAAATTCTCTACCTATTATTAACTTTGCATAACCTTTCTTGCTAATCACACAATCGGTACTGTGGTATTAGAGCTGCGACATGAAGAATTATAATCGTTTGATCATTAAATTAATTAGGTTATTAAATCACAAACATATTTTAAAATCTACATTTAAAAAAAAAAACAATTTAACAAAAAAAAATACGAAAAGCATTAATGTGAAGAATAGTTAAATTGCGTGTTTAAATCAAATTGAGTGCGTGTTTGCACGTGCATATTCTGCATAATCTATTTAATACATTGTACAGGCTTACACCTGCATTTATATATGTAATATATGCGGGATTCGAACTCAGACTTTCACATGACCTACAACTCTCAGTATCATTTCATATTGCTGACTCACCTGATCACACACATGTTGAAAAGATAAATAATCACCAATATCCGTATTTTGTGCTAAACCAGCACTCATCAGTTGGTTCAGATGATCATCTCCACACATATATGCAATTAGTACTCAGCTTTATATTAAGATAACCAATCTTCACACTTTAATGAGTGCTTCCATAGCCAATATGAAGCATTTTATTTGTAAATGTTAATGCAGGTAGTATAGTTCTTTTCAATAATGTTCTACATATTTAAAGTTGTGATTATTTATTAAATGCATAGGAAGTATGTAAATACTTTAAAGAGATGCTTTTTTCTTGTGACGAGTTTGAGAGGTCCTTCTATAATCAAAAACAACATTGTTTGCCTATTATAATCATTCAAGGTGTGCATATGCTAACAGTTAAATTCTTGCTCTAAAGTATACTTTATATTTATTATATGAGAAATATGTTTGATTTTTAATGAAGTTCTGTTTTTTTGCTTTTTGTCTCCATTTCTAATTTGGTTTGAATTTAACTAAATATCACATGATCACCATTCCTTATGCTAGCACATAACTGTTATTAAAACAGGCAAAACTCTCCATACAGTTTAACAAAATAGCTAAATACCTATCTATTTTTTTATTTTATGAGATATGTATATACTCATTTTATACTCTTTTCCTCATTGAATTGAATTTTTATAATATTTCTTACTTCTCCATTCTTTTGCCTTAACTATTCAATATTTTTTACTCTAGCTTCTAAAAATGCCATATCATCTGTATTCTTCTGGTTTGCAATATGAAAATTATTATCTTTTATTTCAATCTCCAATTTTTTTTAGAAATAAAATAAATATTAAAGAATGTCATCTTAATTTTTTTCAATTCTTTATATCCAAATTGTATTTATAAAAATTATTCATGGAAAGACCTTCTAGCATTGTTAACAATCTCAAATTTATCATATATATAATTCCATAATCAATTTCTATCTATCCTATCATAAGCCTTTTTTATAACTAAAATGCAATAAATAGTGATTTATTTTCCTTATAAAACATTTCAATCAGTCTAAATAGCAATAAGCAAGTTGGTCCTGTTCATCTTCCTAAACAAAGTCTATCCTGAATTCAAGATTTTATTCTCTTCCATCTATGTCCATATCCTATCCATTAATATATATGTAATTATTTTATAAACTAAGAAAGTTATTGCTACTTGTCTATGGCTAGTCAATAACTTTAAAATTTTGTCTTTTTTCTTTTATTTTTTTATCATATTTTTAGTATAGGATATATTTTTATACAATCAAACATTGAATATTTTGTTAACAATATAGAGAAGTATTCTAATATGATACCATACTTATTTTATAGATATATCCCATTAAGTCGAAAAAAGACTACAATAGTGCTATTATTTCACTTAATCAAGAGTTTCCTTCAAATACATCCTTTTTATTTCCATAGCTAAATATTCTATGCAGAACATCTATTTTTCTTTATTTAATTTCACTGTAACTTCAGTTTATAAAATATCATTAATAATAACTTTTGTATTGCCTCCTTTATTACTGTTATCATATTTATTTATTCTCTCCCGTTCATATATCTGAAGATATATTTTTTTTTCATCTCTCATATCTTAACAGATATATTTTTTCTCTATAAAAAGCTCTTAAAACTCTTTCCCTTAATTCATATTTCTATCCCCTTGCATATTTATAAAAATAATTTTATATTAACATCTTGGGCTTTTCTTTTAGATATATTTTTTGATGCCATTATGTCATTGTTCATTCTATCTTTGCCCATATTTTACTTTATCTTATTCATTTCTACCATCAGCATTACATCTCTGTCCTTGCCTATATTGAAACATAAACCTTCCAATCTCTTTCCGTTTCACCATCAACCTAATGACCTACTCGTCTGAACTAGTTTCGAATCTATCTTAAATGTAAAAATGTAATATATAAGTCGAGTGGTAAAACTTTGTTATCATGGCCGCTTTGAATGGCATCATCCATTTACATACGAAAGTACGCTATAATTAGACAGGTTTGATAAAATTATAGCTTAGAAATCCTCATAAATTATTATAAAATGTTTTATTAATTTTTCAGTCAATTCTTAATTATATTCACTATTATATTTGTATGTGGATGGATAAGTTAAACATTGGAATGATATATATATATATTTAAGTTTAAATAAAAATAATGTAAAATGTTTTCTTTAAAATATATTTAACGGTTTACTGATTTAATGTTTTACATATATAATTGAAACTAAAGTATTTTCTTTAAATTTGCTTTTTTTTTTAATAAACAAATAATATTGTAAAAACAAATATGTTAAAAGTTATTTATTTCAGTAAAATAAAAATCATCGTTTTTAATTAAAAATGAGAATTTTGTGTAAACAAGAAATCAATTAGTGATCGCACCCCGGGTAAAAAAGTAAAATCTAGTTTACTGATTGATTTTTGTTTGCAACAAAAGACTTTCTCATTAAATCAGAATACCGTTCTTTCTGCTAAACTTTAACATTCTATAACACCTAAAAAGGAATTTAATTAATGAAACTGAATCAAATTATATACTTTATATATTTTAATAAATTTTAAGTAAATTAAATGTAACACCTCGGAGATGTTATCTGTTGTAGAAATTGGATTATATTATTTTGTTTAATTAAAAGTCAATTGGTCCCGAGGCAAACGAAATTCCAAAAAGGTGTTAAGGTTTTGTGAAAATGTATAAATAGGCCTTATTTTAAGCGGGAAAAGATATACTCCATCTTGCTTTTGAATAGCAATTACTATCCAAGTTATAAGTTGGTTAATTTTACCATGTCCGGCTAAATGTCAGGCAAAATTTTGCTGCCATTCCCATGATGGGACGCCGAAGTTCAATCCATCCAATGCTGAAGTAACATCCAAAAAGATTATACCAAATAAAAGATGTCATAAGCCGCTAAAAGGGACTTGCCATCGTTCCAACACCATTTTAAATCGTCTCGCAACTGAATAAGAACATGCCATAAGCCGCCAAAGAACTCACCTTCGTTCCTGCTCAAATCTATCCAGTCCAGCTATAGAACTGTTATAATATTATTTAAATTCGCAGAGCTCTGTGTGAAATTCAAAACAATCATTATTTCTTCAAAAACAGGTTAGCTAACCATATTATTGAAACTTCTTTCTAAATTGTTTTCCAAATAATCTTTAAATTCTATAAAATGAAATACTTTTGTAAATTTCTTTATTAATTCAATATTGTAAACTCTTTCTATAAATGAAATACTTTTGCTAAATTTCTGTGTTAATTAATGTTTTGCTATATAATTTAATCACTGCAGTTATATTTTGCTTTTCTTTTGCTTATTTTAATTATTATTAATTATGCCTATGTTTCGAAACGGCGTGCATTTAATTATAAAATATGTTTTTAAAGATATAAATTTAAAATCTTCGTATTATTATTTATATAGCGTCATTTCGTGCGCTGTTTCGAAACCCAAATTCATATTTTGTCATTTAGTAAATTAATTAATTACATTCATATCGGCCTTTCAAGCCAAATTGTGCAAACTTTTGCGAGTGTTAAATAATAAATGAATACCTCTGACCAAAAAAGATATAGAATTTATGCTGATTTATATAAATTAATTAATATAAATATAAAATGTGGCTTTTTCAACCTTTAATTATTATATTACTAAAGATTAAACTAGCCTGGAGTGCAATCATAAGTATATTTTTTTAGTAAAGTATTCGTAAGTCCCTTATTAAATATACTTTCCCCCCTTTTTAAAGTTTAGTAGTTATAGATAACTAAAGAGATTGAATGGGATAAAGTAAAGTTTGTATATATATATTCCCGTCAGTAGCATATCGTATTTCTCATGCTACAGAAGAGTTGGCTCGTTTGATCAAGCTGATGAACTGGTGTTCGTTTAATATATGATATTTAATTTATAATATCCTTCGGCTTGGCGGATGTGAAACATTAATATTTTCTCGTTGTGCTGTTTTATATATATAAGATGGAGCCACGGTAAGTCCAGCCCATCTTCCTCTTTTATGGGTAGTGCAGTAGCGAAGTCTGAGCTATGGGCCAGATTAGCACGTAAGTCCCCCCACTTCATCGAACCAATAAAGGTTCCCTTTTTAGCAGCATGACACCGGTTATTGGGTAAACCGTTGTTTGTCACAAAAACCCTAAAACTATTCTTCTATCCGCAGAGCAACTTTATTATTATCTTTTACTTGTGCCTACCATATTAGTAAAATCATTATAGCCAACTCTTTCCTCACGAATATGCAATCTTTGGCATTAAACTGAAGCATTTTTGAAAACCCGTTCGATCTAAAGCTATCTGGGATGCTTTATATGCCCATGCTTAATATAAGAACTTATTATAATCACATGTATTTAATATATTCACTCCAGACTTGGTTTGATTTCACAAACAATAGCCACTCGAACTGATGATGAAAGGGCATAACTAATAAAAGTTAATGTAGTGATTAGTTATATAGTAGGGTATTTGTTTCCATTAAATAATATTGGCACAATTGAATAATAGCCAACGTATCAATTATTGTTTAAATGGCCTAGAGTAATGTTACTTTATAAATAAAATGCCTGCGTGCATTTGCCAACAACAATTGTCAATAAATATATTTTAATTCATCATATATCAGTTTCTGTCTTATTATTAAATCAATCCAATTCACTAATTACCCATAGCTCTTTCATTAGTAAAACCCTTATTAAATTAATATATTAGATTTTAACTTTGGAATGTCTTTAGTATTTAAGTTGTTTATATGTATGTTTAAGTCCATGAGTCTTTTGTTTTCTCCGATTTGCTAGTGGGCTGGATTAAGAATTAATTCTCATGTGCCATCATTGTTATGTTGTCCATTAGGTGTTTGACCTGGGGCTTGGAGAGTGGGTTCAAATCCAGGCTGGTTCCTGACCAAAATCTCGGGCTCGACTGGGTTTGAAGTACATTCCAGCTCGTGTTAGATGGATAAGCATGTTTTGTCCAGCACAATATATATAAATACATACACACATGCACACTTTCTTTCATTAATTTAATGATTATAAATTAATTCATCAAGTACAAGGTTTCCAACCTGGAGTATCTGTACCACCACTGGGTATGGTAATAACAGCCTTAAATAAGTATGTTATGCTATTAATATATTCCAAATATAATTGTCATCAACATTTCTGGGCTAGCCCATGCTGGTAGGGTCTGTAAGCCACAACAGCAACATTTTCAGATTTCTTTTTGGATATGGATACGGTGATGTTGCATAAACTTTTTTTCTTATTGCAGGGTCTGATAATTCAAAATGTCTGGTTAAGATTCAAGATAGCTAGTGAAATTTCCAAAAAAGCACACCCTCACTTCCATGGCTTCTAAACCTCCTGCACATGCATGTGACGTACTGTATCGGTACACTGCTTCTAAACCATTAAGCATCACATGATCACAGGTGGCAATACTGTATGGAGAGTTTTGCTCTGTTTGTTTACACTGCTTCTACTTATTTTTTTATTGTAATGAATAGGGGATGCCAGATAATTTACTAAAAGCTAAAGGGATAGGGGGCACCAAAATGTTGGGAATCTCTGAATTAGTATTTTATCTAAATCTCTAATGTGTAATCAACTTTTTTAAATAATTTTTTTATAGAAATGAACATATCCCACGCATCTAAAAAAAAATCACTATTTTTATTCAAACATGTTAGCATCATGTGTACTTTATTACTAGTATTTCCACTTCTACCTTTCATTTTTTTTTATAAAACACATAATCAAACAGTTTTGTTTTTCAGCATCTTATTTACAGGGTCATTTGTCTCCCCAATGCCACATTATCTTTTTTTTAAATATCTTAACAATATCTAAAAACCTTAATACCTACACACACAGACTTAGATTTTTCTCCCTTATAGCTATCTTCATTTTCACATTCTTTAATCATAGCATAATCTAATAATATATATTTCCCTACTCTTATTTTTCACATATCATTTTTCTCTCCATGACACATCTTTCTTATCCTGTAAATAATTTTTCCAGTAGATAGATATCTTTCCCTCAATTTTTCTTGCAGTTATTTTTTTTTTTCTCAAAGTAACCTTTATTAATAAAAGACTACAAAAATTTTGGGTACACTTACCCATTGAGGATAACACAGTGGTTCAATGTAACAAGGTAAAATGTACATATGTTCAAAAATAATTACATCCATAAACATTGCTGTAATGTGATTAATGTGTATCTGTATGTGGATCCACATAGCCCGGCCATCGAGAAGTTAACCATCACCCAATGGTCTCACCCCTGGGGCCCCGAAGCAAAGACTCAAATGCTTCAGCTGAATAGGTGAAGTCCAGCATTGTGCCAACCACCACAACAGGCAGCGAGGTCCAAGGCCCAAGTTCACCAAGCAATAGACTCTCAAATCATAGCCGAGCCATGTCAAGACTTTTCTGAATACTTCTGCCTCCCAATTAGCAGTCCAAATGAGCAGGGACCACAATCGGTCTACCTGTCCAGAATTGGAAAGCCAACTTGGGTAAAAACTAAGAAGTAATAAGTAAAGAACCAGATTGACACTGCCCAAAACCAGCCTATCAGAGACACAGCATCCAACCAGAGCAGGAATAGCACCAACTTTGACTGTGTAGACCCCCAGCAGGTGTTCTGGACAGTGGTAAAATTGTTAACAGCCCACACCATAAACCAGATACCTAATGTCTACAACCAGCCACCCCTGAAGAAAAGGGGGGAGTGCAAACGCATGCCCACAAAACAGAACTCCATGATGTTACAAAAAAAATGGTGGTGGCTCAAAATAGACCAACTGCTTTACAAATGCACTAAATTTAAAGCTAACAAATGTAACCTAATGATAGTGAGTGCAAATCAACACTGACCTATCAAATGATCCATCAAGGGGTGCAGTAGCCCTTCGTGGAGAAGTCCATGTGAAGGTAGTGACTTTCACCCTCCCAGCAGGTATTTCCAGGCTAGATGATGATCGTTGACCATCCCCCCAAATGAACCAAGCCCCTTATGACCACTATCACCACACTTGAGGAAAAGGAGTGCAAACTCACACCCACCAATACAACATTTAATTCATGTAGTCTTGAAATCAAGCTGGATTTACATGCACACCATGGGAATAAATAATATGTCCATATCATCTTGCACACTGAGGTCAATGGAGCTGAACATCTGCCCTTGATCATCATCAGACTCCTGTGTCTGCAAATGTTCACAGCAGCTGCTAAACCCACCAATCAAAGTCCTTCACGGTTCACAATGATTTTTCTTTGTTGATACTAGTTGGATTCTGCTTTTTTTGATTGAATTTTAGGTTTTGGTTAATAATGAATGATACAAGTATAATCTGAAAGTTTGTTGTTAAACTTTGGAAAATTCTCAATAATTATTGATTGAAAAGTATGATTAATTTGTAGTTTCAAAGTTTCTGTTTAGGTCTAAAACATCATTTGTGCTCATTTTTGTCTTTAGATCATTATTTTTTAGCTCAGGAATCACTTCATTGTAGTTCTATGTTGATTTGAAAAATTTTTATTTATTGATTTTTTTAGGGGAGGGGGGATTCACCGGAAGGGGAGTGATAACTTCTGTCCTGATCATCGGAGAAATCTGATTTTTGAGCAGGGCAATAGCTTAGGTTTTTTTCTATAATGTTCACTTCCCAAAATTGAGATCGAATTAATAATTGAAACTTGTTTAACACTGCTAAAATCTGATGCAAAGATAAAATTCTTAAAACCATCATTGCTAACATATTATATTCAGTGTTTTCTATGAGATTTGATGTGCAAATGAATTTCCTGTTTATGCTATTAATAAAATTAGGATTTCTAGTGTCTATTCTTTTTAGAAATATTTGGTTTCATTTAAAATTATTTTTAAAAGGTTTATAATATTTTAATGATTCCAAGAATTATTTAAGCTAGCTTTTGTCTCTTTCTAATGGCATCCATTTGCATAAAACGGAACGATGGATAATTTCAATTATCATTGAATGAAAACTGTTTCAAAATTTCTTCTAAAGATGAAAAAACAATAAAACAGACATTCACTTACATTTTGGTAACCTTTTTGTTTATGAATCCAACAATGGACTATGACTTTGGTGAATAGAACAGGGAGCCTGAAACAGCCAAAACTGGAATCTCAGGCTCCCTCTAATGGACTCTTGCAGTTATTTTTTTTACTGATATTAATATCTATTGAAAGTATGTTAGTAGATTATCATTCATCAAAATTATTGATACCACTATTCAATGATAATTCCTCAAAGCTAGCACTTGCATTAACCCAGTTCATATTATGCTAGATACCTTATGGGATCTTCTACTTTAGCCTCATAGTGTACCTTGGATATCCATTCATTATCATTTGTTAATAGAAACTCAAAATATATTTATTTGAAAATACTATACTTTCTTTATAGTTTTTCTCAATATGTAGACCCTATTATTTGGCAAAAATGTGTTGAAATGATGATAAAACAAATTTAAGTTTAAAAAAAAACATTTAGATTATCTGCAGTGGATATCATTATTGTCTAATAATTTATAAAATAAGCTCCTATTTTGCTCAAAACATTCAGTATATAATATTTGTATAAATAAATAAAAACCATGAATATACCGGTTTCTTGTACATAAATTGAAATGGAAAACGTGGTTTTATAGTTACCTTTATTATTTAAATTTTGTATATAATTTTTTTTATATTTGTAATATTTTAAAAGTATTTATTTTTTTATTTTTTCGGAAGATATACTTATAGTTCAAAATATTAGAAAATATTTTCATTTGGACACACATACACTAAGAGATTACATTTTAAAGAGTCATGTATATATATAAATAGCTTTTTTAAAATCAGAAAATAAAAAGTAGTTAGTAATGTTAAAATGCAATGAATACATGATAAGAAAGTTAACTCTCCCACTATGGATTTGTTTTTCTTTCAATTTTCTATTATTCTAATAATGTAAACTGCCCGTGTGTGCTTATGGAAAAATAATTTTAAAAATAATACATTTTTCTATTGACAAAAAACAAATATTATTACAATTTTGCTAGTAAAAAAATAAATATATCTGAACAAAAATAATGCTATGATTGTATGCTTTACTTCCCAAATTATATATAAAAAACAATTTAAATTTATTAAATATTAATATATGGTGTATCCGAATTTAGTCCAGTCCCATATGGCTATTTAAGTTAGATAGCTGGATTGGAAGACATATGGATGTTTGAAAATTTCAGAGTTTCTACTTAATAGTTATACATTAGATAATGTCCTGGTAATTTTAATCTAATGATTGAATATCCTAGCATCTCACTGAGGACGGCAGTAGCAGAAACCGGTCTGAGGTTGGGGGTAGTCTACAAAGCTTGTTAAGACTTTGTTTTGTAAGCTCTATATATAACATATTAAATATTATATATATATTAAATTAAAAACAATAACTTTTAAATTTCTTTTGCATCTTACATTAATGGCATCCATTAAAGTTTCTGTTTTTTCTCCTATGTTCATCTTTTGCTGCTGTACAAATGTAGTTGTTGTTTTTTTTGCAATTGAAGAAGTTCCACCAATTGACCAAAATAGGTGGTTTTAATGGGTATATTGTAGATGTTACATGTATAAATTCATCAGCTTCAACTGGATAATAGTGATAACAGCATATTCCAGAGTGTCTCAAAAAGCATAATTTATTATTGAACAGTGCTACCATGAGGAATCTTGCCTCAAAGAAAAAGTAAATTATTTTTGTTGTAATTAAAAACCAATTTATTTTTTTATATACCAAAAGTTATGAACCATATGCAAAGCCATTCAAGATAGTGACCATTTAATGTCAATTGTTTTCTCACTTAATTGTTTTTACTCAGCATTTGATGTCCAAAAAATTATCAAGCTAGGCAAATATTTCGATATAACATTAACTCCTTTACCTTCCAGTTTTGAATGTAAGGATTCATGATTTAAATTTTAGTATGAATTTTAATATGAGATTCTGAAACATTATTTTCATTAAATTGAACATTACATAAATCACAAGTGTATGATCCATTCGCTTCTATTTTATTCCCATTATGTGACATTGCTTTGTAAATATAATCATATAATCGCATTCAAAAGAAAAGTACATTTGCATATACAGAATTATAATATGAACATAAAGTTGCCCAATGGTTAAACAATTTTTTATAGTAAGAATACCAGTATTTGTTTCCCTCTATCTTTTTAAACATTTACTTTTTTAGTAATATTTCTATCTCTTTTTATCCAATAATAGGGCACTAGTCAGTTGAAGAAACAAATACAATTAAGCGATTGTCCACATACTTGTATTAAATTAACTTTTGACGAATTTTATAAATTGCCCATTACCCATACTTCACTGATACTTATCACACACAACTTTGGTGATTCATTTTCTTGCTCTTTCACTACATGGCTGTCTTACATTTTTATATTGATGGCAGAACATTTTAATTTCCTTTTGATAAAAATATATATTCTTTTAATACTCAAATAACAAATAAACACGTGTTAATAAATTTTTAATTGTTATTTCAAATATATTAATTATATCAATATAAATCTGTACTAGATTTAAAAAGCATATTTGAGATATAATGCAAGGTAAACATATATATACAAGTATTACATTAGATTTTTTCTTCCTTATTACTCCATCTTTATGATCTTTCGTTAAATATTAAAATCTTTATTGCCGTTTTAGACATTGTATATATTTTTAGTAGTTATATATGGAGACTATTTCCATTATGTAGTTGAAATTGTCACATTTTAGAAAATTCTAAACTATTTATGGTTTTATAACAAAAATGTTATCACAAATTTCAGGCAAATATTATTACATTTTTTATATATACCTATATATTATTTTTAAACATTATTTAATTTAATAGTTTATTAATCGCCCATTAATAGTTATTATTAAACCATTAAACATCATATGATCACCATCTCTTATGCTAACACATAACTGTTATTGAACAGGCTCTGGTTGGCACAAGGTGGCACTACTGTATGGATAGTTTTGCCTGTTTATTATTTTTCATTTAAACAGAATTTTTTTATATATTTTGTTTTATTATTAATAAAGTACACCATTCTTAATGTCATTTTCATCAAATGTATATTTTTGATTGTGTGTCTCTATTAAAGAATTATTTAGTCATATTTATTTGTCGTTTAATTTTGTTTTAAATGAGATTCTTTGTATTTGTTATGTAGTAATTTATTATATTTTCTTTATCATATGTTTTACATTTTATTTCATAAATTCTCTTTAAATTACTGTTGTTTTAATTTTAAGTATTTATTTAATATGCTTATGATAATTTATATATATATTTGTTTATATCATTTTTATTAATAATATTGTTTATTTATTTTTAATTTTATTTATAACATTTTTTTTTTTAAATATTTTTTTGTTTTGTTTTATTAGTTAAATATAATTTTAAATTTTTTACTTATTTTTTGAATTTTTTTATGCATTTTTTTTAACAATAAATTTATTGCCTTGTATAGTTTTTTGCTTAAACTATTTAGTTTAAATGGTACTACAAATAGGTATTTAAATACAGTTGATCATAGCAAACTAAACAAAAACATATTGTATGATAAAATGCATTGAATAAAAGTTATATAAAAAGGAAATGTAAAAAATTGTAAATGTTTAAAACTATCATCTATTCAACAAAACACTGAAAAACAAATGTTGTAAATAATATTAATATATTTCAGGATGTATCTGTTCATGTCATCATGTGTAATAGTTTTTACTATGATTGCCATATTACATGAAAAAAGTTGGCAAATCATTCTCCATGCATTTCATTGCAGCATGATTTGTCAATTTTTCATGTAATTTGGTACCACAATAAAAAATGGGTGCTGATATAGTACACGCTCAGTGGCCATTTTGAATTTGAAAACACCCAAAAACACTGCTGGCACATAAGAATCAAAATAAATGATAATTAGTAAACACAAGTATTAATAAAATAAATAAAAATTAAAAAATATGATAAATCTATTATATAATAATTATTTAAATGATAATAAAGGCGCAATTTAAATGAAATTTACGTAATAAGATATATTATTAAAAACATATAGAAAATATCTAATGAACTCAATTAAAACGATTAAAGAATCCTAAATAAGATTTAAAAGACTCCAATTAATAGGCATGCAAACGAAATACAGGTGTATATTTGTTACACTTTGATTTACAAGTGCCAAAATTTTATCCATTCTTAGCTTTGACACCAATCATGTCAGATAAAGTGTTCATCATGGGGATTTCTTTTTTAGATGTTTTTATTCATATGTTTCAAGAATGTGTTATAGAGGGGATGTTCTAATTATACCTTAAAAAAACATGTTTGATGATAATGATATAAGAATGTGGCACTATTAAAGAAAAAAAAGAATAATGATATGGATTAAAGATTTTAATACCCACTTAATAAACTATTAAATGTTGTTTTATAATAATATTTGAGGATATATATAAAGAGAAATATATATAATAAAATTAAATATTTTTAAGAAAGCAAAATGATTTTAAAATTTCAATGGTTTTAATAAGTTTACTTATGGAAAGAAAAAAAAAAGTATTTTAAATAATATTAGAAAATAAATATCATTATTACTTCCTTAAATGGTTTTATTAATAAATAAATTTTTATCCTTTTAAAATTTGAGTTTTTTACTTTTAAATTCATTACATAAAAATTTTAATAAGTGTATAAAATAATATTACATAAAGATATGTATACTCTATGCAAATAAATAAATAAAAAGTAGAAAGATACAATATATCTATATACATTTATAAAACATCGAAATAAGATTATCTTATATATAAAATCCATGTGAATGTTTGTCTATGAGTCTGTCATGATCCATGTAAATGTTTGTCCATAAGGCTGACACATGTCTAATTCACAACTAATTAAAAACTATTACGAAGTATATTTTATGATGTCTGTTATTAATAAACTCTCATAACACTATCAAATAAACAGATAATGATGGCCTTTCAGGCTACATTTCTCACATTTATATAATATTAGAATCTTTTGTTTAATTTACATTAAATCTTAAAAAAATTGTTAAAGCAACCAATTAACAAAAAATATTACAAACATTATATTTAATAATAAGTAATTTTCATTATGAAGAATTTAATGTGACGGAAGTAATGCTGTCATATTCACATATCAAAGCAATGGTTTTCATTAGAGTGAGTACATCTAGTTGTATAAATGAACTTTGTAGTATGCTACTAAACATACAATTTTCAGCTTAATAAAAAACATTTATAAACTTTTAAGTGAATCCTATAATTTATTGATTTATGTCAACTAAAAGGGTACATCAAGAATTTATAAAGTTAATATAGAAATTTAGATTTCAGACTTAAAAAATCTATGGAAGATATTTTTTAAATATAAATCTAAACAATTGTTATATAATAAATTAGTTATAACTAAATGCAGATGCAATATCATTACTTTATGCATTTTGGATATTATGAAATAATCTTTATCCAAAAAAATAAAAATAATTCTTAAGTTGTTATCTAAGCAGTCAAGATTGTTATAATTATTTTATTTAATATTAAAGGCAGATAGTATTTATAAAAGTCATTTACTTTTTACATCAAATGATAAGAATATGAGGTTCTCATCTGATCCTTCATGTCAGCCACGGGTGGCATGATTTCTAGCTAAATTTCTAGAAATATGCCGTTTCCGTGGCCGCACCTAATCCTTTAAGCATTCTTTCTAAAATAAATCCTAGAAAGATTGTTAACTCGGAGTTAAGTCTTGTTTCTATGCTAAAAGGTAGACTGTTAACTCGGAGTTAAGTCTTCTTTCTACGATAAAATCTAGAAAGAGTGTTAACGCAGCTTAGCTGCTAATGGTGTGGCTTTTTCCGATGCTAAAAGCAGAGGAAAAGGTCGTAGTTGTTTGTGTCACGCACTATATCATAATGCTGTGTTATGTATTTGATGTAACAATATCATACGAGTGTGTGTTTATTTGATCATGTCAAAAGTATTTAAATTTTCATTGGGGGCTTTTTTTAAAGATGAATTGATGTACTGTTACCTTTTAACAATTTAAACAGTGTCATGATTGTTCCTCGTAAAGCTATAAGCCTCCTAAATTCTTGATTATTGTGGGGTAGCATAAAATTTTTAAACGATCATGCTTTGAGTCATGTTTTAGCGAGAAATTTTCTGAGACCAAGAAGACGGCTAATTCAAACAACGGAAAAACTTGAAAAGATGGTAATTGCCAGACACGGAAACCGGCCCTGGAATATTTCTACAGAAAAAAAAAAACATTCTGCTGCTGAAAGAAAAGATTGGATTGTGCAGCAAATATATGCAAATTTGAAGTCCAAAAACATTTTTCGACTTTCTTTTGTAAGTCTCATTGTGGCCGACAGAAATTTTCACTTCATAAAGGCAAGCTTGTTTGAGGGATTCCAAATGGCCTTCATCAAATGTCAAAAATAAAAGAAGTAACTTCAATTTTTATTTTAAACGTACATCCCTTCTCCCAATACTTGTTGTCATTGGCAATCAAATGTCAAATAAAAGAAGTAACTAAAATTTTTATTTAAACATAGCCCAAAAAACCCTTCTCCCAATAATCGTTGTCGTCGGCAATCAGACGGTCAAATAAAAGGAACGTCATTAATTATTCTTTAATCGTATAGAAAAAAAATCTCCCACTAATTGTTGTTGGAAATCAAATGTAAACCAATCAAAGTAAGACTGTAAATTATTTGTTAAACATAACCCAAATTACTATTTGAACATACACCGAAAAAGACCCGTTCTTCTCAATCAAAATTAAAGAAACAACAACTATTATTGTCCCATTGTCAAACTGAATATTATTTGTGAAAACCCAAATAATTTATAAACGAAAAAAAAAAAGAAAGTCAAATCGGTTGTCAATCAAATGGTAACCGATAAAAGTCACTTAAATTTTTGATTTAAACATACACACAAACAAAAAATAAAATGCAAAACCCTTTCTCCCAATAATTGTTGTCGGCAATCAAATGTAAAGTAGTAAAAGTAAGATAAAGCAATTATTTTTTAAACGTAACCCAAATTACTATTTGAACATACATCAAAAAAGACCCGCTCTTGTCAATAAAAATGAAAGAAACAACAACTGTTATTGTCCCATTGTCAAAAATATTAGGTTTTGAGGAAACCAAAACCATAATTTATAAACGAAAAAAAAAAAAAAAAGAAAGTCAAATCGGTTGTCAATCAAATGTAACCGATAACAGTAACTTCAATTTTGATTTAAACATACACAAAAAAACAACCCCTTTCTCCCAATAATTGTTGGCAATCAAATGTAAAATAAAAGGAAGGTAAATTAGTATTTAATCATCACTCAAAAACACCCATCCCTCTCACTAATTATTGTCAGCAATCAAATGTACACCACCACTAAAAGTAATGTAAACTACTATTCTTTAAACAGTTACACCCCTTCTCCCAATAATTGTTGTCTACAATCCTACACACAAAAAAACACCCCTTCTCCCAATAATTAGTGTCGGCAATCAAATGTAAAACAATCAAAGTAAGACCGTAACTTATTATTTAAACATAACCCAAATTATTATTTGAACCTACACCAAAAAACACCCTCTTGTCAATAAAAATTAAACAAACAACAACTATTATTGTCCCATTGTCAAAAATATTTATTTGTAGAAGCAAAACCATAATTTATAAACGAAAGGAAGTCAAATCGGTTGTCAATCAAATGTAAACCGATAAAAGTAATGGTTTTAATTTTTATTTAAACATACACACACACACGAAAAAAACCCCACTTCTCCCAATAATTGTTGTCGGCAATCAAATGTAAACCTACAAAAGTAACGTAAATTATTATATAATCATACACAAAAACACCCCTCCCACAAATTGTTGTCGGCAATCAAATGGAAACCTATCAAAGTAACGTCAATTATTATTTAAAGATCCATAAAAAAAAAACCCGATTCTCTCTTAAATTTTGGCAATCCAATTTTACAAAAACTAATACTATTTTAAAAAAAAAAAAATTACTATTTGAACACACACCAAAAAAGACCCTCTTGTCAATAAAAATTAAAAAAAAAAAAAACTATTATTATCCCTTCGTCAAAAATATTATTTGGGAAAAATAATTCAGAAATGAAAGAAAGTAAACTTTGTAAACAAACAAACAAAAAAAAGTCAATATTAATAGGGAACCGCTAGCCCGGAAACGTTATATTAATGTGTTTTTGATCAGAAATCGCACCACCTGCGGCTGACACGAAGGATCAGATGAGAACCGAATATGATTTGTGCCTAGTGTAATATCAGTAATTAAAATATGAGCTATTTTATGAATTATGCTCTAAATATTATCAAATAAACAAGAAGTTATAGCAATGTTTTGCTAGAGTGGGGCATTGAGTTGATAACATGAAGTTTATTAAAGTAGGCAAATTGGCAAGCGAGTTTTTTTTAAATATTATGTAAATAATTCTATAGACACATTTATCCTGGAGAGTGAATTCAGTTAATCCTCCAAAATGCTTGCAAACCTAAATCTTACATCAAAAAATATTATAATGAGTTTCTGTGTTTTAAAAAGTTCGAAGCTTAAATTGAAAAAGGTATTAATTAATAAATAAATATTTCACTAAAAATATTTTAAAAATAGAGTAAACTGTGGAGAAGATGGATTGAATTTTGATAGACCTTCATTGTGCAGTGGATTGATAATGGTTGACAAATTATGATATATACTGTAATAAATGTGGTTTAATTTCTCCTTATTTGTAATAATAAAAATACTTAATTGTAAATTATTAGAGAAAAAAATATATAGTTAATAATAAATTTGGCTGAATGTTTTCGAGGAACTGTGCCTCATACTCATAGCCTTCGTGAAAATGTACTTAATATATGTAAATGAGAATATTCAAATGAGTTACTGTTACGTAGCCCATTTTTTCGAGATGTCGAAGCACGTGTCTCTTCTGTTGATTGCATGGATGTCTCTGTTAATGTAGAATGCCTCTTTTATTTTTCTCCTGTGGTCGTTTGGTTCTGAGCATAAAATAACGGGGTTAGCGGGGATGAAATTGTGCCCTGATTGTTTAGTATGTTCAAAAAATGCAGAAGATGTACTGGTGTTCGTTTGGGCTCTGTTGAAGGTGTACCGATGTTGAGCCAATCTGGTGTTAATTGTGGCTTTCATTTCACCATAATATGTGGCGTGGCATCCGTCTTGGGGGCAGGAAATGGAGTACACCACATGTGGGGTGAGCGCTGGATCAATGTAGTCTTTGGAGTTATTGATCAACCTATTAGTGTTGGGTGGAGTTCTGAATATTATGCTGAATTTGTTGCTCAAGGTTTTCGTTAGTTTGCTGGATATTTTAGGGATGTAGGGGACCGTTATTCTAGGTAGATTGGTGCGAGGCAATTTATCATCTATTGTGCTGTTGAATTTCATGACTTTCCTCCTAATGGTTTTGTATTTAAATCCTGCTGCTAATAGGTCTTTAATATAATTGTTTATATTTTCCTTCCTATGTGCTTCATATTTACACAAGTGATAGTTTCTAAACATAAATGCTTTGAGACCTGCGAATTTGTGCGATGCGGGTGATTTAGAATTAGGATGGATGCAGCTTCGGATTTCGAATGGTTTAACAATCATTTTGTAATCTATTGAGTGGCGGTCTCTTGACAAGGAAAGGTCGAGATATTTGAGTTCATTACTGTTTTCATATGTAAAAGTATTTCAGTAACTATAATTTTTTTGAAATATATTGAACCGGGTCCCTCCAAATAATATGTTGTTTATCTGGGTTTAAAGAGTTTAAATAACTTTTATAATAATTTTTGGAATTTAAACTTTAATAAGTTTAACATTTACTCTAATACTACGGGAAGGGAATGGCCCTTCAAGCAGAGGGGAGAATACCATTGATAGCATAGCCATGAAGGATACCCATGGCCAGATCGAATTATACAAAGCATAACACAATCACATTTCCTGACTTTGACCCACCTTGACTGCACAAATCAAACCCCTGCCCTCCAAAGCATTTTATTTGTTTTGAGGATCAACCTCAGACACCATCCAACCATAGGTTATGTAGTCAGTATACTTTGGACTCTAGGCACACAATCCAGTGCTTGAAATATCCCATGGCTAGCTCACACTCTGTCTCAGAATCCAGCACATTTACTTAACACATAAAATAACTACACTAATTTACTGATGACACAGTGACTCTTAAGAGAGAGGGAAAATAGACAAAATAACAATTAAGCAAACATTATTATTTAAATATACACATGTATATTTAACATATTATAACAATAAATTTTACACAAGAAAAATATAAATGACGACTTTAGGCTATAGTTATAATAGTCCTTTGTTAAAGTTCATTTCATTTAAAATTAAGTGTGTACACACTCAGGTTTTTATTTTGTGCATATTGTCCAAATAGTTTTGTTTTCCATTTGGTTTTTGCTTTCCAACCGGTTGGCCTTTTGGTTCTCCATCGATGGTTTCATGGCTCTCCTTCCAGGTTTCTGTTGAATAATGAGAGAGTATGTGGCAGCTTCTTCACAATCTAGGCATTGGTTTCAGGCATTGATTCAGATGGGATAGTTGATGACTTTGGGGCATGAGGCCCTGCCAAATACTCTAATGGCTTATGGGCTTCTGCATTATGTAGACCACAGCAGTATACAGCATTTAAAATTCTCCCAAACTATGAATCTGTATTCTGCATTTTGTATAGCTAGACTCTGAATTGAATAAATAATACAAACTTGACTGTATAGCAATAACGCTAGTAGCAATTCTGACTATATATCACAAACCTGACAGATTTACAGATTGCAGCCCCGACTAAAGAACAATAGACCATAGTGACTTTATATACTTTTTCCTCTGTCATTATTTTAATTCCTTATTATAGTTTTTTTTTTTAAAATTTTGATCTCAACTTATATCTTTTTTTAATTATTTTTACATTTGCTTTAATCTAATATTTTGCTTAGATTAATCTACTATCTCATTGATAGTTTGTATAGTTTTTTTAATTAATACACTTTCAATATCATTATCAATCAGAAATCTTATAAACTAATTATACTTTCAAAACCTTTTTCTTTTATAAACTATTTTTTATTGTTTTCACATTTGTTACTTTTTTAGATATTTTATTATTTTAATTTATATAAAAAAGGAGTTTTCTTCAAAAACAAATTTTATTCTAACTTTAGATCTCCCCCCCCCCAACCAATTTCAATAATGTTATTCTGTTTTAAAAGCAAAATATATGCAATCTTTTATTTTTACAAAACTATGTTTTAAACAAAAGATAACTACTCTAAACATATTACATCCCCCCCCCCATTTTTATTTCTATTAATAATTTAATCATTTATTTTTAAATGAAAAAATATGTAATGCGAGCTATATATGTGCGTTTTATACATATATCTTTTGCTAGCATTACAATATATATAATTTTTTCATTGATGATCTGCCATTTTACTTCTAGCATACAAGAGAATATTTTTTGAATTACAATTTCCTTTAAATTAAAATGTCATGTAGAAAGAAAAAAAGGATTAACTAAGCAAAGTGTACTTTGTAAATTTTTTTACAAAAAAGAAACACAATTTTTGGTGCATTTTATTTTCTATTATAAAAATTGTTTATTTTTATAAACATTTTTTTTAAAGCAGCTTTTTATGAATTTATCTTATTTAAATGCCATTAATACTAATTAAAAATTAGATTTAAAAAACTGTAAAGAATAGCTGATTGGCATAGTGTAAACATTTTAAAAAATTATTATTTTTATGCTTTTTCAAAAAAGTTTTGATAGATAAACTTTATTTGTATTAATAGGTTCAATACATTCCATATAAAAATTTCAAAAAAATGATATTGAACATGTCTTACTCTTGACAACTCATTAGTTCAAATATCAAAAAATTGACATTGATACCTTTTTTTCTCTTAGAAATCACATGAGAAATTTTTGTTTTAGGTGTCTACTTATAATGAAAAAAGAGAGTAACAGATGAATAAGTTAGGCTAAGTATTTTTCAGGCTATAAATAGCTGGTTCAGTATGTGCTGTAGCTAATCAAAAAAGAAACAATTTAGATTTAATGCTATGTAGAATGTTAATAATAATAATGTTCTTTTCATTATCTGACTTAACTTTCACATTGTGAAAAACATTTTATCAAAAGGTAGAAATCATGTAAAATCAAGTAATTGCATACAAATAATAAAATATTACGATAAGCATGTAGCAAAAGAATATACATTTTTTAAAAAATGCAGGTATAATTTATTCAACAGAACTTTTCTGATTCTTATCTGTTTACAAAATTGAAGCATTTATACAGAAATATTTTTTGGTTGATCTGGCAAATCAATCCATATTCCTGAAGAAGTTAAATAAGATGGAGTTTGAAAAAGTGCATTGCTTATCTCAGTTTTAGTTGATAACATTAAAGCAGCCTCTCGCACTTTTGCTATTTGATTATCACCCCACATAGCAAAAAAAACTTTCATCCTTTTTTTTTGGACAGAGAACATCTTCCTTTTTGATTGTTTTAAAACTACTGGAAGTAAGTATTCAGATACTGGCTAGCATAAGAAATTGTATTTTAATCTATGTCATCTTATTATGGTACATATACCCACTACAGTTACTTTATGTTTTTTGTTGCACTGGTCTATATATAAAAGCCTAATTTTGTATGTTTGTTCAAGATTTTTACTGTTATTGTCCAGTATTTTTTTTATTATTATTGAAATGCAGGCCTTTTAAATAAATATTGTGAAACCAATATACTGTGTGTTAAAGTATCCGCAAAACAAGGCTGCTTAGGTCTTATACTAGAATATGAGTCCCATATATCCCACAACTCACCGACATGTGCAAGAATTTGTGATTTCAGATCTGGAGACTTTATGATTCACTTGTTCTTCCATTACATTTGGTGGCATTTTCAGAAATTCTTGGACAAAGAGTCTACTATATGCTAGCTTCTGTAAGTACTGGTTACTTATTCTTTTTTTATTCTTTTGCTCCTAAAGGAATTAATTTATCTCCCAAAATGTTTTGAATATTAATTGGAATTGTTAGTTGATAAAGTATCTTCGGAGTCCAACAGCCCATGAATTACAAAAGAATAATTGATGCTTGAATCTGGGTCAGAATGTTTTTTTTCTATGTAAAAATTTGATGCAGTTTTTTATTCACAAAATCTAATAAACTGGAGGGGGGGGTAATAAAGTAATTTAAATAAAAATTCAAATTTTAGCATCGAAAAACAAGCCATATACCATCTGAAAGATAATGAAAAGAATGATATAGCTCATGCATGTGTAGTTACTACTGTTTTCCTGAAAATTTGAGATGATGACAAAGAAATTTTAAATGTTTAGAAATAGTGATTTAGCAGCAGCTGGACTATTTACTTGGTTATCTTTATGATAAAAGCATTATTATCTTGAATATGTCAGAAACCAAATGTGGTATTATTGAATCAAAATTGAACAAATAATTATTTTAAACTTGTATTTAGTAAACTTTGACCATATGAAGTTGATTATGAATGGATAATACCCAAATATTTTTTTTTTCAAAATAATTTACATATACAGTGTCCATATTTTACAATTATGATGACCATATTTTTGCCACAGTCAAAATAAAGTTTGTAAGAATATAAAATTGATTGAATGAATATACTTTAGCTAACTTACATATTTTTAAAATTTATTATTATTTCACATTGCTGTTGTATGTGTTCAAAATATATTTTCGATTACTTACTGACCTAAAAGAATCTTTTTTTTTTTTTTTGCTTTGTAATCATTATTGATGAAATTCTTCTTGGCTTTTATATGGACAAATGAAAGCATTGATTGTCTTGCAAGAACATTGGTTGACAATTAATTGAAGTACTTTTATTGTATTTTTATTTCTCTAGTCAAAACATACTATTCTACATCCTATTCAAATTTTATGCAAACCCCCATTCTTTTTTCCTTTATAAAAGTCACAAGCTTCTCAGACAAGTATTGTTATGAATATGACTACCAGTCAGTCCGAAAGCATGCTGTTATAATAATAAATTAAGTTTGTCTTTTTATAATTTTGTATGCTTTTATTTTGAATTATTATATAATTAATAAACTCTACTAAACATTTTTAGTATGTCATTTTGAGAAAATGAGTGTTTGTGAAAAAACATTTTGAGATATTTAAAAAAAATCATAATAGTGAATAATCAATTTTAAATCAAAATAATGGATACAATTTCATGATAATTGCTACAGTGAATCTATATAAAGTTTCATCAGTAATTGGGGTAATGATGTATATGGTAAAAATGTAATTGTGCAGTGAAAAATATTCTTCGTGAAAATTAAAAAGTATGAACACAACACTTAAAAAAATGTGGATATTTAAGAAATCTGATTATTTTTATTATATGTGTCTTAATACTGTAATGAGCTTCAAATATAGTAACAAGCAAAATGAAATACTAATAGTGATCATTTATAGTCTCTTAGACATAATATTTTTTGATACTTAGCTACTATCAGACTACGACCTTAACATAGTTAATACATGAAATAAAATCCAAGGGTTTTATAACATTAACGTATGTTATTGTGGCATTATCTTTTTTTTGCAACATACAAAACTGAAAATTAAAATACATACCAATGTAATGTTTGTTATTGTTTTTACAAATACAACAAAGTAAAGCATCACATAATTTTATAACATAAAATTAACATGGTATCTATCTCTATGCTTGATTTCTATTTTGAGCATGGATAATCCAAGAACACTAGTAATAGTGACCTTGGATTTCACACTTTTATCAATCACTACTTCCTGCTGATGAAGGCCACAAGCCTGAAACTAGTCTGGTCTGAACTAACATTTCATTTGCTTTAGTAATAGTGTGAATTACTGCTGCTAATACAGAAGTTAAATGTTAGATAGGCAAATTGTGATGTTTTGTTTGATGTAATCTTTCTGTCATAGACCAAATATACCTGCACTTAGCATATAACAGAAATTACTGAAAAATATCATTGTTGATTTAGTGTCAGACTTTATGTACATATTGTTTTGAGGTTTAACCCTTAGGATTCTGAAAGTTTGATGCCATTAACTTGAATAGGGTAAATAAATAAATATGTTTGCCGATTGTCTATATAATTAACTGCTTCTCAGTGGTGAAGTCAAATACTTAGAATCTAATTTGGAGATTTTGTTGGCACTATTATCCAATATTTATTTATTGCTCATGCTTATATATATTGCATATGAATATCCACTTACATTCATGCACTGTTTCTGGGAGGAATCTGTGCTGACTATAAGATTTTTATTGGATATTAAATTGTTATATAAGGGCATTTATTATTTTTTTAAAAACCATTAGGTACAAAAATAATGAAGTTATAAGCAGCTCTATTTTGAGGCCTTTATTTGACTACAGTATGCATTACAAAATAATGGTTACATGCTTGAGATGTCATGCATCCATATCGCATTTAACTACAAGAATTCCATTCATTTGGCTAAGCATATTTTTTATTTTACTCAGTTTAGAATTGATTCTGGATATACATACAGGCCTCTACCACTCTGTTACGCCACAAATGGCTACTTTTTTAGTAAGTAAATACTCGGCTCATGTATGAATGTAATTCCTCTCTTACTAGTAGTGAAGGTCACATTATATTATTTTGACATTCATTTTGCATCTGAGACCCCCCCCCCTAAAACTATCTAGTTACTCATTTACTGACCACTATTAGATAGCAGCAGCATTGGCTGTAGACTATTCTTAGAAGAAAAATTCCATACTTGTTTGTAATTTGAAAAGTGTGAAAGTTGCCTGTATTTGAACCCTGTATCAAGGCAGTGATTAATCTGAATGTGTTAACAACTATCATGAAAAGTATAAAGTTTACTTGGCCTATACTTGAACTCAGGATCAAAGTCATGATAAATGGAATATGCTAACGATTGTTTGACTCTTGACTTTTTTTTACTGAGAAAGTTAAATATAAAGCAATGCCAATTTTTTGCATTCATTGATACAACTATTTTGAATACAGTTTTTTAAAAAAATATTAGCTGTCATGGACATGAATTTATTACTTTATTATATGGTTTATACGCCCGGTCTGGTTTAGTACCATAATAGAGTGGTAGATTCTGGAGTTTCGTGAATCATAGCTGCAGTTGCCATTTTCAACGTTCAGAATTTTTATAACTTTCTGAGAAATAAACCATTTAATTATTTATAATCATTTTCATCGGTGGAGGGGGGGGGTCTCCATCTTTTTGAAGAGAGAATCTCATCAATAAGTTTGTAATGAATAATGGATTCGAGCAATTGGGGTTTTAAATAAGTTATATTTAAATTCGTGACAGTTTTTAACTCCTAAAGCCAAAACCAAAAACTTAATCTTTTGGGTTTTTGATATACAATACATTGATGATTGTGCATTTTTTTTAACTAAGGGATCCATTCATTGTTTTTAGCATTTTAAATTCAATATGTAAAGTCTTGCATTTAGTAAGTTCTGTTAAATACATTTTAAGTACTTTATTAATTAATGACAGAAAAAAAATTATATTGATTTTAAACTTACTTTGAGAATGTCAGTCAATTGAATATCTTTGTAACTTTTTAACTAGAAAGACTACTTTGGTGTTGAGATGCAGCATAAAATGATGTAAGCTTCTCTTGATGTATTTTACAAATTAAAATAGAATAGTTCATTATAGTGATGTAACTACTTCAACTTAAATTATTTGTATATAAATATTGAAACGTTTTGCTAGATCTGGTAGGCCTTCTTTTACTCACTGTAAATTTAGTGAAAGTTAATCAAGTTATGAATACAGAAAATATAAATCGTTCATATTTCTATAAAACATAATTATATTTCCTTATTAACTGGCCAAACAATTATTTCAACTTATGCTAACAGTGGAATCAGCCTTTTATTATTTTTATAAGGGCGCCAGGATTCATATAAGAATCCGCTGAAATCCGTCGCATAGCGTCTCGAAAATTAAAAAGAAAAATGCTTTTAAAAGAATCGAGATCATATTTTACCATAACTAGAGTTATTTCTAGATATTATTATTCCTGGAGCTTAGTCAACACATATTGGCAAAGGTAAATTATATTTTCAAATCTTACTAAACTAATGTTAATAAATTTAATAATAATCATCAATAATGTACAATGAAAAGTTGATATTAGAAATAATTATTTTTATTCTAACAAATTAAAATGTTTAAAGATAAATTACTAATTAAATAAAACTGGAGAGAACACACTGCTAATCCAGACATGAATCAATTAATGAGGTAAAGTAATTAAAACAATTTAAAACAAACAATGTTCATTTCTTAAGTTTCTTTTAGAAAGTTCTTTTAATTAAAGTCTCTTTAATAAGAAAATTAGTGTCTCTATCGGGATTATTTTAAGCTTATTTTTAAGAATGGTTTGCCATCAATTTAGTCACAATCGGGAATAATGAATCATAGCTTATTGGTAAGTTTACGACGGTTATGGGTTACCATGCATGTTTTTTTCAGTGGGAGAATGAGCTCGGCCATCGGTTGTAAGTTGATCTCAGTCTATCCTAATGGTTGGTCACGAAAGCTTTTTTGACGTCCGTCTTCAGGAACGATATCAGTGAAAGCCCCGGTCCACTCCAACATGCAGAATTATTTCAGCATAGAGTGGTCCTGGATATAATTTTGTTATCCAAGACCAGCCAAAGGAAAAACAGACAAGACGTTGATCTAACTGGTCTCTTCCTTTTATACTCGAGGTCCAGTTTTCAGACTTATGTGCATGTTATTATTATCATGGTGTTTAGGTTTATAATGTGATTTTATTAAATTGACTATTTGATAGAGCAGTTCGTTGTTTGATTGGACATATGAAACGAATGAATGGTAACAAACTTTCAAAACAGTTTTATTGTGGTGAACTTGATTGTAAACAACAAAACCAATTACTCAAGGTTTTAATAGTTTTATAAATGTAGATGATAACAACAGGTTGAGATTGTTGATAGCTTAAGGGTTGATTGTTATTATTAACTTGATTGTAGCTTTTGTAGGAGTTTCAGGCCTATTTTATTTTAAAGATAAAAGTCACTTCGTTGCTTTAAAAGAATATATTTTATTGGTTTTATTAAGAAGTTGTAGCTGAGAGTTAAAAAAAACAGTTTGCTACAGAAGTTAAATGATTGCATATGATATATGCGGATATATTTATATGCACAGATTAGTATAGTCATTACAAAAATCACATTTTAATTTTTTTTTCTTTTTATTTTTGCTTTTCTTTCAGAATTAGAATGACATCATAATTTATGAATAGCGGCTATTGATGATGTAATAATGTATTGCATCTAAAGTTAATAAAAAATATAAAGAAATGCTTTTATTCACACATGCACTAAAAAGTAAAAGAAAAGAAAATGCATTAAAAAGTAAAAAAAAAACATTTTCTTTAGTTTTCACAGTATTTGTGATGTTATGTGTACAAACTGAAAAGATGTGTCACACTCATTTATTTTGGTCACATACTATCAAGAATACACCTGGGTCTCATTTTATGTGGTAGATAGCTTCCTCAGAAAACGCGCACAAAAGAAATCGCACAAAAATAAACTTAACTTACCTTGAAAAATGGGGATAGGTTCTCCTAATTTTCAGAAATCAGCATAAAAGCAAAGCAACAAGGAAAAATTATTTTAAAATTCGCATTAAAAAAATAAGGAAATAAAGAATGACATATTTGAAAAAAATTAATACAAGACAAACTTTTTTTATTTATTTTATTAACTACAGTATTTAATTTTACATTTTTTCATACATATTTTAATCATTACCTCTATGTGTTCGTTTGTTAACTGGTAAGAAATCAGATTCATGACATGATGTACAACTAGCGCCACTTTCAGTCTTATCTGTGTTATTGGTTTTCTGTTTCTATATTAAAAAAATGAGATTGCAATCAAAACAAAAAGATTATACATTGTCATTAGAAATATTATTTTCAGTTTACAAAATCAATAAAATCTTTGTTATTTAGTTCAACAATCTAAAAAATTATTTATTTCTGTTATATCTAACAAAATACGTTTTAAAAGTTTTGAATATTTATTGAAATATTTTTATACATAAGTATAAATCTATTATTATTATTTACTCATTAGTATAAGTAGGTTATTTATATAGAAGCTAAGATTCTAAATACAGCTTCAAGCCATATTCACGTTAGCTGCTAATATAACATTATATTTTTTAAAGAAAAGTATTTCAAGTCAAAATAAGTTATTAATAATTTAAATTTTTTTGATTTCTAATAAATATAGTGAAATATAAAAGATATTAAGAAGAAACATGAATCGCATAACTTCAAAATCTCATTAAAATAATCCGCATAAAACGAGACCCGGGTCTACTGTGAACGCGGCCTTTTTTTTTTTTACTTTTGGTGCTTTTATAGGAATAAAACTGTTTCTTTAATCTTTTTTTTATTTTCTCCTTTTTAGTTTTATATAATTTCCAAAATTAAATGTAAATACAATTTATTTTCACTAATACTGTTTTTGCTAAAATTGTTTATAAACTCTAAAACAGTGTATTGACATCGGGAATACATATGATGCAAAAGTTTCAATTAGATCTGAAATTGGGTAATAAGTAAAAATTGACTTACAATATTTCATCAAATAGGCAAAGTAGCAGAGTTAGTTAAATAAAAGCATAAAAACGAATAAGGTACAGTGGGATCATCCATATTGATTGTCACAAATCTATTGATTCACTCACCATCATTTAAAAAAAAAATTCACGTGAACTAGTGGCTGTAGATTTTTTTTTTTTATGGTTGTGGGGCTCGAAATTTACTCGTTTAAAATTACTTAAAGAATCGTACTTATTGCATTTTATTACTTATTTTTAATAAGAAGAAGAATGAAGAGAAAGCTTAGTAACTCTATTTTAGTTTATTTAATATTTTGTCTTCATATTTAACACAATTTTTATAAAGATTATTGTTGAACTACAGTATTGTCTTTCAAAATTCAATCCAGTTTTTATCAGATATGTTTAAATCTGTTTCTATTTCATAATGAAAATTTGTTAGTTTGTAATGAAACAGATTTACAAATGTTTATATATATTGCACAATAATTATTAATTGTAGTACTTAGTCCCATTGTAATTCATGTACAAATATTTATTATGAAACTCTCATAAAAAAACAAAAAAAAAACTTGATTTTATTACAATAACAAAAGAATAATGTGATTTTCACTTCATATATTCTTAAAATATGAATAACGGCATTGAAAAAGAAATGAAGTCATGTAAATACTATTTTATCAAATGTGAATGAAAGTGGTGGAAACTAATGTTTAATATAAATTAACACTTATTCTTGGGGTGTTAAAATCTGACAGAATGTCCTAAAAAAAAAAAAAAACATTTTTTAATAAACTTGCAAAACAATGACCTTTTTTTTTTTTGTAAATTGCCATTCTATTAGGTGGACAAAAAGTGAAGTTATCTGATTCCATATTGTTATATAGTAAATAAATCCAGAGCTGACATACTAGCAGTTATTTTTGTAAATAAGTTCATTAAAAAATGATTCTTTAGAAATGTGACTTGTGTCTTACTGTAGGAACTTACTTGAACTTAGTTACTCCACAAATAAGTCTATATGAAGTTATTATTAAAGAAGTTGTGGAGAGGCCGGAAGAAGTGTGAAAATTAAATTTAATGAAGAAAAACCTACGATTCTAGCTGAGAGTAAACTGAAGGATAGACAATGGGAGGTGTTTGACTTGAAAAAGTAGAGGAGTATAGACACTATTCTCAGCTTAAATATTTAATAGCTGTAATTTATTTATATGTTTATTAAAGTATTCAATCTAAAGGTAATTTGAAATAACGTGTAAAAAGTTACAATTAAAATTTCTATCATTTGACCCAACATATCACTTGTTTAAATTTTCACTTTACTGTTCATCCGATGTTATACTGACAGTAATCACAGGCAAGCCATGAGAAACCATGCATGAGTGAAGCCATGCATTGTTTTTTAATTTTAAAAATGTGATGGGATTCTTATTAGTTAATTATTGAAAGTATACAATTTATTATAATTATTAAAAACCAGTCAATACTTAGACAATCCCAATATAAGTAACAACCAACAATTTCAAACTGTTGTCAAGGCAATCTCCTTTTAACAATAAAGTTGAAATAAATACATTCATATCTTAATATATATATATATATATGTACTTAATAATAATTATATGGCAACAATTAAATATATTTATTATTTAATTTTTAAATCTTGAATGTTAACATAATTTATTTTATATATTTGCTGCAAATTATATATTTAATAGAAATCATTAAAAACCAGTCAATACTTAGACAATCTCAATATAAGTAACAATCAACAATTTCAAACTGTTGTAACCTTTTAACAATAAAAGTGGAATCCCATCTTTATTAATGGTCTAATATACTTATATAGACATTAAAGATTACAACTTGACCCCAGAGATCGAAATTATTAATACAAAGAAGTTTAAATAAACCTCTTTAAACAGGTAAATATAACCTATTATAAATATTTGTAATGTAAAGTTTTGTTTTTTCTTTTGGCTATATTCAGTTTATTTAAAACTAGTATTTCAAAGCAGATTGTTAAAGCTATTGTTATTTTTTTAAAATGTATGTCTGAAAAACATGTGAAATTTTTTTGGAGGCTAGACCTGGACCGAATATGTTAGTTTGGGATCATTTATATTTTGTTGCCATACTTTTTTGTACTTTATATTTTTCTGACTAGAAAATTCTGTAATCAAATTTATTGCAGATCAAATAAAAAAAGATGGAGTCAAACGTTGGTGGCCTAGCAGTTAGTATAGTTGCCTTCCAAGCAGCGGGCCCGGGTTCGCTTCCCGGTCAATGCTTTGACACATATATAAAAAAGATGCACCCAGTACTGATGGGTACATTTGATCATACTATTGCTTGCCGTTAATTGTTAAAATAATTTATTGACAGTTCATTTTGGAATTAATCATAATGATTTCAGAGGTCGTATTTTCATTTTTAAAAATATAGCATGAAAGATAAGAAACCACTATTCCTTTTAATTGTAATTTAGAACTTATGTGTGTGCGCGCGTGCGCATGTTTCTTTTAAAATCTCATTTCACAGCTTTTATTAAGCATAAACTTAAAGGATTTTACTGTAAAGAATTTTAGTTCCAACTGTCAGGCTATAGAATTAAAGCTGTGAAAAATGGGTCTCTTTATCGAGAAGATTTTAACTTTGATCTCAATGATTTTTTCAAAGTTGATCTCGACTCTAATAGTGCTTGAAAGGAAAATGATTCTGCTTTAGACTAAAAGACTTTGCAATAGAAAACAGGAATTATCTATATCAGTTTTTATTTAATTTTTTTTTTTTTTTGCGAGGGGGGTAATTTTTATTAGCGATTTTTTTTATATCTATGTCTATTTGCTATTCTGACAATGTATTTTTAAACATTCTAATGAATGGTTGCCTTTGTATATATAATTTAGGATTAATTTGAATCATTATCAAGAAAATAAAGTCACAATGATACTATGTAGACATGATGTTGCACAATCTGGAAGATATGAACACAAAAAAATTGCATAGTGACCATGAGTTGATGCATTTACTATTTGTGATAATATTTGGTTGAATGTTGTAAAATATATTCCATTTGATGATTATTCTTTTATATTACTGTGCCAGTTGTTTTATCTTGCGTTGTATTACTGTGAGTCCCATTGAAAAGATGACATTCTTTTTTAAGCTGGCTCTAATATCACTCACCTCGGAATTAATCTATATGTTATGTAATGATGGTTTAACTATTCACCACAAAAAATTTTAAATGCCACTATGTCTAGATCACAATTTATAATCCAGATATGTTAGCACTGTAAATTTTTGTGGCTAAGTAACTATACTATGTTGCTGTGTAATTACATTCACTGGTTCAGAAAAGGTGCTTTCATGTAACTTGGAGAGAGAATCAATTATTTTTTCACAGGGATACACTGTATATGTCACTCATGGCTTGTTTTTTCTTATAACTTTTTTGATTGATATTTGCCTATAAAGCACATGAAATCTTATTCACTTTTATTAATTTATATTTGATTGTTGTTCTGTACTTTCCAATATCTAGGTTGGGATGTGGAATGCACACCATCCATAATCTATTGCAATTAATAGTTTTGGGTAATGTAAATAGGCTACTCCTAATGCAAGTGTTAGGAAATCAGTGACTTGAAGTCTCACTTTTAATTCGCTTGATTTCCTGCATTGGCCTGGATTTATTATGAAAATGCTTAAATTGTTATACAGATTCATTTAAAAATTATTTAAAAAAATAAAAAATACTATTACTACTTCTCCCACATTTTTAATTTTAGGTTTTCTTTTATGCTATCTATTTTATTTTCAGATGTTTTGAAGATACTAACTGTTTTTTCTTTTAAGAATGGTTTGAAATCCATATGAAGTCTTCTTTTAAATTATTTAATTTGATTATATATACATATAAGAAATAATACCAATGCACACCGTTAGCTAAAAATTTGAATATAAAGTAGTGAATCACTCTTCTGAACTTTAAGATTTTTCATCTATGCTTTCTATGAGTAAATATAAAAGTCGTCTGTCCAAAAGATATCTCTTGAATTGTATGCTGCAATAATGTTAAATATTGAAATACTGACTTATTTAAGCAAACAATAATCTTAAATTGCTCATAAACCAACATGTTTAATGTATATCATAGAAAAAGAAAGACTGAACTTTAGTCACTTTAATCTTTGCAATCTCCCAACATAAATATATAAGAAATAACCCCAGTGCATATTGCTATGTGAAAATTCAAATATAAAATGTTGAATCATGTATATTAAACAAATTTGGGTATGAGCAATTGAAGATTATTGCCTAATTTAAATTTCACACTTTTTGTTCGAATAAATCCTCTTTCAATATTTAACATCGTTGCAGCGTACAGTTCCAGAGATACCTTTTGGACTGGCCACTTGAGATTTGGACTTTTATATTTGACATTGTATATATATATATCAGAAAAGTGTAATTATACATAAACATATGATTGAAGTGAATTTTTGTTTTTGATAATTTCAATTACTTTTAAAAAGTCAAGTAAATTACAGTGCAATCATAGATAATATATTTATACATTAAATAATAGACTTTTTTTTTTTTTAATATGAAAAGTTTGAAGTTGTCAGTACATACATTGAACTCAAAATCTTAGATTTCCCCCTTTTACCCTCCCAAAATTTTTTTCATGTAATATGTTACATCATTATCCCCAAGTTAGTTATGCTGTCAGTTAGTAGTTCAGAAATTAAATAACATAAACAATTTTATTACCAATTAGTAACACTTAAACTATTTATTTTAAACAAATTTGCTTTGATTAAATTATTGTGATTATTTGCATTGAAAATTGACAGTGCAAAAATAATGAATAAATGATATTATGAAAACAAACTTGTAGCTTGAAAATATTTGATTATCAAAATAGTTATTGTATTCTATATTTTGTAATAACATATGCTTAATGTTTATCATGGTGGATAAACTGTACTGAGAGCAAATAGAAACAATAGTTGCCTAGTGAGCTGCGAATGTTGATTAATTTCAGCACACAAAAAATGAATAAAAATGTAGACAAATGGTTGTGAGATGAAGGACCAGTAGTATTCCAGTGCAGAGCCTAAGAACAAGAAGATAAATTTTGTCTCAAACAGGAAATATTAATCCCAATGACTAAAGTTTAGAGTGTGTAAAATCTGTTAGATAACGATTGAACCTATTTCTTTTTTAACCCAAAGAGAATTGGAAAGGTTGGCTTTTGACCTCTAGCAGTAAGAAATTTTTGTTCTGGTGAAAAATTTTGATACTATAACAAAGAAAAGGCTTTTTAATTATTATTTATTTATACAAATTAAATATATTGATACAAAATTTCATTCTTCTCCTACTAAACCCTAGATAAGCTTTTATGCAGTAGAAATTGTCCAAAATATTTTATATATTTACATTTTTTAAATTTTGAATATAATACAAATATACAAATCATAATAACAAAACAATGTCATATCAATTATATATAATAAAATATTAATTACACCATATTTATTACCATCATTATTTTTAACCATTGTCGATCCACTGCAAGAGAAGTTCAATCCATCTTTTCTTATCTCCAGCCTCTTCTCCGCATCCCAGCACAATTCTTATTTTATCAATCCAACTCACATGGTCTCTTTCTAGGTCTTTTACGATCTCTTGGAATCTTTCAATTGCCAATCTATTGTCATATCTTTCTAGCACTATATCCAGCCCTCCATTTTCTTAATTTTTTCAGTGGAACACCTGTTTGTTCTCTCACTCATGTATTTTGTTTTCGATCTCTTGTTGTAACTCTTAACATCTCTCCATGCCTTGTAGTGTTTTTTGATGTCTCTATATTGCTCTTCTGTTAAGTGTCCAAGTCTCAGATCTGTAAGTAAAAATTGGTAAAAGACATTTATTAAAAACTTTTTCAAACACATAGACATATTTTCTTTTAATATTAAATTATTTCTACCAAAAGGACTTTAACCAAGTTTAATTCTATGATTAATTTTATCCCATTGTGTTTCCATCTGTAATAATAATCTGACCAAGGTATTTGTAGTTGTTAGCTTCTAACTCATCATAATCAATCTTTATTCTTTTGGGAAAAGTAATGTTTAATGGATTTTCTACCTTTAATCATATTTAATTACTTTCATAATAGAATTCTTGCAACATTTCTTGAAGCTTTGAAGCATTATTTACAAAAAAACAAATTATATCATCTGAAAAATCTAGGTGACTTAAATAATTTACTTTTACTTCCTTGGCTTTTCATTTTAAACAACTAAACATCACAACTAAATGCTACTGTAAAGAGAGGTTTATATCTGTGTCTTTTCATTTTAATCCACAAAATACATCTTGCAAAACTTCTGTAAAAGTTTTAGAGATATGAAATCATCCTATCATACACTCTTTTCAATATTATCATCACAGTCAATCATTATCAATCCACTATAGGATGAAGGTCTCTACAAATTTCAATCCATCTTCTCTGATCTCTAGCCTCACTTCTCCACATCACCCCTGTACACTTCCTTATTTCACCCATCCATTTTACATGTGATCTCTTTCTGGGTCATTTGCAATCTCTTGGAATCCAGTTTAAGATTTAAATTGTCAATATACCTATATGTATATAAATTGCTATCTACACAAATTCTTGCATTTTCTTAAATATATTTTTTAATTTGATTATAAATTATTAAATATTTTAGGAACATAATGATTTTTTTATTCTACTTCTATATTTATTACAATTTTTGCAACTACGTAGGAATCCATTTTTTTAGACTCATTTCCAACTGTTTTATATTAGATTTTTTTGAAAGTATTATCAAAAAAAATTTTTTTTAATAATTATATATTGAAATATATCATTAAAAAAAATAATATATTATTTTTGTAGCCAATTTTTTTCTTTTATGTATACACCTGGGTCTCGTTTTACGTGATAGATAGGTTCCTCAGAAAACATGCGCAAATGAAATCGTGCAAAAATAGACGTAACTTACCTTGAAAAAGGGGGGATACGGACTGTGATTTTTCAAAAATCGCATAAAAGAAAAGCACCAACATAAAATTACTTTAAAATTCACGCAAAAAAAAATAAGGAAATAAAATATGACTAATAAAAAATTTCAAATTTGAAAAAAATTGATACAAGACAAACTTTTTTTAACTATAATATTTAATTTTATTCAAAACAATATATTTTTATGCATAATTTACAGTAATTTATATTTTTTATACCCGTTTTAATTATTATCACTATTTGCCGATAAACAGGTTTGTTTGCAAAGTGATAAAAAATCAGATTCTTCACAAGAGGAAATACAACTAGCGCCAACATCACTCTCACGTTGTGTTAATGGTTTTCTGGTTACAACGTAATTAGTAATTAATCTAACAACTAAAAATTAAATTCTTATTTTTGTTTTTAATTTTTTAATTTTCAATTTTAATTGTGCCCACTGCTATTACTCACCTTTTAAAAATAAACTTGCGGACACTAAATGATTAATAATTGATTATGTTCTTTTTTAAAAAGCAAAAACAGAATGTGATTTAAAATGCAAAATTAACACGCACAATGTTGGAACAAATTTACATTATAATCTTGTAAAATTTAATGTGCGTATACATAAAATGTGGAAATCATGTTTTTGATTTCATTATTGCATAAAATCTTACTATTATAAAGCACTGAAAATATTGAAATTACTAATATGAAAGTCGAATTCCAATAATGTGCTATTACTTTTAATATACGTGAAATTTATTATTTAAAGTAATAGCGCATTATCAGAGTGCGACTTCCGGAGAAACCTGAATCACGTAACTTCAAAATCACGTTAAATAAATCCGCGTAAAAAGAGACCCAGGTGTATATATTTATTTGATTAATGTTATTATTATTTTTGTTATTGTTGTTGTTGCAATAATGCTAGTCTATTTTAATATTAGAATAGCTTGCAGGATCATAAAGTGTTAAGATTCACACAAAGATTATATACAACAATAAGAGTATTTAAAAGAAATATATCTTTGATTTTATAAAATATAACTAAAAAATGCCTATCTTTATTTATTAGAATGTTAATATGATGTATCCAAGACATTTTTTTCATCTATTATCATTCCAAGATATCTAATATATTCTAATGTAATATCTAAACTCCAAGTATATAAATTATATTTGTGGTCAATGAAATATTACTAATATATTCTACTTGTTTTACTTTTAGACTATTATTATTATATACACAATCGTGTGAAAGTAAGTATTAAATAAATCATTAAACATCCCTTATGCTTGCTCATAAGTATTATTGAAAGAGGCAAAACTCTCCATACAGTAGTGGCATTCAGTGCAAGCTAGGGTAATCAATGGTTGTCAGAATGCTTATGCATAAGCTAGAAACTAGTCTGAGGATATTGGATGAGTAGGCACTAGATAGGGATTTTATGCACAAGTCTTCTGGCATCCATTGATTACTCTGGTTTGCACTAAGTGGCACTGCTCTATGGAGAGTTTTGCCTGTTTTAATAATTATTACAGTTACGAGCATGCATAAGAAATGGTGATCATGTGATGTTTAATGGTTTAATACCAATCCTGCCTAATAGGATAGTGGTAGCTATGGTTATTAAAGAACCAAAGGCACCAAAATGAATGGATACTAAACTGATTTCAGATCTATATGACTATATAAGCTAATGAGCTTGGATTGAAAATATTGTTTTATTCTCATAGTTTTGTAATTAAGTAGAGATAAAAGGTGGCTTCTGAAAGGTTGCATTAGATCCTAAGATCTAGTGAGTGCAGTGCTCTCAGATCCAAGGCTTCTCACTGATGAAAACCACAAGCTAGAAACTAGTCTGGGGAAATTGGATAAGTAGGCATTAGATAGGGATTTTATGCACAAGCCTTCTGGCATCTATTGATTACTCTGGCTTGCACTAAGCGGCACTACTGTATGGAAAGTTTTGTCTGTGAATGTAAGTATATAGCAATATTTTTACATTTCATGTGAGGAGAACATTCCAACATACTAATAAATTTTATTAAGCATTCATTAGATTAGAGATTAACCACTTAATGAATAATATTTTTGTAGGATAATTTTCTCTATATTAATCTTATGCAAGGTAGGAATTGGTTTCCATCTACTTTTAACACCTTGTGAAAGGGTGTAATCATAACCACATGACCAAAGACGTATGAAAAGGATCTATGATTCCCAAGTTTCACATTTCATTTTGAACCAGCACTCATCAGTTGGCACATACTCTTATAATATCTTTATCATTGTTCATTTTATATATGTATATAGATAGATAGTAAATCACTGTAGTTTAATTGATGTGTCAAATGTGCTGCTTTCATAACTTTGATACAAATCACTTAATGAAATTATATTAATAATTTTTATTAGCCATTCGTTAGACTAGAGATTATCCAATAATGAATAATATTTCTGCGGTGTTATTTTCATTACACCACTCACACAAATTAGGGACTGGTTTCTATGCATTTTGGTACGTTTATAATTACATCTCTCCACAAGATATTAAAAGGGGATAGAAACCAGTCCCTATCTTGTGTGGGAGTGGTGTGAAAATTACACTACAGAAATAATATTCTAACACTCTCTCAGTTTAATTGCAATACCGTTTGTGCTTTGTAAAAATAAATATTATTAACATACATTTTGTTTTTTCTTCATTTATGTAAATCTCTCTTGACACTTTTGAATTGTGATATCAATATTATTATTAACATTCATAATAACAGTATCATCTGCATATTAATATATTATTGATACTTGAATATTAATATTTTAAATCATTTATAAAAGTAATAATGCAGTTAGTATAAAATCTTGAAGAGTTTTATATATATATATTTCTCATTACTTAGTAGTACATTTGATATCTTTGATACAACATATATATATTAGTTAAATAATTTTTGAATAATCCAAGAAATGGTCTTTCTAATTCCATAATTTTCTAAACTATAAATCAACTCTTTTTGTTCAATTCCATCAAATGCCTTACAAAAATCTAAAAAAAAATTTACTCAAATATTTTTTTTTATTTGAAACACTATTAATTTTATTTTCAAAGATATTTTATTTATTAATCAAAAGATTACCTTGTTTTTGGTAAAGGTTTACTATAGCGGCCCCAATATGTTGGCCCTCTATTGTTTAAAATTATAACTAAATTGTTTGAAAATCTTACGTATATGCTACTATATTACAATTACATTAAAATTTATTCAAATGTAAAAAATAATAAAAAAAACATTTACCTTTTTAAGCATAATTGTGTCCTATGCATATTAGGAAGTTGGAGAAAAAAGCAGTATTGCTGTGTCTACTCCGGAAGGCAAATTCATGCGTGTACGAGCTCTGCTGGTACCAGATTGGAATTTCAGCTTACTCTTTGCTCTCATCCACATATTTTCAATATTCTGGGTGTGTATGCGTTGGTCTTCGGGATGCACGAAGTTGTCCTGATGGATGACAACCGAATGCATATACACATCATTATTGAGAGTGCTGATGTTATTGTATGCAGCCCAACCATCTGAAATAATGTGCACACCTGGTAAAATATACGGCTGTATCAGGCTCTCCAGTGTATCAGCCGTCCTGTCTGGAACTTCTGTCAAGAAGCACTTTCTTGATACTCTTTCTATATCACCAAAGACCATTTTTTCCAACTATAAAACTGTACACATGTGCATGTAATTCGAACTGTTAAACACAGAGGGTGTCTTTTTTTTGTAACGTGCTATAAATGTAGATAGTTTAAATTCTTAACTTTCTAATAAATTAAAACTAATTCTTTTAATTAATGTCCTGTAATTAATCCAACATTCAAATTCTTTAAAAAGGTAAATGTTTTTTTTTTATTATCTTTTACATTTGATTAAATTTTAATGTAATTGTAATATAGTAGCATATACGTAAGATTTTCCAACAATTTAGTTATAATTTTAAACAATAGAGGGCCAACATATTGGGGCCACTATAGTAAACCTTTACCTTGTTTTTTGGTATACATCCAATGTGTATAGAGATTACATGTCATTTTGGAGATACTTACAATGTTTGTGACCCAGATTCTGCAGCATTAGGGATCATGTGGCTATAAATATATTATAAGGGATAATCTTTTTATCTCTTTCTCTAGTAGTGTTTAAATTATAGAAAAATATGTTTATATGTGTTCTTGGGCTATGGTTGCTAAGTTTATCTGTAATAATATACATATTAGTGTTTCTTCCTTCTACAAATTCATATTGGTTTTTAGTAAAAAAAAAAAAATTTTTTTTTTTTAAATTTTTTTTGATAATTTATCAAATTAAGGAAAAATAGATATAGCTTTATAGTTATCAAGTTTATTTTTATTCCCAGTTTTAAAACTTGTCTTATTATAGATGTTTTTAATAATATAGGAAATTTACTACTAACTGTTATTTATCAGATAGTGTTATTTTTTATATATATAAATTATCGTTATTTATCTATATCTGGATTTAATAATTTCTACATTTTTTTATTATTTCTTATAATTCGTCAATTAAATTTGACATAAATATTAAATGTCTGTTAACTATTCTAATGATTATTTATGTTTTTGAAATATTAGCATAATAGTTAGATTTTTATTTTATTTTATTTTATTAACTCTATCTAAAACATGGAATTAAAAATGTGTTTGCTAGAAAAAAGATGTCATTTATATTAAAGTGATTTTTTCAAAAATCTTATTTATACAGTTGGATTTTCTTTAATAATATTTTTTTTATTTTGTTTAAGATTATCCTTATTTTCAACACAAATTTTTTTTATAAAATAATAATTTTTCTGTTCTTATAATAGAATTGATTCTAATTTTTAGTATGTAAATAAATCATATTTTGTTTACATGTTCTTTTTAATTTTTATTCCATAATTTGTTTTTTCTTGGATTAATTTTAATATTTTATTATTTATCCAATTTTCATTGTACTTTATATATATATTTTTTAATCGTAACAATTTCTTGTGACTTTTTATGAATGACTTTGAAAATGTCTCCAAACTTATTGTATGTAGTATTATTGTCTTTAATTTTTTTGACTTTATTCCAATCTGTTTGTTTTACAAATTTACAAAATTAGTTTATCATTATACAATATCTATTTATTTTCAACTATTTCTAATATGATTTTATTACGTTGGAATTTGTTTTTTGTTATACATAAAACTAAAATAATGAACAGCAGCCTTTTCTTTAAAATTGCAGTCCATACATTATTTTCATTATTGTATTAATATGATCCTTATATGAAGAAACTATATTATTCATTACAATTTCTTCTCTTATACACATTTTAATATGATAAAATACTTTATAATAACCAATGCATCTATACATTCTGTAATAATTTTAGACTTTTTACACCAATCAATATTCATATTAACTATTAATATTGTTTCATTATTAATTTATCTAAAACCTTTTAATTAAGATTTAATTTGTCTACAAACATTTTATCATCATTACCCGGTGATCTGTATATCATTAGTAACATAACTTCTTTATTTTATTCAAAAGTTACACATATTGCTTCAAAGATAATAAATTTTGAAGTTTTTCAAAAATATATCGGATCTAATAAAAATTTATACACTTCAATTTTTTTTATAATTTTTACATATGCAATTTTTTAAAAAAATCATATAAATTAACTTCATTTTTTATATTTGTTTTAGTTAATATTAGGAAATCAATTAGTTTAAGGTAAGAGTATATGATTGAAATTAATTGGTCCCATTATATATATATATATATTTAGATGAAGAATATTATAAACATTATTTTCAATATTAGATTCTTTAACTTTTACTTCCCAATGATAAAAAATGTCTTAAAAGTTCTTTATACACATATCTTCAGTATCTTCCAGTTATACAATTTATCCGTTTTGTACTAAAATACATTTAGACACAATTAATATAGAACTCTCAAATTATTAACATAAGAGTTTACAAATTATTAATTTCATTTTAATTATTTACAAAGAAATCAAGTCATATGTCATATGACCTAATTTAACAAGCTTGTATTACAAATGTTAAATATAGAACTCACAAATAAACTCTTAACAATCTTTCTTCAGTGAGGTGCTATTTGTGAGCTCTATATATAACAGTTTAACTTTTTTTTTTTTGCAGAATTTGTATCTGTTTTAAGATTTGTATATATATTTTGTTTTGCTGTATTTTTAGTTTTCCGTAATAAATTTTTATTTATTCTTTGATGCTTCATTAATATATATTTTTTTATCTCCTTTATTTTCTATAATTAAATCATTACACATGTCTTTATTTTTCAAAAAACATATTTTTTTTATTTAGCTATTTTCTAGTATATTTAATATCTTTAAATTCAAATTTTAAAACCAAATCTTTTCATTTAGCAATTTTATTATTTACTCTTTATTTATATAGTTATATTTGCATTATCAAAGGCTTTCATATACAATTTATTCTTAATTAGATTAAATATATAAAAAATATTATCATTTTCTTTAATGATTAATTCATTATTTCAATACAGGAGACTAATTTTGTTTCTGTTAATTTTTATCATCTTCCGTTATTAACTGTCTATTTTTTAATTTTATCATTTTCTTCATTTTTCATCTTCATATTTTTTTAATTTCATATTTTATTTTTCATGATTAACACATTTTACATTAATTTTATCTTTTTTTTTAATTTTTTCTCTGATCTTTATGCACATTAAAATAACCAAATCAGAAGAGAGATTAGTGAAGTATGTAATAATTTGGATTTCCAGGATTTGATTTGATTTTTTCAGATGTGCATATAGAAGATACCTTGTATGCTATTTTTTATTTAGTTAGTTAGTTAAAACAATATTTTATTATGAATTCAATTGCTCACACATATTATAAATAGAGTTTTTGATGTAAAATATTTATTTCATATTGCCCATAGATGGTGTTGAATCACATCCTTTTTGCATAGTTGTAATGTTAATAATCTTATTTAATTTATAATTATGTAAATTGTAATCTATTTAAAAGCACATAGAAATTCGTTTAGCTTTTTTTAAAAAAAAAAAATCAAATATCTGTTTTAATGCAAATAACTAACTACACCACATGATTTTCTGACAGATGGAATTCTAGACATCATAAATATTTAAATATTTCAGAACAATGATTAGAAAATTAGCTCCTGAAATTAAACTTATATTTTAAAAAAAAATTAGTGCAAATATTTGTAAAATATTTATAAGTATTTTTTTTTTTTAAAAAAAGATTGTCATTCACATGTCAGTATAATCTTAAACGTTACAGTTTGAAATGAATTTTTTTTATTTATTAAGAAAACGAAAAGCCAGAAATTTAGTTGTTTTATCAATTTATTTATACTTCAATCTACAAATTCATGAATGTCATTAGCGTCATACCTTTTCATTCTAAACTGTTACTACATTAATTGAATTATGATAATTGGAATACTGTTATAGGTCAGAGAAGAGAAGGCAAAATTACAGATTATAAATTAATGATAAGAAATAACAGAGCTAAAAAAAATGATAATTTTTATAGGGAAAGTGGAATTGTAATAGAAATATATGATTTAAAAACCACAAGAGGATAATCTTTGTCTAAATAAGTTCACATATTGTATTGTATCCACATTAGGTTTAGGAATAATGTTAAGAATATATGCGTAGATCTTGGAGCTGAGTTTATTAATGTGAGTTGACACTAATTTTTACGAATAGAATAATGTCTATGTTTAAAAAAGCATTGGGCCAATAATAAATTAAAGGTTTATTAAATAAAAAATTTTAAATCTATTTGATAGGAAATAGGTGCGGATAAATCATATTGAATTCAAATGAAAAATAAAAAAATTTTAGCAGTAATTTATAAATGGCTACAATGTAGACTATAATTTATTGAGAAGTCTTGGATCATTACTAAAATTTTAGAGAGAAGATGGAAAAATATTATCAGGCAGGACTTAGTATATATGTAGAACGCTCAATAGAGTAATTGGAATATAGGTGTAATGAGGTAATGAAATTATATATGGTTGTATTCAATTTATAGAAGAAGAAACTAATGTGATAGGCAAAAGCAAGGGAAGAATAATATAATAACAATCTTAAGAGTATAGACATTAAAAAAAAGAGTTATGCATAATTGAAAGATGAAATCATAAAACTTTTATCTAAAAAGAAAACTAGCAATGAGAATTGGTAAGGTTTCTTTTAAGATTTCTGGAGAGTTTTAATTAATTACTTGGCATTCTTTTTGCAATGAAGTTTAAAGATTTTAATTTGATCTCGCTTGTATAATAGCTCAGATGCGCATTTAAAGAGCTGTTTGAATTTACAATGACTATAGAACAGTAAATGCAAAAGAATGAATGAGAAATATCATTGAGAGATGTCTAAAAAGATAGAGATGAATATTATTTTATTGATTTTATAAATACATTGCCAATGGTTGGTGAATTTTGTAGATAGTTTGGAATGAAAACAACTACACCAAATTCTAAAGCAGTGAATACATATAGCTATCATAAAAATGGAGACAGAAATTTATAGTTTAAAGTATTTAAGGCATTGATTAACATATAATAGAAGGAAAAAGACAGAACCACAGTATAAAAATAAAAATTATAATGGATAAATGTGCTTTTAATAGCAGTAGGTAATTATTTTGTAAGTCATTAAAATTAGTACAAAGTCATGTTAATAGTTTTGATATATATAAAGTCTTGGGGGGAGGGGGTTAAACTGCATATTATTTTGTTTAAATTCCTAGCATTTCAACAAAATATCATTCACCATTTTCACGGTTAACCTCTTAATGAAGAGCTGCTAGATCTTAAGTAAGTAATAAAGAGATTGAGAGTAAAGTAAATCATTCTTAGATATATTTGATGGTTAATTATTCAGAATCGGTGGATTAACAAAATTCTTATTTCCTTCAGTTTTACAATTGATTAATTTCAAATTGATTTTAGAAGAAAGAGATAAAATAAATTAAGGCTGGAATACATTATGCTTGATCAGATTTATTTAAAACACCCAGTCTTTTCATTTGTGGTTCTCAAATAATATTTTTCTAAATTAACAAGTATTTTAGCATTATCAAAATCAAGTGGGTGACAATTTCTAAAGAATGCAAAGTAAAAGCTTATATATTTAATTTTTTTCTTGAAGGCATTTTTATACTCCCTAATTCTGACATTAGTTTGTCTATTGAATTAAATAAATGTGGTGAAGCACAAAATAAAATAAAATGAAAGGTTGAGAAAAAGAAATATTTTAGTTTATGAAATTGATGATGAACCAATTGTTAAATCTATAGAACTGTTCAATGTAAATTTTTTTAATGTAGTTCTGAATAAAGCAAAATAATCATTACAAATTCAATGAACAATTAAAAAAATCTTATGGATTTATTAGGATATTTGGAAAAATGGAAAAAAAAAAAGCCAAAAAACATTAGCACATTTAGAAAATTCCTCAGATGAATTCTAAAACTACACAAGGCTCATCTACTGATTTTGTAAAGGAGATAGATTTAGGTGGCAATATGTTGGTCCGCGGTATGGAAAAATTTAATGGTTATTCTTTCATTATAATTTTATGGAAAGCCTTCTAAAGATATTTCAATTTTTAGCAGAAAATGATGGAGCTACAACTTTTCCTAATCTCTTCATTCATTGCTTCTAGAAAAGACATTTTCTATGGTAAAACTCATAAAAAAAAAAATTACTTAAGGTCAACTAAGGCCCAAGATGGGCCAAAAGTTTAGCAATCCTATCAGCTAGATTCAATTTTAGAAGACTTCTCTGAGCAAATAGCTAGAAAATGTTTTTAAACATTATTTTATATTATTTTAGTATAGATGATATTTGTATTTTAAATCGTATTATTCAATTATTAATTCTTTTAAATTTAAAAATGCATATTTATTTATAAAAGTTAAAACCCATATTTTGAAGAGCCACACAAGAAATATCCAGTTGGGTCCCTCCCGCACTTAGCACTTATTGAATCCGGCTTTATCTACCCATTCATTCTGCTATTAAAGCTAGATATAAATTATTAAAATATAATTAAATGTAATATGAAATCATGTGAAATATAGCATTGATGTTTGTTTTTTGTTTTATAAAATAAAAGTTAAAATAAGCGACTGTCATAAAGAAATTAGTGTATATATATAAAACGAAAAGTTTCAGAAATATTGTCTTCTTTTTTTTTTTTTTTTTAATTTAAATATTTCATTTATAAATATTATTTAAATTCAACCCTAATCAAAAAAGTAGGGCAATCATAGCCAGCCAGAAGTTTTCAATCTCAATTCATTAAACATCTGTGTTAATTAGAACTGTTGTCTTAGCCGAAGGCTAGCTTAAAAATTCCAGGTTTAGTGAAAGCCCCCTCCCATCAGCCAAAAATCTGATATTAAACAAGGTGTGCCGCGTCCTTGTCACTCAAATTTTTTTATATGTTGAAAAGCACCACTGATATTTAAATTATTATTATTTAAAATAATGACCGAGTAATATATTAACAGACAGAAAGACAACATAATTCTATTGTGAAATTAAGAGTTATTAAATTATCTTTTCTCAAGAGTTAATCTATTATTTATATCAGTATGTTTTAAATATTGTTAGCAAAATCAAGTTGAGCATAAAATATTTTAATAAGTTAAATAAAAGTAACTGCAAAATATGAGAAGAATAGATAAGAATAATTCATAATATCCATTTTATTTTTAATGCATGTGTATATGTTATATTTTTGTCACGTGATCCACTAATTGAACATATATATCTTACTATTGTTGTCAAAACTTCTTCAGATGTCATTTTACTGCGATGCAGAAAGCAAAAAAATTAAGCCTCATTTAAAAAAACTTAGGCCACTTATTTAAAATGTTTTTTTTTTTTTAAAGAAAAAAAAGAAAGCTATAATAATTATTCTAAGAATTCTAAAAGATGAAAATTAAAAGCTTATTAAGATTAAATATTCTAATAAATATTCAAACAAATAAAATAATAATAATGTAAAAGTGAATTAAGTTTAATAATATTTCTGTAGTGTAATTTTCACTAAACAATTCTCACGCAAGTTAGGGACTGGCTTCTATCCACTTTTAACACCTTTGTAGATGTATGATTCCCGTGGTGCGCAATATGGGTTTCATACATGTTTTTTCACAACTCTTTTATCCTATGTTTATGATTATACCGTCCACAAAGAATTAAAAGTGGTTTAAAATCAGTCTCTACCTTGCCTGAGAATGGAGTCCTGAAAATTACACTACAGAAACATTATTCATTAAGTGGATAATCTCTAGTCGAATGACTAATAAAAATTATTAATATGAATTAAGTTCAAAATACTATATTTGTATTAATAATAATAAGATGCGTGATTATTTCAAAATCATGCAAACATACATAAAAGAACCCTTAAGGCCTATATCCATCCATGATTACGTATTTGCTATCCTTATTTTGATACTGTATATTTGAATGTCTTATCTAACTAGTAATAAAACAAGCAATTCTTTCCATTGATGTATTTATTTCAAGCAAGCAATGGTAATATTTTATAACTTGTACCAGGTTGTTAAAAATAAATATCTGAATGGTTTTTATTGCTCTAAGAGTTAATGAGAAGCATGAGCACAAGGGGCCAATACTGGAGCTAATCTATAGACCTTATCTTCCAATTTGACTAAGGCACTACCACTGCATAGAGCTGTAAGGTTGTTTTAAATTTTGAATATTTTAGTCTATTATTAATTTGCTCTTTGCTTTTTTTTCTTTACACTAGTATTAATAAAAGATAATTATTCGTTTTTTAAAAAAAGCTTGAAGTTATATCTTGTCAGTTTTTTCCATTACTTCTAGTTATTGCAACAATATCAATTAATTGTTTATATTATAGTAAATTAAACTTTATCAATTTCTGTTTTATTTTTCAGGTTTTTTTTTAATTAATTCTTAGTATTTACTTAATATATACTTTCTTATTAAGTCTTAAACAATTGTTCCAAATATTTTCAACTACAAAACTTTTGATATGTTCAGTAGAAATCAGTTGACTGGTATAATCTTAAAAAATCAGATATAGTAATTTTTTAATTGAGGTTTAAAATGTATATCTGGGCTGGAGATAATCCCTAGTTTAATAAATGATTAGTGATAATCATTACTGTATTTATCTAGAGTGGATGGTGTCAAAGTTGGGTTAGAGTCAGATTGACACTTTTTTTTTTCAAAATTCAAAAAATTTATTAGATCAATTAGAATACATTAATAGGAACACATGGAACTGATTTATCTTGAAATAACAGTGGAAAAAAATCTCTAAACCATTGGAGTTGACAGTCACCATGTTTGAAGTTTACGGAGCATTTGGGCCTGTAAAGTTCACCAAAGCAGTTTGGCACTTTTAAATCAAAATGTAACAATCTTACAACAGTTCTGAAAGACACTTAACAACTACTTGTTTCACACTTTCTCATAGCTCATCATCAGTCCACTTATTACTGTTTGAAAAAAAAAAAAGATTTTTCAGTTTTGTTTTTTGTGTTAAGGTAAATTATTTTTTTATTATAATAAAGTTGAGTCATTTCTCATTGTCAGACTATCAACAAACTGTAATATCCTATCGTAATATACTATTAAAGCTTTTAAGGAGACAAATTTGATTCTTTAAAATGTATTTGCTGTAATAGTGGTGTCCCACAAGCAATAAGAGCTCTCTTTCTTTGAATTCTCTTAATTTAATGTAATTGGGGCAATGACACTAACAAAATAAGCAGTAGTGTACCATTATGCAAGACAGGTTTTAATATTATTAACCTTTTGTTGACAATGAGAAATTCCAAGAATAGAATATATGAAATTACTGATCTGCCATTCAAAAACAAAAATTGCTGCTATCCACTTCTATTGAAGTTCCTTCCTCTGGAAGACAAATTTCACTAAGAGCAGTCATATTGATAGCTTTTTAACTCGTCTGTATCAAATAAATTTTGTACATTCCACGCACCCATGTTTACAAAAAAACATTTATAATACTTGTTAATAGTACCACTGCCAATTGATATTATTATTGCCATCGCTGAGATGAATAATTTGCTAAACACGACAACCTCGACAGATTGTATGAGACGAGCCATCTTAACTCATATTTCTCAGACCCCTTCCACTTCTGTGATGGGTAAGGAAATTTCTAAATAGGGTTGCCTAACAATATAATCTTTGCAAGCTTATAACTCCTCTCCCAAATCCAGTTCCAAACAGAATTACTAGTAATTATACTGCCTTAAGACACAATAAAGAACTCCCATTTAAGCCTGTCCATGTCGATGCTTTCTTAATTCTTGAAGGTTTGAGTTTTTAAAAAATGTTAAAGAAAATTGCAGACGAAATCTGTGTGTGCAAATTAATGGATGTAAATGTGGTTGCACAAACAATTCCATTGTCATAGTTAGTATCAGCAGATGATCGATAACCTGAGAGGCTCACGGTGATCCAGAACTAAACTAATTGTAGTGACTGAAGAAGCAAAAGCCAAGCAGAAAAGTTTGTATCAGAAACCTTACCTAGCATTAGATGAACCAATGTACTATGTTTCTAGGTAGGATGACGTACTCCTGATTGGGCACTCATGTGTTATTCACAGTTGACCACATCCAAAGATCATTCCACTACACCTTTGGAGTCTATTGATAGTCTGTATACAGTTCCCCAAACCATAATGCAAACTAAAATATAAATTAATTATTTAATATAAAGCTTTTGGAATTTACACTAATCATATTTTTGTACCAGTTTTCATATACTATGCTAAAATAAATTAATTGGCAATTGGATTTGTTATATCATTGTTTGATTTTTTTCTAATTTACATTGAAATACATGTATTTAGTTGTAATATATTCAGGCTACAGCCATGATAAAAACAATCATTTAAATTAGGGAAAATCAAAAATATAAAAATACGTATAAAATTTAATTGCTACACTACCCATATTTTATATAAATCTAAAATTCATATTTTAAAAGTATTAGATTAAAATATAAACTTTCATATCCTAATAAAAATTCACAGATTATTCCATTAATTTCAGAACTCTGGCTTTCTTGTAAGTTGACATTCAAGAGTAGTCATATCCACACTAGAAACCTTACCGTGCCTTGCAGTCTTATTCTGAATGATATTTTTTTTAGCTTAGAAGTTGGCTTTTACATTTCTAATTTCCTTTTGCTAATGAATTTTTTTAGTTAATTTCTTTATCTTTCATTTGAATTATGACTATCGGATAATATATACATGCTTGTAGGCTCTCTTTAACTTTTTTTTAATGCTTATATAAATAGTGGCAAAATAGTGAATGTTGATATGGTATCTATAAAAAAAGGTACTCGCATTCCATGATACAGCCGTCATAATAGTGAAGGAAGTTTTGCATGTCTACAGGTACTGGGTTATGAATTTATTTTAGCACAATACCTATAGACATTTCTGATAGAACAAAGGGATTCGGAATTTTCATCCATATCCATATGTTGCAACAATTTTAATTAACTACTTTGTAATTATATCCCCAAGATCATTGAAGTTACTAAAAGACACTTGACAATCTGTAATCAGAATGCCATTATATTGTATCTAAGACTTCCACTTCAGTTAAATTTAAGGCGCCATCTATCTTTGAATAAAAGCAACACTAAGGTATCATTAGAGAATTTTACAAATTGGCACCAATCATCAAGTTTCTAGTTGCATATAGAAGTTCACTTTTTTTATTGTTATTATTAAAAAATATCTATAAAAATTTTTTTTTAGGAAACAAATACATATTAAGGGGGGGGGGCTGATTGGGTAGCTAAAACTATCAAAGTAAGAAATGCATCAAAATTCATTGAAATTACCTATAATTATTTCCAAGATTTTTAATAATTCAAATCAGCAGTATTTGGACAGATTTTTATTTTTGAAGCATTATTGCTAGTAAATTGCATTTACTTTTGCTCAATTAATATTGTTTATATATATATTTTAAATTAATCTTTTTAAGCAACAAGTGCTGGAATACTTTCTAATTTATTTTTTTTTTTGCTGTTTATATTTAATCAATGTCGAGCCACAAATTGTGAAATATAAAAATGATCCTCACATGATCACCATTTTTTATGCTTGCTACTGTATTGAGAGTTTTGCCTATTTTAATAACAGTTATGAGCAAGCATAAGAAATGGTGATCATGTGATGTTTAGTGGTTTAATACCAATCCTGCCTAATAGGATAGTCGTGTATATAGTTATTAAAGAACCAAGACACCAAAATTTATGGGTACTGAACTGAGTTTGGGTTTTCAATTTTATTCTCATAGTTTTGTAGTTAAGCAGAGATAAAAGGTGGCTGCTGGAGGGTTGCATTAGATCCTAAGATCTAGATGCAGTGCTCTCAGATCCAAGGTTCCCCACTGATGAAGGCCACAAGCCAGAAACTAGTCTGGGGATATTGGAAGAGTAGGCACTAGATAGGAATTATATGCACAAGCCTTCTGGCATCCATTTATTATTCTGGCTTGCACTGAGTGGCACCACTGCATGGAGAGTTTTGCCTATTTTAATATAAAAATGATAAAAAAATAATAATTTAGCAAATATTCTTTGATGTAGGGAATGCATGGGGGGGGGTTCTGTATAAAATTAAAATATTCATTTTTTGTTTTGTTTTTTTAATATTTTTTAATCAACAACAACAGGAATACTTTTTAACAATCTTTTTGTACCATTATAATTATGAATTAGTGTTTGAGAGAAGGCATTCATGTCTATAAAATTTACGAATTTAATAAAAGATCAAGAATTAAATTGTTTCAGAAAATCAATATTCAAATTATTTTTATAGAAAAAATTTAATTTATGGTCCTAATGTTTTGGGGTTGTTGTTTTTTTCAAATACAATAATTGCTTCTCTTTTTTGTGTGTTATTTATTTACTTTTATTTGAAACTGTTTAATGATTTGAAAATGATGAAATATATTTTATTTTTTATTAAGCAAACTCTTGTTTTTTTATTTTAATTATGATAATATATTTTATCTTTAAAAGTTATTGTCATGTTTGTTATATAAGCAAAATTCTCCTTCTTATAGTAAAGACGTTAATCACTTCTTTTCTATTGATAAATCTTTCATGGAAACAACTTAATATTCAGCCAATTTACATTATTATAGTGATTAATAAATACAAAATCAATATTCATAAATATAGTTCTATTATTTAAATAAACTTTTATATTAGTATTATAATATATATATATTCACTCAGTGTTTAAACATTAATCTAAATAATATTATTTCATCTTATATTATGACTAATACATATAATCATTCAAAAAGAGGATAGGTGCTCAGAAGATATAATAATGAATAAATAAAACCTAAAGAATCTTTTTTTGTGTCTTATCAATTTTTATAATAGTATTTTCTATATAAAAGAAAACTGTAGGGATAACATAATTAAAATGGGAGAGTTCACTTTGACATTTTGTATGCATGTGTTTATTTACTTAGATGCACTGTATTTTCAATCTTATTTAATACATTGGCACATGTTATGAAAATTACTTCATGATGTATGATCAACTCTTATATTTGCATCATATTAAATAATATTGAAAATACTATAGATGATACATAAAAGTTTTCATGTTGCTCAATTCTGTTTCATATTGACAGCACCATTTAATTGTTTATTATATAGAAATGTAAATTCCTCCAGGATTAATCCTTCTGAAGTTAGAACTCCTACTACACTTTTAATTGAGCTTGGGAGAAACTAAAATTTGATGTCAATTAAGTAAAAATGATTGATTTTATTTTTATATTTTAAACCTTTTTTATAAGTTTTTAAAGTGATTTCATTCCATATAGCTACATATAAATATAATAATTTTACTAATGCATTATAGAGTGATCTTTGTTCATCATTAATTACTGATCAATAATGTGATGAATTAATTTATAATGAGCCATAATCATATACTTAAGGAATGTGTGAGCATTAATAATGATGTGTATTACACAAGAGTAAAAATATTTACATTAAACAAGTTATAAATTGAAAAAACACCCAAAGATTCACGTCTCATTTTATTTTTTTTTTGTAATTTTTTCATTAATAATTTTGGCTTCAAATTTGAAAACAAACTTAGAAAATAGATTACTTTTAAATGACCTATTTTTGCAGTACTTAATCACTTTCGGCTTATCTTCTCTATGTTGTGGTTTTCTGTAATGTTTATTTGCTGTTTGATATCTGAAGGTATGACATTATTTGCTTGAGTCTTTGTTCTCGGCTCTAAAAGTGCTTGTGAGAGATCTTTAAAATGTTTTTTCCTTTATATCACTTCAAAAAGAAAAATTGTATATTTTCCACTGTTTATTTATATATGATTATTTTTCCTAATTATTTATTTTATGATAAATATGTTTATAATTAAACTTAGATTTTATTTGGAAATGCTTCCAAATAAGACGAAATGAGATAATTTTAATAACATTAAACAGCGAATTATGATTGGCTAAAATCACGAATGAATATATTATAATCATAACAATATATTTTTTAATATTTTAATAATTATAAGTGGCATTTTAAATTTTAAAAAAATTTTGTTGCTTTATAATGTCTTAACAATAATTCATTATGATTTTAGAAATGGAGTTTAAATAAAAAATATATTGTTAATATATTTTTATCAGTAGTAATCAAATGCTTATATATATATCATTAAACATCACATGATCACTATTTCATACTAGCACATAATTGTTATTAAGCAATTCAAAACAAAGCAAAACTCTCCATATAGTAGTGCCATCTAGTGCCTACTCCTACTCATCCAATATCCCCAGACTAGTTTCTGGCTTGTGGCCTTCATCAGTGAGGAGTCTTGTATCTGAGAGCACTGCACCTAGATCTTAGGATCTAATGCAACCCTCCAGCACCCACCTTTTAACTGTATTTAACTACAAAACTATGAGAATGAAATTGAAAACACAATTAATATTTTCAATCCAAGCTCTATAGCTTATATAGTCATATGGGTCTGAACTCAATTCAGCACCCATACATTTTGTTGTCTTTGGCTCTTTAACAACCATAGCCACCACTATCCTATTAGGCAGGATTGGTGTTAAACAACTAAACACCACATGATCACTATCTCATACTAGCACATAATTGTTATTAAGCAATTCAAAACAAAGCAAAACTCTCCATATAGTAGTGCCATCTTGTGCTAACAAGAGCAATCAATGGATGCCAGAAGGCTTGTGATAGGGATTTTATGCGCAAGCCTTCTGGCATCCATTGATTGCTCTTGTTAGCACAAGATGGCACTACTATATGGAGAGTTTTGCTTTGTTTTGAATTGCTTTATATATATATATCATATTACTTTTTTTTTTGTTTGTTGAAATAATTTAAAGAGTGTATTTAATTTGTAAACTTTAATTTGTAATAAATAAATTAAAAATTTTGTGAATTGCAAATATAGCTCAAATGGTTACTAAGATTTTCAAAGAAAAGTGAAAGGATTATTAATGAAATTGGGAATGTAAGAATTTCCAAATTACGGGTAATGAAGTTTTGACAATATTTTTTAAGATTTTTATTTTTAAAAGTTTTTTTTAAGTGCTCTATGAACAACCAAATAATGTTAGGTAATATTTTATCACTTTAACTTTTTAATTTCCGTGGGCACTTTAGTATTTTTAAGCATTTGTTTGAAGATAAAATGTAGTTCTCAATGTACCATACTGTAAAATCAATGAAGCTGATAGAATCATTATCATAAAATAAAAAAATGTATGCATTTTTAAAATTATTAATTTTAAATGTATTCATAAATTGTGAATTTTAATATTAAGATGTAAACTAATTTTATTAATAAGTTCTGAATTATGCTAATTAAAATTGTGATTAAAATGTTATTTAATAAAATGTTTTTTGTTCCTAACTTGTGTTACTTCATTTGTGAAAATTAAAGTATTGTGACAATTTATTTTTAATCCAGGACTCATCTATAAAAGTATACTTTTAGAGGGTTTTTTTCTTATAAAAAATTTTATAATAATTTATTAAAATCAAATTTCGAATTTAAAAAAAAACAAATGTTTCAATTATTGAGAGATCATTTTTTGTATTATGTCACATATATTTTCAAAAAATTGATTCTAAAAATTAAATGTATTCACCAAAAGTTATATGTAGATATCACACACGTTAAAAAATAAATACTTAATAATTTTACAAGAAAGCAAGGCAGTAAATAATATGTATATAAAGACTTTTATCAATGTTTATATAAAAATAGTCCATGTTTTACAAACAGAATATTTTCTTCCATTGGATAATTTATTACTTCTAATATTTAAGCATCAAAAAGTATTGATGCTGAACTGAGATCTATATGACTATATAAGCTAATGAGCTTAAATTGAAAATAGTATTGTTTTCATTTTGGACTCAAAGCTTTATACATTGCCAATAAGGTGGCTGCTGGAAACTTGCATTGGATCCTAAGATCTAGGTGCAGTGCTCTCAGGTGCAAGGCTCCTCATTGATGAAAGCCACAAGCTAGAAACTAGTCTGGAGATATTGGATGAGTAGGCACTAGATATGGCTTTTATGTACAAATTTTCCTGCATCGATTGATATTTTGGCTTGTACTGAGTGGCACTATTATATGGAGAGTTTTGTCTCTGTGTAATGGGGATCATGTAATGTTCAGTGGTTTAATACTATACCAGTCAAAATAGTATGCTCACTTAACAAGATTCAAATCCTAAGCAAAAGTACCTCGAATCCGATCATGCTCGAGATACACAGGTCTGGAGCAATCCTGAATTCTAACCTATTTGCCTATTCTTCGAATCTCTGACCCAATGAACAACAATACTGAGGATACAGTAAAATTATTTTACTTCCGTGCCCAGAAGCAGAGCGGTAGAGCATAAGATCAGACTGATGATGATGATCGAGGTCAGAGTAGCCTAGGAATTATATTTGTGTCAGTTATATATTAATGCTAAGTTATTAGCTAAATAAAATAGTTCTAAATATTAACTAGAAAATAATAATTCAAAAACAACAAACCAGGATTTACATGAAGTTATATATAAATTTAATAAATGTAGAAAACGCATATATATATTACAAAATTGTTTCATGCTTGGAGTGATATTATACATTTGGAAAATTTTGGGATTTGTTTTACAAAATCCCCTTTACATCAATTATTTCATGAATATAATTTTATAGAATGTGTTATAAGTTGTGCGGGGTTAATATGCCAATTTACAAATGTTTGCAAATAAAATGCTGTGGATGCATAAAACAATCTACAAGATCAGAACAGATTCGGATTACAGAAAGGTATCTTATAAGTTAGCATTAATCATTTTGACAAGTAAATATAAACATACGGTCTCAATCATTTATTTACAATCTTAAAATTATTATATATGTTTGATCGGCATTGTTTTGACATAGCGTCTTTGGAATAAGTATACAAGAAACAAACAATGTGCTACATTTACGAGAATAAGTTATGCAATCATTTATATAAATTAGATTTATGTCTATGGGAATTGATAGTGGTTTTTAAAAGAAAGCAGTTTAACTCAATGAACTGAATGTATTTTATGAAATGAATCATCATCTTTAACACATCATTTCGACTTACTAAGATTAGGTGGACGGCGATCAAATTAAAGAGCAGAGTAACGGTACTAGCATACATTAAAGAAATCTGGCCTTCATGGCTTTTGAATATTTTATCATTTTAAAAGAATATTTGAGACGAAATTAGATTTGATATGTCCGCGCATTCTGGCGGAGCGATATCGAAGGAGAGGCTGGGTTTGAATGCCTAGATCTGGATGTGCTGTCACCGTAGCACATAAACCTCATAAACTTTACATTCCACAGGAAGTAGTGTCCCTGATTATGAACGATTTTGAAAAAAGGTAGGCTTCCAACGTCCCCAATCAAGAAATGGAAAAGATAAAATATCAGAATAAAGGAAGAGATACGCCAGCAAAGTCATTGGACATGAATATAATTTTATAACATAATTTTCATATAATATTATTTTAAATTTGAAAATTGTCTAATCTTTTGCACAATAATCTGTTTTTAATCCTGAGTCATTTAACAAATGGTAATGAATAATAACTCTTTTCTATGTCATTAAACTAATAAAATTTACATTTAAGTTCAATTCCCATATACATATTAATTAAAGAATTAGCCCTCCGGGCAATGGTAAGAAAAGGTAGAATTTTATATTAGAGTGTCTCGATCTTTTATAATGGCAACTAAACAACAAAGTAAAATAAGCATCCACAATGAACTACTTTTAGATATACAACCAACCTAGCGAACAATTTCTATTTTAAATAATCAAATGAATATAATTTTACTAATGAATTTAATTAAAGTCGTGAGGTTGACTGATACTGACATATTAGAGAAAATAATAGATATATTAAACAAAATAAGTTGTATATATTTAATTGGGCCGCATAAAGTTATATAAACATAAATTAAGCGTGAAAGCAACATATATTTAGAATTACCCAAGTATTAATAAAGGATTATATAGAGAGAGAGAGTTTACGAGCAAAACTAGCAAAACATCATAAATGGATCTATGACTTAATTTAGCTACAAATTATAAATAACCCTTGAATGTTCATATTAAGGCAGCTCTAAATTACATGATTTTACCCAAGATATCAGAATAGCACAGGCAGGCAGGTTGGCAATTCTACGTCATCTTGTATGGCTGGTCAAATGGAATTTGACGGCTGGTAGACAGTCCACTGAGAGGAAGAAAGAAAGGCGAACGACTCCACTACTCACACTCCATTGCACTAAATTTCTCTTGACTTCTTAAATGATGGCCTGGCAACACTTTTGAATCAGGAACGTAAAAGTCTACTCTCCGGGTAATTAACAATTTTTCCAGTGAAAGTAACTAATTCATTTATCAAATGAAAGTAACTAACTTATCAAGTGAAAATAACCGACTGCACTCCACAAGTGAAAGCAATTAATTAATCTTTAAAAGGTCTTATGGGCTCCTTTTATACCCTATCTCTATAATCTCCTTACAAACAACATTTAATTAACAACATGTTTTTATACAGATAAGGCTCGAAATACCATTTTTAGCTATTTTAAATCATTTGACAACAACTGATAAATGATTTGTTTTCGATCTTAATTGCGATTGACAATTTTAATTAAAAGCAACAAGCTGAATTTAAACAAAGATTATTTTAGCATTTCGAGCCTCCCTCATTTTTTCTGTTGTCACATTAAATACACACAGATATAAAAATAATTACACCTATATAAGCAAATGTATTTTCCAGCAATAAACATAGCACTAAAATTATTGCTTTAGTCATAATATACCATCACTCAAACTACTGTTTCATTTTTACTAAACAAAATTTAAGTTTACCAATCTTTCTAATGATTCGGCATACAGTGTGTGAGTGAATAGCATATATTTATAGCAAAGTCTGAATTGCAGACCCTGAAGGAGGTTAGTGTAGATGGTGAAGCATGAAGCTCGATGATGATTAGACATCGACTGCTTCAATACTAATCCTACTAAATAGGATTATGGTGACTACTTACATCTTTATTAATTGATATTGAAACTGTGGATGATAATTTACAACTGGAATTAATTGAAATTCATTGTGATTCCATATTGAAACAAAAATATGTAGAGATTGGGATTCAAATTTCTATAATTGTTTGTCGGTCAACCAATGCCCCAATATATTGTGTGCCATTAGGCATATTTTAGCAATGTTCAGCAGATATTTGTGTGAATAATTATTTTCAATATCAAATACAGTGTTGAAACTGTGGATGATAATTTACAACTAATTCAATGTGATTCCATATTGAAACAAAAATGTGTAGAAATTGGTATCACAAATCTACAACTAAAATGTTAACTTCTAAATGGTTTCAATTTGTGAAACTCACTAAGGATTACACATCTAAATGGATTTTGTCCATTTAAATCTCACATTGCTGCATCAGTGAAGATGATTTATATGATGATCTTAGATCTTAAAGCTAAAAAAGTATAATTATAATTATTAATATTTTTACTTAATATGAAAGTATGTATCGATTCTTCCTCAAATATTGATTTTTTTTTTAGGTTTTTTTCTATAAAAAAATATTTTTTTAAAGAAGGAAAATCTTCTAATCATGTGGTTTCCACCATTACTATAGAAATTCAATTTTCTATTTAATAGTGTCATATGTATACATTTTTATTAAATTTAAGAGATAGATGTCAGCAAAATCATTCAGATATGTTTTTTTAAAATTGTTGTTTTATTTTACTGAACTGGTTATTTCACTGGAATAAACATTTACTGACTTTATTTGTACTATGCTTGAATTTGTTTTTGATTCGTTACAATTTCAAATATCACTTTTGCTTTCTATTGATTATTACTTCTTATCTAAGTCATGTTAAAATCCTCAAATACAGTATTGTATTTTGAAATAACAGGCAGAAGCTACATTTTGTTCACATTGCAAACTAATTTACTTGATATTGGAAAATTGAAACTTTTATATTGCAGCCCAGAAAGCCTCACTTAACAATGCTCAAACTTCTTATAAATGGTAAAGATGAACTCAGTGACTGAAAGTGATATTTTTGAAAAGATTCTAAAGAAGAAATTAGAAGTTGCAGATCTGTTAGACTTCTATCAGTTCTACACAACGTTTTCATCAAGATAATTACAACACATCTGCAGCAAACTTTGGATTTTAACCAACACAAAGAATAAGTTGGATTTAAAAGTGGTTATAGCTTAGTGGACCACATTCAAGTATTGAGAGAAATTATAGAAAGGACCAATGAATATGACACTGCCATTATGCTTTGGATTTGTAGATTATAAAAAGACATCTGTCTATAAGCATTTATACAATGATCAATGAACTGGATCATCAAAATAGAGATCTAGAAAGTTGTTATATTTTTAAAAAAATAGTTATCAAAATGCAAAAGCAATAATTAGATTCCATGGTGATAGTAGATTAACATCAAGAAGGCTGTATGATAAAGTGATTACATATATCTAAACTTTTTTACAGCAATTTTACAAAAAAATATTTTGTAGATTAAAATGGGAATATAAAAATAATGTATTATTTAAATCATCTAAATTTTTGATGTGGCTATCTTTGCAAATAATGATTTAAAACATCAGTAAATGTTACAACAGTTATCAGGGGAAAGTAAGATAATAAAACTAAAGATAAATGGTATAAAGACTGAATAATGTTTATGGATTTTCTCAGAAGAAGAGAAAGATTGGTAAGAATAAATTAGAGACAACTACAAAACTTGACATATTATTAATACAGATAGAAGTAATGGATGAAAAGACATAGAATTAAATTGAAAGGAGTTTTAGTAGAAATAAATATTAAGAGGATAGATAGGTTTTAATAAAGTATTTTATAACTTACTTATGGCCTGAGACTTGGACACTTACAGAAGAGATATACAGAAACTTCAACCCACCAATCAAGTATTGAAAATATATGTTAGAAGTAAAAAGAGACAAAACAACAACACAATGAGAACAAACAAATGCTAACTTCATTGAAGAATTAAGAGACTAAAGTAGAACTAGACTAGAACATGCTATAAACAAAGGACCAAGACATTTATAAAAATATAGAGATATAGGGAGAGGAGTAATAAGGATAGGCTGACAAGGAGACTAGAAAGGAAGAAACTGGATAACATGGAAAGCTATCTGCAGGATGAATAAGAGAGGCATTTTTAAAAATTACTATATTGGTATGATAAAGTTATTATTTTTACAAAAACTTTAAAAAATTAAACTAATATTTTTATTTAAGACATGGTTATGAAAATAGGAAATCAGAGAGCAAAAAAGTAATTAGGTTCAGAATATAAAATTTTTTTTTTTTTTTTAAAAAGACTAATTCAATGGCCTTTTGTTCAGGAGTTCATAAGAAGATTTACTTGTTCACCTGCTTCTTTTAAAATATTTATTATAATTCCTTTATTACTTAGAACTTCCCCTTTTTTATAGATTTAATTGCGTGTCTCACTTTTTCATTTAAAATTCTGGGCAATTCGGTAGTGCTAATTGTAGAAGATACTTTATTTTCTCTTTCTTATTATTTATAGAACTGCACTTTTTTGTATCTTTGATTTATTTTTTTATTATTTTGTAAAATTATTTTTTACCAATACTGTTATTTTGTTTTGAACTTTTTTCTTCATCTTCACTAACCTACTATTATATTTTTTTATATTATTATTATTATTTTTTTTACCTTTCCAAAACTGATATTCAATTTTGTTAATATAATAGATCTTTTATATATTTTCATAATCCTTTTTTTCCCCATATATCTCAGTAAAAGTTTATTGGTAAATTGGCTTTTTAATATCAGCTACCTTTAAGGCATCTTAATAGTACAATGGTTACTCCTATTCTTTAATTCAAACTAACCTCTTCAAACTTTATATTTTAAACTTTCACAGTTGGAATTTAAATTCATTGGAATGTTTCTGATTATTAGAAATACACTGTGAATACTTTTTCTTAATAATTTTCTCTTCCTAGTTTTGCTTTAACCTCCACTCATTAACGTGTCACTTTCGTGTTGAATCTATTAAGAACTTTCAGTTTGAATTACAGTACTATTTCGTTCAAATTTAATCCATCGCGTACCTTCTTTTTTTTCTTTCCTTTAACTTTTTTCAAAAAAAGAATTATAATACCACATTGTTTTTTTTCCTGCAAATTCAACCAATTTTTTTCCTCTCATTTCTAACATCGTAACTAAATTATTCCATAGTATTTGCAATCATTTACCTATTCTAACTTTAAATTCTCCCATGACAAATATAAAATGTGTTCGCCCTTTTATACATCCATATAAAAATTCTCTATTTTTTCCACCACAATGAGAACGTGTTTTGGAACATATAAATATGAACTATCTGCATTTATGATATTTTTCATTTAAGTTGATTAACTAATCTTGCCATTCTGTTTGATACACCATTAATCTCCACTTGTTGCCCTTCCCTTTTTTTAATAAATTCCATTCCACTGTTTCCAATTTTGTGTATTTGTAGTAAATTAGCCCCTTTTAAACGCTTCACCTTCTCTTCTAGTCCAAGCCAATGCCCTTTTGTATTGTATAGTTCATTTGAAAGACGGATTTAGATTGCCTAAATAAAGACCTATAGAAGCTTTATTAAACTTTTTTATACATAAAGTTATTGGGTGTCTAACTAAATTGAATTTATATTTAACTACAATTACTCACTTTGTGTAAATATTTGCCCAAAACTCGTTATTTTCTTCTAATTTTCATCTGAAACCTGCAAATAATTACAAGAGATGAGCTATGACCCAGGCTTTTCCACCTGTTCACAAGTCACACCACCTTCGGAGGCAGTGGCGCATCACAAGAACCTAAATTTTCAGCTTTAAAATTATATATATCCACTTAAACCTATATAGTCACTTTTCACCACCATACTGTTGCATTCAACATAATTTTGATTACATACCTCCTGGACTGTTGTCAGCTCAAGATACGCTTACCACAACTCATTCTGTCTCAAACTACCCGTGTTTAATGGGCACTTTAAAGGTTATCACCTTGTTTCAAAGGGCTACACAACTTGCACCCCTGGCGAAGTTTTACCGCAACCCTTTCAAAACAGGTCACACCTCATTTATGACTTGGTTTATTTACGCTCATCACTTATTAGTTACCTAACGCACTTCGCCGTCAAGCCACGGCAGCAAACACAACCAACTTAAAAACAAACTCCACACTTCTGAATTTTTATACTCTGAAACACACATTATGTTATTTAAACTCAGCACTTTGCAACTTGATCCTGTTCAACATTACATTTCCTTTATCAATATTCTGTCATTTAATATAAATCATATTATCAGAACCACACTACAACTCTCAAGACTCTTAACTTTGACCAATGAGTTTAATAAAAGAATTACCATATGTAAATCTACACACATATAAAATGTCTTACACAAATATATAATGACACCTGCAACACTCTAAAAGAGCACCTTGCCACACACACTAAAAAAATTCTGGCTAACAAAAACCCTGGACATGAGGATACATTAGATGTTCTCTGAGATATTCTTCCACTGTCAGAGTTCCACAAGCACTTGAAACCAAGGGTATCACCAAAGCTGGACATAATACGACAGAACCAATATACAAATACTTGAACAAAAGCTACAGTCACATTGTGTCTTTATACTACCCGAAGATCTATTTGACCAATCAGAGTGAGACCAACCATTCCATGCTACCGATTTCTTGCTGAAGTTAACCACAATTCCAAAATCTTTTATCCAGGGCCACATGGAATCCCTAAGTTTGTATTTTTGCATCTCATTCAGTTTACCACACATATCTAATGTGACATAGCAAATTATCTATCACAAAGGCCATTTAACATAAGAGATCTATATCCAATCTTAGTTTCATCCAACAAAAAGCAAGCTTCAATGTCCAATCTATTTAATCTGCGATTAATCTCCATTGACCCCATTGGTATTAAAATCCTGGAAAAGGTTCTAAAAGATAAAAATGAACAATATCTCCTCCCTCTATTATCACCAATGCCATATGCTAAAAAAGCCTCACCAACAGGCCAAGCTGCCCTCATTTTCAAAACCATTATAAATTCAGTTAAGGAGCAGAAAAAGTATGCTCCAATGGCTGTTTAATTTGACATTGAGGCTGTTTTTGACTCAGTTCCTATTGAAATTTTTAATTCAGACACTTGGACACCAAAATACCTTGCTTTCTCTTACACCTACTAACCAATCTACTCCTTAGTCATGAAATCCATATTGCAATTAATGTTATATATAGAGCCCACAAAACAAGCTTTGAGAATATCCTCAAACCCAGACTGGTTTCTGCATCTAGTGTCGTCAGTGAGGTTCCAGGATATTCATTAGATTAAAAATACTAGGACAAGCCCAGCACTTTATCTAATGTACAATTATTGAGAAAAAAATCTAAAATGTTCAGACATCCATATGTCTAAAAATCCAGCTATCTAATTCAAATAACCATAGGGAACTTAACTAAGTTCAGATACACCATATATTAGTAGCTTTAGCAATATAAAATCACCAAAGTTTTGATAGCAAAAAATAAAATGCTAAAAAATCAAGTCAGATGTCACATGACCTAATTTTTATAAAGCTCGTAATTACAAGTGTTATATATAAAGCTAGAACTAGGAATCATTTAAAAGACGGAAATGCAATTAGTAAATTTAAATATATAGTTAGAAATCAAAGATCATAGATCCAGGGAATTTGCAGAAAAAAAGAAATACACACATATAAATAAAGAAAAATTTAACTGTTTTTGCTAATAGTAGATATGTATTTCAAATTTTTAGTATGCTGATAACAATCAACAATCTCAACCTATAGTCAAGGTAACTTTTAACAGGTTGAGATTATTGATGGCTTGAAGATTGATTGTTAACATCTATATTTATAAACCTATTAAAGTCTTGAGTAATTGAATGATGAATTAATGGAATATAAAATATACATTAATGTAAAACTTTAGAGACAGTATACATTAAAAAGATTGTAATAATAATAATAGTTGATATTTCTAATCTCAGAAATATTCCAATCATTTTAAGCTAAATATTGAAGCGGATACTTTATAAATAATCATGGTAATTTGCAGAATAGCATAGAGATAAAAAATAAGAGAAAGCATATTGAATGTTCTTTATTAATTAAAAGGGGAAAAAAAAAAATCAAAAAAATTCAAACATCACAAAAACACATATAACACTGAAACACACAGGCTTATTATATACCTGGGTTTATATATGTAATATATAGGGTATATAAGCACAGACTTTCACGTGGCCCACCACCCTCCACACTATCTCATAACACTGATACACCCGAACACATATATGCTGAAAAGATAAATAATCCCCAATATACGTATTTCATGCTAAACCAGCAATCATCAGTTGGTCCAGACTACCATCTCTACACATATATTCTATAAGTGCTCAGATATATATTAAGATAGCCAATCCTCATACTTTAATGGACAGGCTTCAATCTACTCCACACTCCAACCCTTCAACCGTCCATCCAATTGAAAATCTGATGATGGAATGGTCAAAGGCCACCCTGAGGCTGAGATTCTTGCCTCACCCATGCTGACCCAAAGTCAATCTGACCCCTCATACACAGGACATAATCCATTTGATACAAGGGATAGGCAGACATCTCTACTATGTAACACTGAAGTCTGTCCATTAAAGTATGAGGATTGGCTATCTTAATATATATCTGAGCACTTATAGCATATATGTGTAGAGATGGTAGTCTGGACCAACTGATGATTGCTGGTTTAGCATGAAATACGTATATTGGTGATTATTTATCTTTTAAGCAAATATGTGTTCGGGTGTATCAGTGTTATGAGATAGTGTGGAGAGTGGTGGGCCATGTGAAAGTCTGTGCTCATATACCCTATATATTAAAAACATATATATATATTAAATTAATTTTCTATGCATGTTTAATTAAATATATGTGTGTGAGAGTGTGTTTAAATTTAAAGCATTCCTTTAAATAAATTCCTTTTTTATTGAATAAAGTTGTTTTTATAATTTTAGTTGTAATTCATTAAAGTTAAAAAGAATCTATTTAGATATATTTTTTATCAACTTCGTTTCAATTAAAAATGTTTTTCAAAACAACACTAAATTTAATCATGATTAGAATCTGGAACCAAAACACAACTAAAAGTTGTTTTGATTTACCATTTAAAGTTAAAATAAAAACAAAGGAAGGTAAAGTCTACTGAAATGTATTAATTATTAACCAGATGATTTTGTGTCATTAACAGTATTATACAAACTATTTAAAAAGAGAAAATAATTTGTTTATAAAGTGTGTGTGAAAATTTAGTAGTTCTTTGCAAACTAGTTGTAGAAAAAATCACTTTCATATAGAGTTAGTTAGGAGAAGCAGGACTTGTATAGAGGAAAAGAAGTCTGATTCAAAGTGATAGTGAAACAGTTATGGGCAACAAATTGTAATGAAAATATTAGACAAGTAAAACAGAAGTCATATATAAATAATTCAAAATCTTGGATATTTCTTTCCTTGATTGTAAACTACCAGCTCTGAATAGTATCATATGTATCCCTTTCTCTATGTATTATGTAAGAATGACATTTTTACTTAAAATTTGCTTAATCTGTAATGAGCACTAGCGGTATGTGATACCACTTAATTTTCAAATACCCTAATTTCATATTATTTTTTAAACTGAACAAGTGCCCTTCTCATTACTCTGCTAAGTATGTGTCAATTTTGCAAAAATCAAATTACTTTGAATTTAGCATATGTAGTTTAAATTTTATGTCTGCCTTAACGACTGCAAATTTTTTTCATTTTCAAATGACTTTTTTTTCTTTTGCTACTTTCTAAAAGAAATATTATTGTAAATAATGGTAAAAATAATAAAAAGCAAATTTATTTTGTTATAACTGATTATAAGAAAGCAATCATTTAAATCCAGATAAACGGTCTTGCATTAGTGGTTGAGAGGTCAGCACGACTGCCTTGCACTAGCAGGTAGTTGCCCGGGTTGCGGGTTCGCGTCCTGGCCGATGCTATGACACTTAAAAAAAAAAAAAAATCCAGATAAACAAAAATTATTTTATTTCTTCATCTTTGCAATTTTATGGCTATATATTTTAATTTTTTTTATATAAACATTTTAATACTTCACCTTTGAGTTGTAAGTTTTAAATTGTGCTTTACGCAAAAAGGTGAAGCTTAGTAAGCCAACACTCCCAAAATAGGCTATGAATATGGAGACTTAAGTTCTCTGAAAGCACTCAGCCGATTCTTTTATAATAATACTAAGCTTCACTTTTTTGCGTAAAGCACAATTTAAAATTTAATACCTATTGTAAATAAGTAATCAATTATGAAATAAACATCACATGACCACCACCTTCTATGCTAGTGTATAACTGTTGTTAAAACAGGCAAAACTCACTATATATATTGTCACACACATCAAGCTAGAGTAATCAATGGCATCCATTGATTACTCTAGCTTGCTGTGTGTGGCAATATATATAGTGAGTTTTGCCTGTTTTAATTATGAAATATTTGTATAAAACATACTCTTCTTAGGAGCAGTATGAGATATCACTTGTAGCATTTACAGACTGGCTTGGATATATAGAAAGACAAGTAAAGAGGAGGGTGGACACCCTCTTCTTGTTAAATTCTCTGTCTTGTGTTTACGATTTGATCACTATTAATAACATGGATTGGCTAATAAGCGCAGAGAAGCTTGCAGTCGCTCAGTTTTATAACCAGATTATGTTGTAGCTGTTACAGGTTAAATTATAATTTGATATCTTTCTATTAATTATGTGAAAGTATTCATGAGTTTTCAAAAAGCCTTAAGAAAATTCAAATTTTTCTTGGATGGTAATCATACACAAAAAAATTACATTGTAAAAATTACCAACAAAAATTTATTACTTTTACAGTTCAGAGATGAATTTGTTTCATTATTTTACAAGTCATTTGAAGGAATCCAGCCATAATTAAACGCTATGCTTTTAAATTATCTAACAATCTTTAGAGAAAAAACTAAGTACTGTAGCAACTTTCTCCATACAATATTGCCATCTAGTGCAAGCTATAGTAATGCAGAGATGCCAGAAAGTAAATGCAACAAAAACAATCTCGTGTCTACTCTTCTAATATCTCCAGATTAATTTCTAGATTATGGTTTTCATCATTGATATTATAGTGATATTAATACCAATCCTTGCCAAAGTCAAAGGGTCGATGCCAAAGGATTTGATTCATTATTTTCAGGGTTTTTTTTAATGAATATACTATTATTATCGAGATATGGGATCAGTAATATGAGTTATTAATTTTTAAAATTATAGAAATATTTAAAATATATTAAACTTATTGTGATCCTATTATATTTAAATGCAGATTTGATTGTTGGCTTAGCATGAAATACGTATATTGGTGATTATTTATCTTTTCGACATATACATATTCAAGTGTATCAGTGTTATGAGATAGTGAGGAGAATGGTGGGTCATGTGAAAGTCTGTGCTCATATATCCTATATATTACATATATTAATACAGGTATATAATAAGCCTGTATTGCAGTTATTAAAGAAATAAAGAAAATGTAGAGTAATGAGAATTTATTTTATTAGTGCCTTAAAGTGAAGAAATAATATATGCTGTATTGATACTATTATATGTTTTGTTGTATACGACCAATGTTGAGGTGAAATACACAGTTGTATATATAATTTATATTATAAAAGAACTTTGGTTATAATTCAGCCATCTATCATTTGAAGTTACTGAAGATATTTATCATTCGTGTGAATTTAGAGAATAATTTACTAAGGATTTATTGATATTTTTGCCAAATACAGTTAATGTCTTAGCAAATTTATAAGTATTATAGTATTTTTTTTAAATGTCATAGCATCAGCCGGGACGCAAACCTGCAACCCGGGCAACTGCCTGCAAGTGCAAGGCAGTCGCGCTGACCTCTCAACCACCAATGCAAGACAAGTATTATAGTATTTATTGATATTTTTACCAAAGACAGTTAATGTCTTAGAAAATTTATAAGTATTATAGTATTTGGAGAGATTTATCAATATTTTATAACACATATATAAGCTTAGCTATATTATATGTACCCATGTGAAAAAAACTTTTTTAAAGATATTATTTTGTATATCATTGTTTTAGTATTAAATGAAGATTAATGAAAATGTTTTTTATTTGTTTAGTTCTATTTAAAGAATGTTGTTTGATGATATGATCACATTTGTCTCTTAGAAATTTTATTAATTCTGTGATATCTTTCAACTCTGGTATATTTAAATTTGGTCATAGCTGCTTTGATGATTATTCGTAAGATTTACAATCAATAAGTATGACATTAGTTCATTAATAAGAAAATTTATGAATTTGTTGAAAGAAATTTATTTCCAAATATTGTATCCAAACTTGCAAGTATATGCATGTTAATGTTTAAAAGATTGTGCCCACCAGCATGTACCGTATTAAAATATATATGGTTCATGAATGCATTGGCATTTGTAATTTTTTTTTTTCAGTTAGTATAATTTATTTTTTTAGATAATGTACAATGAAAATGATTTTTGTTTAATATCTATTTAATTAAAAATAAAAGTTAAAATTGGCCAGAATAAAAAAGACATGCAGATTACTAATCCAGATAAGCAAAAAGAAATTCCAAATGGAAAAGATTATGATCAGAAAAATCTTTTTTAATTCTAATTAAAGAAGGCAGAATTATTTGATAAAAAAAGACTTTGTAACCTAAAATTAATAAAGAATTTACAGGATTATTGTGTATTTTTAACAAAAGCAAAAAGATAATATGCGCAGAAGCTTCAAAACTGGATCAAGATATAAAAAGAGGAAGTCACCTTCAATCTAGGTCTTCTGGTTATTGTGTTCTTAGGGTTGGAGGTTTCCATGAGAATGGCCTGGGGCACCGAAATGCATCTGCCCAGGGATACTTCTCACCTGCTGAACAGAGTCTTCATGCAGGAATGGAAACGAAGCGTTGCAGACACCATCTTTCATGATGAGGTCAGCCCAAAAGAACTTCTGCGTGCAGCTTAAAACAGACCAGGAATGCAAAAATGTCGACAAAAGCAAGCAGTTAACTGCTAATGAGCTCAGGATCCCAAGAGATAAACATGTATATTGCAAGAATCTACATAAACTTACCGGTAAGCTACGATTATTTATACCCAAACTATCAGCTTATAATATAATACCGATAGAGACATTAATTTTTTTTATTCAAGAAACTTTCTAGAAGGAATCTAAGTGTAATATGAACATCTCCATTAGTTGATCAACATTATTATCTGGATTAGCGTATATGTGCTTTCCAATTTTATATTAACAATTTACCTTTTAAATATTTTAATTAATCTTAATAAAATATTTAGCATTAACATAACACTTGCATTTATACGTTCTTAATTTTAGTTGTTTATTTTACTAGTATGTTTAAAATGTATTAATTACCTTTACCACCATATTTATTAATTAAGCCTGGGATAAATATTCTCTGAAAACATTATATGACAAGAAGTAATCCCAATCTTACTTGCAGTGTGACATATCAGCGAATTCTTGTATGAATTCTGGCACCCTTGTTAAAATAAATAAAAAACTGATGCCATCGGCAGTGTACATCATACTAAGTAATATTAGGTTGAGTTAATCAGGAAATATAGCTATGTTTTTTTAGAAATGTGAAGAAAATACTTTTCTTCATATGAGTGAATAATTCATGCATCTTAGTGCATAATAGAAGGCCTAAACTAAATCATGAAAGAATAAATTGGACGATGAATGGTACAATATATATAATTATGTATATATACTGTAATGGATGTTTAAGACACCATTACAAAAATTATACTTTTATAGGGGTAAAGAAAAGAAAATAGATTTTTATTTAAGATTTCATTTGTAAAACTTGATTAAAAGTTTTTTTTAATGCTTGTACTAATATATATGTATGTGCGTGGGAATTATATTTTAATACCACAGTTACATTTGGTTTTAATTTTGATTTAAAAAAAAAAGAAAACTCAGATTACTTTTTGTTAAATTTATGTAAAAGTAAAGTGTACAAATAGATTGCTTTTCAGATTTGGGGATTTAGATTGATAAGGCTAATTAAAATGAAAGAAAACAAAAAGAAAAGAATTTTTCATTAGTTAATTCCTAGATCTGTAAAGGGCAATTTATTTCGTTAATTAGATAACTATTGTTATCTAGATTGAGAATTTTTAAATTTTAATTAAAAAGTTTGGTAATTGGTTGAAGAGCTATGATTCAGATATAACAGGCTGAATCAGGCCATTGGATTATCTTGGACTAGCTTTCAATACTGGCATCAGCTAGAATACTTGCACCAGCGCAAAGAGACAGACACTAACTCTGACAGGAGAATTGCACGATTCCTGCCAAAATACTTGGAAAGAACGATTCCTGCATATTCTGAAAGCTGATCCAGAAATTATTCTACCTAGAATGAACATTAAACCTACAGCAAGAATATTTTCTTTACCATGATGTGCTAAGCTTCTCGCCAGGACAGGTTAGGACATCCTGTGTCTCCATTAACTGCCTATAATGCCATAAGAACCGGCTCCAAAGAAATCACTAACCAACTCGCCCAAGCCAACCGTCAGTGAATCCCGAGTAACGGACTATACTTAAGAAGTCTAGTGCACTAGCGTTTAACTAAATTATTAAGGTACCTTATGCTCCACAATTTAAATAATTTTGTTGTCTTAGATTTGTTTTTTTTTTTTTAATATAAATGTTTTTCAAGTTGTATATTATGTAATTCGTTTTCTGTGTGCTTGATAATTCTTTTTTTTTTTTTAACGAGTGCTAGTTTCAAACCTATTACTGTCCGTCCTATTTAAGTCTTAGTAAGTAAGACAGTAGCTTATTTTAATCTCACATTCCTTGTCGTTACAAGCGCAGTCTGGATATTACAGACTAATTTAATTGGCTTTTGGCTTGTGACCCATTTTTATTAGCTGTACTTATGTCGCGACCTTAATTATTAGTAATAGACGATTACAAAATATAAGTCTTTAGTTTTATTTTGTAAAGCTTCCAATTCGTTTATTAGGGGCACGTACGATCGTTTTAACCCTTTCTATAGGTAGATTGTGAGCTCCTAGCCTGTCTCACTCAGAGGGAGGTCAATCGATTGAAAGTAATAACTTTCAACACTCTTTTTATTATTATTAATGTTTTGGAAGCTACCTTCGCATTTCTTCTATTTCGACATAAATCTCTTTTACTAACTATGGGTTATAAGCAGGAAGTTAACCTCCCTTGTCTGACGTGAGATCACTGTATACTTACTAATACTTCTGCTACTGCCAGTATTTTGCACTCTTGCACGCACAGGAAATCGCTCTCAAAGCCATATAAATATTTTACTTTAATTTTGACGAATGTACGTGTAGTACATATTTTAAGTGTGCTTTAAAGATTATTATTTAGATTTATGTTTATTTAATCATACTTTTAATAAAATTATTTATTTATTCATTTACTTAGTTGATTTTGTTTTCTGTTGCTACCTTTCCAACTCACTGAACAAAACATAGATCTCATTTGCTTGATTGAGCTAGTCCAGCGCATTCGATTCGCATATCCTGTAACCCCTTAAAAATAAATGTCTAATTCCAAATTTCGGACTAGTGGCATCCTGGCGGTCAGTTTATGCAAGTCTAAAGCTTTTGTCCGGTATAATACATATAATGCTTGTCAATTATCAAAAATTTGTATTGATTTATTTGATAATTTCTAAACATTTCTGAATGTTTGTTATAATTGTTGGATTTTATTTATTGTTTTTTTTTAATTAATGTAAACTTAACTAATTAGATGAGCCAACTTAGTTTTATAATTTTATAATTGTAACATATGTATTTGAAAATCTTCAAGATAAACTGATCTAATTCCAATGAACTTTCATTTAACTTTTATATAGAAATATACTAAGAAAAATGACTTCTCAGGTTAACTGCAGGATAATTTAGTGGTTAAATATGAATTTAGTTATCATTAAACTTATTGCAAGATTTATATAATGAAATGATTATGTAATAATTTAAGACATTTTAAATAATAATAATATAAATGTTTGAATTTTATTGAGTATAACTATAAAAGGGGAGTTTTTTTTCTTGTGTAGTTTCATTTTATATAATTATTTTTAAATAAAAACAAAAAAGGATTAATACTTTTATCTTGGGAGAAATAGAAGTGGTTTATCAATTAATGTATAAATAGAAATTTTTTAAAGAAAACAAGAAGAGGTTAAGATTTTTATCTCTGAAGAAATAAAAAGGAAACGGCTTAGTAGCGATGTGATTGGGTGATAGATTGATTTCCAGATTGTTTTTAAAAGTGTGGAGATAATAGAATTCAGTAGACTTTTAATAGTGGTAAGTTAGCCAATCGCAAATTCAGCTTGGAACTGTGATGCTAAATTGATTGTGAAAAGTATTATAATATTAGAGAATTAAAAAAAAAAAAAGTGACCATTACTTACCCATCCATGTAACCAATTTCACTAAAAGTTATGTAGCAGAAGGAAAATGACTATGGGAGAAACATTCTATAAGCCTTAAGTATTGATCCATACAAAATTTTAGCTGCCTTTACTTGTATTGATTTTAAAATAAAATGTTGAACTGAGAAATTGGAGTTACAACAAAAAGATGAAAAGAAGTAAAATAATTGGTAAACTTGAAATCTGGAGTTACACGAAAAAAGGCTAAATGGATGAAAAATGGATTGAAAATCATTGTTAAACTGGAATTCTGGAGTTACAGAAAGAATCTAAATTGATTAAATAATTATTGAGAATATAAAAAAGGGAGTTACCATCTAATACCTAAAGATTTGCAATAGAACTCATATAGGTAATTATAAAAAAGAACAATTTAAAAGTAATCTATGGTAAATTGATGTATAATAATGTTTACTCATTTACATTTATAAATGTTATTTTATAGAAATTGAAAATATTGAATTTTTTATTTTTTATTTTTATTGAAAATATTTTTTTTTATTTGGTAAAATAGTGTGGAATTATCATGTTTAATAGAAATAGGGTGAAAAATTCAAATTATTTTCTTTTTTGTTTGTGTGAAATAATTTTTTATAAGAGTTTGATTATTGTAAGGGAATAACTCATCTAGAGAAAATTGTAATTAATAAAAAAAATATGAATTATAATTAAATGTGTTATATGAAATTGTATATATTGGATAATTATGTATACTGACCTTGGCATTTGTCAAATTACTATTTTTTTTATTCTTTTGAATTTATTAATTAACTTTATTAAATAATTATTTTTGCAAAATAATTTTTGAAAGTATTTTTTGTCTTTATTTTTCTAGCATGCTATTTCATGAATTATTTGTGTGTGACTGATTTCATCATAGAGTTGTTTGTCTAATCGCCAGAATCCAATTCCATTTTTCTTATTTGAAAAGGCCAAACTTCCTTCATATTTTAAACCTTTTTTTAATCATATATTGATAATCTTTAAATTATTTAGTACAAATATAGACTTTTAAATGATAAACATTATAAAAGTTAATATTTGCATTTCATAAAATAGGACAAAATACTAAGTAAAGTTTATAACTATAACAATGGTGCTTGGTATTATTCAAAGTATTTTTTTTTCTATTCAAGAAATTATTAGAACAAATTATTAGATATTTGAATGTCATTTTTAAATTCTAAAGAAATCTAAGATTAGTTATTGTCAGTGAAAATAAAATTAAATATTAAAGTTATTATTATTATTAAAACTTTTTAAAAAAATTTTTTTAACAATATTCCCAAAAAGCCATTTTTGTTATCCAGCAGAAATTGCTTCGACTTTGCTATAACGGACTTCTTATGACTTAGTTTTTTAAAAAATAAATATTTCTTATAAAATAGTTGTAGGTGTGTTAATTTTTGGTTTAAAATAAGGATTTAATGAAAATATTACATAAATGATCGCTAATATGTAAACAAATTACTAAAAAATACATTTTTTTTTCAAACATCATTTTTCTATATCCACCAATCAGAAATTGTTGCTTTTATTGAAATGAAAAGGAGGCATATCTGATTTTTTTACCATATTGTAATTTTCTAAAAATCTGTCTGATGCTGATGTCTTCAGATTTTTTTCCAGCTAATAATTTTAAAATTGATTTCTGTCATAAAATAAAATGTGCATAGTAATCTAAAGTTACAGATAGACTCAAAATAACAAAGGATGTAGTGATTGTAGTTCCATTATAATGTCCAAGACATACTAAATATGTGATTTTCTAGTTGCTGAATAATATGTTAAGGGATTGGTAGGTTATCCCAGTAAAATGATTTAATAGTAGAATGAATTCCAGGTATGTTTTTGTGATCCTTAAGGTAACTCAAACATAATGGTATTTGATATATATATGTGTGTGTGTGTGTGTAAGAATATGTGTGTGGATATCCAGAAGGTTCTCTATAGCTTTATTTAGATGGTGCAAGGTTAAAGCTCACCTATAAAGTCCATTCACTTCATTTTATTTATTTATTTATTTTTTGATGGTCATTAGTTTATTGATAGCCAGTACACTCAAAATATCAAATGGCCTAGAGCATTGATGACGATCAGCATTGATACAGTGATTTCAGTATTTTTGATAGTGGAATTATTTTTATAGATATTTTAGTATGTGTGTATGTTTATGCAGATGAATGCTTTTATAGTATGTCTATATTCAGCCACTGTTGATCCTTGCTGATTATTTCTGGTGATGGTATACTTAGATGTTACTTATATTGAATTCAATTCTGATTCTTTATTCATTTTTTATTCTCGGAAAATGCCATACTTTTTGTTGTTAAATATTGATCATCCTTTAACATTCATTTTTAAGGATGATGATTTCCATCAATGCGTCTATAGTATTATTCATATATTTACAAATGGTGACTCAACTCTGGGCATAAGGATTGAATTCTGATGACCAGAAGCACAAAATGATCATATAACTTTGCAGCTGTAAAACAATAGTCTAATATTTTTTTTACAAAATTACTATATATAAAAAAATTAATTATAGTAAAATATGTTACATATGATTTGTAATCATCATTAAGCTAATGCACATGCGCTTTGTGGATTTTAACTATAAATGAATACTCTCACTTCCAAACACAAGTTAGAGTCTTTGTGAAAAGATAGAATGAATCCATCTATTTATTCAGGCATTATGCTCTCGTTTCCAAATTCTTAAGATTTGCCCATACTTATTAAATGTTTGGGTTGAAAGGATAGATAGATTCATTTTATCTTTTCACAAAGACTTTGTCTTATGTTTGGAAAGTGAGAGTATTCATTTATAATTAAAATCCACAAAGCGCATGTGCACTATATAAAATAAATCCCTTATTTCCATATGATAATTTGGTATTTATAGTTTATAAAATTTCATATTTAAAGAAGAAAAGCAAAATTCTTGGAGGTTAGATGTGGCTTTTGACTGTTGAAATTTGTTTAACTGTACTTTCATTGACTTGATGATATAGTGTTATCACACAAGTCTATTGAGTGGTTCTATCTCAGACACTGGATTGACCTATTTTCATGTCTTATATTTACCAGCCTCTAAGACTCAAAGGAATAAATCTTACCGTCTACAATATTCATATACTTAGTCTCAGAAATCACCATGAGAGCTTCAGGTGGTAAAGATTTTGTATATTTCAGATTTTAGGTGACTTATGGGGTTTAAATTGAGATAGCCCTTGTAATTTGTTCAGACTGCATTGTGTACTTATTGTCCAAGATTTGGATTCTTTAGCTATTCCAGGATTGTTGGGACATTTCATTATTTTTCTTGACAGTCGCATCCCTGGATATTAGTATAGGTATTTAATATTCAAAAATTACATGATCACCATTTCTTATGCTAGCATATAACTGTTATTAAAACAGGCAGAACTCTCCATACAGTAGTGCCACTCAGTGCCAACCAGAGTAATGAATGGATGCCAGAAGGCTTGTGCATAAAAATCCCCATCTACTGCCTCTTTATCCAATGTCCCCAGACTAGTTTTTGGCTTGTGGATAGTGGTGGCTATGGTTGTTAAAGAACCAAAGACACCAAAATGTATGGGTACTGAACTGAGTTTAGACCCATATGACTATATAAGCTATTGAGCTTAGATTGAAAATATTATTGTGTTTTCAATTTTTTTCTCATAGTTTTGTAGTTAAGTAGAGATAAAAGGTGGCTTCTGGAGGGTTGCATTAGATCCCAAGATCTAGGTGCTCTCAGATTCATGAAGGCCACAACCCAGAAACTAGTCTGGTGATATTGGATGAGTAGGCACTTGATGGGGATTTTATGCACAAGCCTTCTGGCATCCATTGATTACTCTGGTTGGCACTGTGTGGGACTACTGTATGAAGAGTTTTGCCTGTTTTAATTCAAAAATTCTTTTGTATTATTTCAGGATAGGTTTTCAGTAGTGATATATAAAAGAATTGGTTTAGGAGTTTTTCTTTATAATAAAAAAAAAGAAATTTAAAGGATTTTGTTAGTTTCAAATCAAATGTAGTGGAATGACCTAGGTTTTCTATTAATGTTGTTTGTTAAAAAAAATCTACACTTAATCATTTGAAATATTAGGGATTGTTAGTATAATTTCTAGGGAGTGGTCTTAAAATTTTTAAGAAAATTAATTTTGCAGAAGTAAATAAAAAATTACATATTGACTTTCATTATGGAAATATTAAAATAATTTATTAAAAAAATTCTTGTGATATTTATATTAATTACTGTAAATTTTTATTTGATTGATTTTAATCTTCAGTAAATAACTCAAAATTGGTTAAATAAGTAATACTATCATAAACATCATGCAGTGAGTTGATTTATAAATTATACTAGCACTGTTGTATGCTTTTGTAGGGTGTGTGTTTGTATTCATTTATATAGTATCTGTGGGTGTGTTCGTGTACATGTGTATTTATAATTTTTCAAAAGTAGTTATAATGAAGTTGAAAATTGAAAAGAATGTTTTAAAAAAAGAATTTTTTTTTCTGATGGAGTAATTAAAATTATATTTTTTGAATTGGCCAGCATTCTAAATGAAGAAGTGGAACATGCAATTAAATCTATCAAGAAGGAATTAGCTCCAGGTACTGCTGGAATTTTAATTAATCTCTTAAAATAAGAAGGTGAAAATAATAGAAAAATTGTTTGCAAAGTTATATATCAAATGTGTAAATAATAAAAATGTATCAGATGATTGAAATAATGCAATATATTTTTAAAAAGTGATAAAGAAGTCAAGCATTGGTGGACGAGAGGTAAGCGACAGCTGCTTTACAAGCAGTTGTCGCGGGTTCGCTTCCCGGCTGATGCTATGACACGTGAGAAAAAAAATGATAAAGAAAATATTAGAAAATACAGTTCTACTAATCTTTTTTCAGTTCTATCTAAAATTTTTACCAAAATAATTATAACTTGTCTAGAATGAATTTTGGATTTTAACCAACAAAAAGAACAAGCAGGATTTAAAAGTTGTTCCAGCATATTTCATCACATCTACGTATTGAGAGAAGTTGTAGAAAAGACCAATCAATTAATACGAGCTGCCATTATGTTTTGAATTTGTGGATTATAAAAAGGCATTTGACTATAAGCATTTTTATAGGCATTAGAACATTGGATCGTCAAGGTATAAACTTAGAATATTGTCATAGTCTGAAGAATATTTATAAAATTGTAACAGTCATAATTAAATTACATAGTTACACTAAGAAGTTTAAGTTTGAGAAGAAAATGTAACATAGTGATTCCATATATCCAAAACGTTTCACAGCAATTTTACATGAAGTGCTTTGGGAATTAAAGTGAATATGGAAGAGATTAAAAGGAAGTGGAGATCATTTAAATCATCCAGATTTTGCAGATAATGTTTCAGAGCTTAGGAAAATATTGCAAGGATTAGCAGGTGAAAGATTAATGCTAAAAAAATTAAATTAATGTTTAAAGAGTTTTCTCAAAAGATGAAAAGGAAGATTGATAAAGTTATATTACAAGAAGCTAATTATTCAAAATGCCTAAATACTGCTATACAGAATAAATTAGTTTAAATAAATAAAAATTATTTATTTCCTGTAGATTCTCCTGTATATTTTATTTCGTAATAGTATCCAATCTTTCTGTCTTATCATCTTTACTATTATTCATATTCCCCCCAAGATCTATTGGCCAAAACTAGAACTTAAATATAGTAATTAAATGAATAATTTTGTGAACTTCAACTAGCTATGATGGCAGTTGTTCTCTCATGTGATATATCATTAGGGATAAGGAAAAAGTTTGTTGAATTATATGTTAGTGTGAGGAGTTTTTAAAATAGAATTTTCATATTTATGTTAGAAAATTATTAAACATTTTACATAATTAGACTTTTTCCAAATATGATGTATGTATAAAATGATTAGAGTTGTAATATTTGCTATAATTTGATTGAAATTCCTTTAGCATATGTTACGTATGCTTTGTTTGCCATTTACTGTACTGCCCCCTCGATATAGTTCTTTTTAACATATATATTGTAATGGTACAGAGTAGAGATAAACATGGGGAGATAGGACATCATCCCCATGTTTACAAATATAAAATGCATATAAATGAATATAGAATACAGTGAATATGAGCATCTCGCAATAAAGAAGAATTAACTGATTAACACTTAAATTGACCAATTTATTTATTGGTCCAATGAGATAAAACTCTGATATTTTAATTGGTCAGTTTACAAACTTACTGATAGAAATATATTTATCTCTTATTAATATATTAATTTTAGTTTTGTTTGCAAAAAGTATATTAATTATTTGTAACGTTATGAAAGTAAACGAAAGTTTTTTTCAAAAATATATTTTTATTTGTAATTATAGAAATATTCAAAAGCGGAAAAATCAAAGAAAAGATTGTAGCAAATTACAAGCAATGTAAACGTCATTTAAATCCCTCCCATATTTTCGTTTTTAAAAAAAGTTAAGAATTTTTTAGTAAAATCTTAGCGTTTTTCTAAAAATAATTATATTTTCAGCTTATTTTAACCAAAATACATTTTAATATGTAAATGAATGCCAGAAAAATATTCTAAAACATTAATCTTTGTTTGAAAATCAAATAAACAGCTTGGAGCAATCTAAACTCTTGACAAGATGTAAAATTGTTGCTACGACTGGTTTCTTTTTCAATTTACAATCGTGTAAAGTATACAATTTTTTAATAAAACCTTACTACTTTTGTAAAATAACTATATTTTTAGCAGATTTTATGAAAATTATTTATAATATGTGCGAAAAATAAAAAAAACATTCTAAAACATATATTTTCATCAGTGAAAAATATTTATTGTCAGTCTCTTTTTTGACCAAATAATTTTCAGCCAATCAGAAATGAGTGGATGGCTCAACCAATCAGAATTGGCCTTCTTCTTTTGTTAACTTAAAACACTCCTAGTATTGATTTTTTACTTGTAAAATAATTCAAGAGAGGGCAGCATCTTACGAAACTTTTTCTAAACTTTCGATTGACTATTTATATGTCACCATAGCTAAAAAATTGCCCGATTTAAAGCGATGCAAACCTCTGACACAATAATGCGTTGAATCCTATTGAAGCGTTAATAATTAAAAACTAAAAAAAAAAAAGATAATTCAAATTTATACCTGTTTTAAAAAATAATTTCATAGATTTAAAGTGATTAACTATTTGATTTTCATTCATTAACGCTTTAACTGCCTGACTCGTAAAAAAACGAGAAGATTTGACGTCACTCTAAATCGGCTACTTTTTATCCCACGTATACATATTATACGTCATTCGAAAGAAAATCAAAAGTTCTGTAAGATTGGTGCCCTCTTCAGAATTATTTTACAAGTAAAAAAATCAATAAAAATTACCATATATGTCAAACAAAACCAAAGCACCGCCTCCTCACCACCTTTTCTTGAATCTTATTGGCTGTCCAACTTCTGTCAGAAAGGGAAATGGCTGCCAAAAAGTAAAAAGTTACGTTCATTTTGATTTTTATTACGAAAATGATAAACGAATGTTTACAACATTTTAAACAATATTTGAATTGAATTACAAATTATTATTGATAAAATAATACTAAAAATCAAATTATTTTAGAAAAATAGTTAAGATATTACCAAGAATTATTTATTTATTGCTACATATTTATCATAACTTTAAAGTGAAAAAAAAATTATTACGTCAGCAATCTTTTTGGTTGGTCAAATAGCGGTTACTTTTATTTCACCGCAATTGAATATTTTTAAATTATAAATCAAATTTTATTTTTGAAAAGACTTTTGTTTACTTTCATAATCTGATAAATTAGTAATATACTTTTTACAAACGAAACTAACGTATTTATATTATTAAAAGTGATATATTTTAACAATAGATTTTGTTAAAGTTGTGAGTTGGCCAATTAAAAGTTTTGATTTTTAACTCATTCAGCCAATTATATAATCATCGGTGAAAGGGTTAATTGACATTTAATTCATTAAGTTATTTTCTGTGAAATGACAAAAATTGGAAAATGGTTAAATCAACTTAAAATTATGTGAATGAAACTAAAACGAATATTATATTAAAAGATGAATATATTTTTACTGCTGATATTGTAATTGACCAATCAGAAGTTGTAAAACTTTAATTCACTTGGCCAATAAAAAAACTGTTGAGTTAATGATAAAATATTAGAAATATGCTTTAATAATATCACTGTTCTTATGATATACATATTACATATCTATAATTCATAACTATAGCTAAGCAAACTACAACTTTATCTAGGATGTAACTGATTACCATTAAATTAATAAATAAAATAAATCATTCAGTTAAAATAATAAGATCTCTAAACAATTCAAATATTTAATATTTATTAAAATGAAGATATGAAAATATCTTTGCAAAGTGAACTGGAAGTACAATTACTTTTCGTATTTTTAATAATGATATCTTTTTGGTATTATATTTTTACACCACACCAGGCCACTTGATGATGTTATATACAGTTTAAAACACAAATATAACGTTACCTGGCCAGCCTTTTTGTATTGTCCGATTTCTGGTATTATATTTATATAAAAAAAAAAACCTAAATTAATTTATCTACTTATTTTTTATTGGAAACGAACAAGTTTTTTTTGGTCTTTGCTTTTAGAAACACACTTTTATTTTAATAACCTTACTGTGCTGGACTTTTTGGTCTTTATTGTCTGATTTCAGGTATTATTTTGAGATTACCCAAAAAAATTACATGTATCATTTAATTGCTGTACTTATTTGTGATTTGAAAACAAACAAGTTCTTTTGGACAACTTGTGAAAGATGGTATCGGCAAGCGCATCAATGTGCAGGAAGGGGGAATGATGGTTTAGCCGATCGTACAAAATGCATTGACTTGAAACGACTTGTGAAATATGGAAGGGTCAGGGAGGGGGACTATGTCAGCACGTAGTGCTGGAATGTGGGGGGAGGGCAATGGTTTTGCCAATCCGAAGGATTGTCCAAAAGATACAATAGTCTAAGCAAATCAACCTTACGATTTTCAAACGAGCTACAGCCTCAGCCATTTTATTTCTTTTGTCTGTGTTCTCATGCAAATTTGAGTTTTCATGTGACTTCTGTGCAATGGTACTTGTCCCTACCCTTTTCCAATTGTTAAAAACCTCGCGAGTTATGTATGGAAGCGCAGTGTGATGGGCTTAAAATTATTACTATGTAATACTACATCAGGTAAGGTATAAGATCATTACTTGGAATGAACATTTCAAGAGTTATGGCCAGTTGATTTCTATACACCCTCACATGATAAGATAGCAATCTATGAATATGTGAAGTGTGCACATTTGCGAAGTTTTATGAAGTACATTAGCGTGTCATAATATTGGTGTTCAACAACATCTAGACTTGCAATGGCTAATATAAACAGAACTGTTCTATAGGCCGTAAGTTTTTCTGTGTAAATGGGATTTTTATGTGTTTTTACACATAAAAAGCACCACCAAGTAGGTGGTATTGTCTAAAAATAGAGTACCATTTTTTTTAATGTAGTATTAGCCGTTTACTTGTTTTCTAGCTAGAAACTCATAATCGATCCGTAATTCACACTATGATGTTAATCTGAGCAAAACAAAATATTTAATTTTTTTCATGTAAGAAAATTTAATTTTTTTCTCTAGCTAAATAACTAATTGTCAAACTATATAATAAAAAGATCTAATATGACTTAGTTATTACTAAGTGTTAAAAAATAAAATTATACTGGAGGTAAATATATTTTATTGAACAAAAATAAGGGAAATTATTATTTTTTAAATAAAAAACATAAACCAGGTTTCTGTGAACTAAAAATAGCAAAAGGATGTTTAAATAAAGAATGTTTTAACAAGAAGATGCAAATGGGATGTAAGAGTTTTGTTAGTTGTGTTATTTAAAATTGAGCTACTTTGGCTGGTTCTAATAAAATATTTAAGTTATGTGACAATAAACAATGTAAGTAAGAAAATTTAAAATATTGCATTATATATATATAAATTATAGTTTTTCATAATGGACAATACACGTAAAAAATTAAATATTAGTGCAAATATTTTTTCATTGATGGAATATAATTTTGATAATGAAAAACATGAATACCTTTCATGCATGAGACATTTTCTATGAGTTTTCAAACAAACAAGGATTAAGTTCTAATGAAAAGTGAAGCATTTCAAAATCATATTCTGGATGTACATACCATTTGGTAAGTAACATATTTAAATTTTTATATAATGTCGGAGCTGGCCCGAGGATGGGAGGGAAGCAATGCAAAATTTGTCTTATTTGCAGATATTTTCTATCTGTACTAGTATTTTCGCAGGATTGTCCAAAAAAATAATATGAAAACTTTTGGAAAAAATAATTTAAAATTTACTAAATAAACATTTAAATAACTAGAGGGATTTGAACTTAGGATTTTTTTGTCTATATTCATCTTCTGCTCCATCTCAAGTAACCGACCCACTAATCTGCATAATTGTTTGAGATGGAGTAGAGGATGAATATAGACCGAAAAATCTGAAGTTCATATTCCTGTAGTTACTTATATAGAAAACATTCAGTACACTGAATGAATAGGTTAAATCAATAAATATTTTTGTTTTAAGATTTTATTTAATTATTGTTTCAAAAGTTTTTTTTAAAACATTAATGTTTTATTTTAGCCTGTGTTTTATTCTTCGCTTATTTTATAGAAATAAATTAATAAAAGACGTACAGTATTTACTGAACATGTTAAATTACTAAACCCATATTTTCAAGTTTTTCTTGCAAAAGCACTGGCGAAAATGTCTTTTAATTTACAAATTTTATTTCATACAATTGGGGGGGGGGGGTATTAAAATTTTCCTACCACAAAGGTACATCTTAGTCATGCGGGCACCTGATTACAAGCAAATATGTAGCTTTTAATTTATCTTATAAATGGTTTTAGAAATAATGCCAAAGATTCTCAATAAATCATGAGGATAAGATCTGTTGTAAATTATAGCCAATTATCATTTGTGTATTTAACTTAAGATATGTGATATTAAAGCACCATACTGGAGGCAGATTGAACACAACAATTCAATGATTTGAGGTATTTTAATTTATTTTATTCAAATGAAAATTGATCCTGGTATCTCTAGTTTTGAGTTGGTAATCTTTTTAATTTTTTAAGATTATTTTTTTTTGTATGCAGTTAAAATCGCTTGAAAATTTCACTAGCATATTTTTAAACTCTTTATACTAACATTAGCCAAGACATTCATTTTCAAATTTCAGAAAAGATTCATTTTCACAAAGTGTGTGTGGGGGGGGGGGGTTATTGGCTAATAAAATCTGTTCTTATTATGAATCTTCCAGTTTCTCCAAGCCTCTTCAGATTCCAAAGAAAGATCAGTGTAATTTTTTTTAGATATAATAAATATCTCCATACTCACCATTCTTTTTAAATACATATAAATAAAGATATAATAAAAAACAAATGATTCTGTGCTTAACCAGCACTCATCAGTTAGCCCAGGTCAGAGTAATTTTTATTCAAACTCATTATTTTATCATAAGCTAAATGATAACTTTTATGATATAGCTTCAGGATTGAGATGCTAAATTAAATTAAGAGAGTTGAAAATAATACCAATGTATTTACCAATGATGGTGAACGGTTATTATTAGTTCTCTGTTGCATGTTTTGTAGGTTATTATTATCAAAAGTAATCCCCACCCCCTTCCCTTTTTCTTTAATTATTTTAGGGGTTTTTTTTTGTATTAATTATTCTTTAATTTCACCCTTCTTGGTTTGATTTAATTTTTAGTTTTGAATGTCCATTTGTACCTAATCTTTTAAAATGAATTTGGTACATTCGTTAATATATGAAGAAATGTCCTCAATTATATCATCATCATTTTCAATCATTGATTCACTGCATGATGAAAGTATTTCTAAGTTTCTCTGATGTCTAGATGTACTTCTCCACATCACACCAGCAAACTTCCTTATTTCATCCTTCATTTTACATGTGATCTATTTATAAAATATATAGGCGCTATTGCACCTAAACGCAAAGCTATTTTATACTTAAAAAAAAATAAAATTATACTATTCTGCGAGCACTTTCAAGAGATGTGCTCTCATCTTCATAGCTCTAAGTGAATTAATTATATGCAATTATGCAAAGTTCAAGGTTAATTGCTCCATTTTCTTGATATCGTGAAACATGTGTCCTTGCAGTTGATGGCGTTGCAATCCATTGCTATGAAGCACGCCCCCTTCACTTTCCTTTTTAAATCGTGCCTTTCTTTGCAGACCAGGCTGACATCTTGAGGTTCACATGGGTGTCCTGTTATTTTTTGATGTATTGCAAAAATTGAATAACGTGATGGATCTGATTGAGCTTTAATATATGCGTATTTATGTTGCTGTAATCTGGTTTCTATTGCTGCCTTGGTCTCCCCATAATATGAGGATTTACAATTTGCATGAGTGCATGCAATGTTATAAACGGCTTGAGGTGTTTGAGACAGTGCTAATTTGTTTTTAGTGTTGTCAAGCAATCTGTTAGAACTGGGGGGCGTACAGAAAGTTAGTTGAAACTGTGTGTTAAATATTTCATAAATTTTTTTATGTAAATTAGGAATGTATGGCAGCAGCAGCCTGTGTGTATGCGCATTGGGTATATTGTTGGTTACTTTATTATTAAACTGTATGATCTTTCTGTCAATCAGCCTGTGTTTGAACCCCATCCTCAGTAAGTCTTCTCTGTATAATATTAAATTTGTCTTCCTGTCGGCATCCAACTTACACAGCTGTTGGTTCCTGTGCAGAAAAGATGTGAACCCAGCTAATTTATGGTTGGTGGTGTGATGGAACTGGGTTGGATATGGCCTCTTACTTCAACTGGTTTCATAAACATTTTGTATGTCAAGTGTGTGTGTTAACATTGAACCAACAAATCTAGATATTTTACTTGCTTGTTATAGTTTATAGTTGCCAACACTGATGTCATTAATGAAATCAAAAATGAACTCCAGAACAGCTCTCTTTTGACTTTAAACATGGAATGGGAAGATGTTAACAAGCATCCTCATATTATGGGGAGACCAAGGCAGCATAGAAACCAGATTACAACAACATAAATATGCGTATATTAAAGCTCAATCAGATCCATCACGTTATTCAATTTTTGCAATCCATCAAAAAATAACAGGACACCCGTGTGAACCTCAAGATGTCATCCTGGTCTGCAAAGAAAGGCATGATTTAAAAAGGAAAGTGAAGGAGGCCTGCTTCATAGCGATGGATTGCAATGCCTTCAACCGCAAGGACACATGTTTCACAATATATGGAGCAATTAACCTTGAAATTTGCATAATTGCACATAATTAATTCACTTAGAACTATGAAGATGAGAGCACGTCTCTTGAAAGCGCTCGCAGAATAGTATAATTTTATTTTGTTTTAAGTATAAAATAGATTTGCATTCAGGTGCAATAGCGCCTATATATTTTACAAGTATTTTATTCGCACGCAAAGTTTTTGTGTTAGATTTGAATTACAATGTGATCTATTTCTAAATCTTGTACAATCTCTTGGGTTTCAGTTTAAGTCTTCAACTGTTCATCTATTATCCTTTCTAGAAATTTATCCAGCTAGCTTCACTTCAGTCTCTTAATGATGTGAAAAATGTTTTTTCAGCCATGTATTTAGTTTTGGATTCCTTTTTGTTACTCCTAACATATATCTCTGCATATTTTGTTGAGTAGTCTGAAGTCTTCTATTAAGTGTCCAAGTCATAGCGTATTCTTTTCAAATACATACTCGTATTTACTTTTAATATTAATTCTATCAAAAGTATTCTATCCAAGTTTATTTCTTTACTTAATTTCATCTATTATGTTTCCATCTGCATTATTAATTTGACCAAGGTATTCGTAGTTATTAACTTCTTCTAACTCATCATTATCAATCTTTATTTTCTTTTTTTGAGAAAATGCATTGAACATTATTTAATCTTTTTAATCTTTACTTTCAATCCTACTTTCATCTGATAACTCTTGCAATATTTGTTGAAGCTCTGAAGCATTATTTGTAAAAAACAAAACAGCCACATCATCTGCAAAAATCTAGATAATTTAAATAATCTTTATTTAATTTTACTCCCTAGACTTCCTATTATAATTCATAAAAGTTTTCTAGTAGAAAAGTTTTGGAGATATGGAATCAACCTTTTTAACATCCTCATCATCAGTGTCCTCATGTAAAGTAATGACTGATAATGCATTTTGATAAATGGATTTTTAGAATATGTCAATATTATGGAATATGTCTTGATGATTCAATGCTTTAATCACTGTAGAAATGCTTATAGAATCAAATGTCTTTTCATAATCTCCAAATCCAAAGCATAATGACAAATCATATTCAACTTCTCTCAATATTTGAATGGTATCCAAAGTTCCTGTAGATGAATTGTAATTGTTTTCGTAAAAAAAATTGTATACAACTTAAAAAACTAATAGATCCAAAATTTATAATATCTTTAAATATTAATCATCTGATATATATTCATTATTTAGACATTTAGTATATTTCTTTGCCCATTTTTTTTTATTTCTTCACCTGCTTTTTTAAGATATCAGTTATAAATCAATCCTTATCTGGAGCTTTTCCTTTCTTCATAGATTTAATCGCATGTTTTCCTTCTTCCATTAGCAACCTGTCAATTCAAAAGATGTAATAATTGTAGATGTTTAGTTTTTGTTATTTTATTCTTTATCCTTTTCAGACAAAAAGACACCATGTTGACTTTTTAACAAATTGATTTGAGCCAATTTTGACAATAACAATATTCAATAGTATAAAATATATTTCATATTTTGCATTTATATATTAGATAGTATGAACAGGTATGCTTGCCTGCAAGTATTATACCATGAAAGAGATAAAATCTAAACGCATTGTTCTTTAGAATTTTTAAGCTTTTTTTAAAGGGAGGAGGGCAGAGATTTAAACAAAGTGGCTCTTCATATTAGAAAGTTTGCTAATCTGGTTTATTCAAAAGCTTTTTGTACATCCGTATAAAAATCCTCTATTACTTGATTACAATGAAAACTTGTTGGAGTATAAATCTGAATAATATGCATTTGATATCCTTGCCACTCTGGGTCATACACCATCAATTTCTACAATGCTGTTCTTCCTTTTTTTATATAATGAATCCCATTCCATTTGTAATTGTATTATTTGTGTATTAGTAGTACATTTTAAATCAGTTGTCTCTTCAATTTTTTTTCTAACTACATCCCATTTAATATTAGACCATTCTTCCAATTCATGCAGTCTTTCTTTATTTGAAAGTGATATATAATTGTATATTTCTGAATAAAATTATCATTGAATGACAGTCTGAGACCATCATTACCCTCCTTTTCAGTCACCAACTGCTGTCTTGGTTGGAGATTTTAAAGGGTTCTGAGAATAATGGTCATAATTTACTTTTCTCTGCCATGATTGTAAATATCTTTTTTTTAAAAAAAAATTAATTCATGCACACTTATTTTATGCCTTCAAAAAAGAATCAACTGGTGATTCAGTTAAGAGGAGAAAGTTCATGTTTCTTTTTGATCTTAAACTCAAAGATAAAAAAATCATTAAGCAGCCTATCCATATTTGATACTATATAAATAACGGCACTCACAACAAGAACACGTGCTGTGGGCATTATGAATTTGCCCTGTTAGTTTCTGTGAGATCTCAAAGAGGAATCACACATCGCCTTTTATTTAACAGCAAACTCCTTTCTGCTGCTTTAATTTCCTCTGCCTTTTTTAATGGTTGTTTATCATTACTTTAGTTAAAATTATTTTTAAGTAATAGAGAGATCTTAGCTCATAATTGTAATAATATGTCTATTGTAAGCAGTAATTTAAAATTTCCTCCTAACCAAATATTTGAATTTAGTTTTTTGCTTCTTAGTAAGACGCTAGGTCTCTAATGATAACTCCCATAACTTTTTGCCAAAAAAAAAAAAAAAAGTCGTTGAATTTTCTTTTTAATGATAATATATTTTTGTATATTTATAAATGTGAAAGTTCACATTTGTGTTATTTTTTTATCTAGCATTTTAAAGTTTACTTTTCTGAATTGAATATTTTGATTACTAATTATTTAATAATATTAATTATAAATGAGATACTTGCAGAAGAAAGCTAAAAGATTTGAAAGCTTAAATGGACATTGGAAATTACTACATATGGAACTAATACATCCACTCACTGGAATGTTGTTATATACTATCGATCTTTCTGTGTTGGGTTTTTGATTGCTGTTTTATTTAAAGTTTAAAATATTTTCTTTGGTTTTTTTTTTGGTTATGATAACAATAGCTTTTATGTTATTTCAAAATGGATTTTGAAATTCTACTAAATAATAATTACAAAACTTAAGATTTTTATTTCATTAATCTTCATTGCATATGACTAAGAGAATAATCAATGCCATTATTTATCTATTTCAAAGGTTAACATTTAATGTAAATTGCCAATGTCTTGAACTTACACATGTTTATTCTAATTTGTTGAATTCTTATATATTTATATTTGTTGGATTCTTATATATATATTTGTAAATAAATTAATAAAACCAATTTACAATTAAATTTCTAGCCAAAAGTAAATTACAAGTCTACTATCATTCGTTTCCCTGACAAGACAGACATTTCAAATGCAAGGCAATATAATCCAAATGTATATTATTCTATCTTTCTATAATTCCAATTCAGCATTACAATTGGCTTTAATATCAGATGTATTTATAATTTAAGTTAACTTCAACTTCATACATTTTCAATAAGAGATTGTGAGATATTATTTCATATAGCGCTATGTTTTTTTATGTAATAGTAATATTAGCGATTAAGCCAATGCACATGCGCTTTAAAGATAAATTATAAATGAATACTCAATTTTTCCAGACACGAGATATAGTATTTTAGAAAGAATGGAATGAATCCACCCATTCTTTCTACCCAAATGTTTATGTATGGGCAAATCTTAAGTATGTGGAATTTGCCCATACATAAACATTTGGTTCGAAAGAATGGGTGGATTCATTCCATTCTTTCTAAAATACTATATCTCGTGTCTGGAAAAATTGAGTATTCATTTATAATTTATCTTTTAGCACATGTGCATTGGCTTAATCACTAATATTACTATTAAATAAGAGATTGTTTAATTCTTCTATAAAAAATAGCTTTAGCCTAGTCAAATATAATCTTCTGGCCTGTATTTCTTTCATGAATATATAATGCAGAAAGAACTTCATGAAATAAATATAGGCTATAAGATTATATTCCAAAGGGCATCTTTTTTGAAAAGAAGAGACAAAATCGAAGAAGGCTCTTTAAATATCGAAGAAGGCTCTTTAAATCAAGAACTATAGTTCTGAAACTTCCGACTTATTTAAAAATTGTTTTAATCTTAAAAGTAATTGGAGTGTGAATTGGAATTATGGGAATATAGGATAATATATATTTGTATTGTGTTGCTTTGCACTTAGGAAATCTTGCAAAGAAAATCAATGTATTTGAAATTTAAATTAGGCTAATAATTTAACTGTAAATTAGTGTATTTGATTTAATATATGGGTTAATTTAACTTTTGTCATTTGATATTTGATATTTTTAAATTAAAGGTTTTTTATTAATTTATTTTAATATTAATAAAAAGCGTTGGTATTTTCTTTCTTGTTTGATTAATTTATGAAGTTGCACTAATCACTAGGTTTTTTGTGCTTTCTTGAGTTTAAATCCTAGTAAATCATAATGATAGGGATATAAATATATGGTTGATCATTAAATCAATAATAACCACCCATTAATGTTGCTATGGCATCCTCTTTAAATAAAATTGATGATACATATTATTTAAAATATGTATATTTGCATGATTCCATCTTACTTAAGTATTTTTTGTTTGATTCCGAAATATCAAGAAGAGTATTTTGACTGATCTCTTTTCAACTTATTTAATAAAGTATTACTATTATTGTGTGTGTATGTGTGTGTGTGTTTTACCCATACATTAGTGTTTAATCGATTTAAAATAACAATTACATATGCTCTTGCAAAAAAAAAAAAAAAAAGGCAATTGTATCTCCAAAATAAATAGGTATTTTTAAATTCGTAGTAGAATTAATTAAACATTAGGTGTGTGAGTGGGGAGGGGGGGCAGGAACACAAGAATGAAGTAATTAAATGAAATAGTAAATATATGTAAGTAAAGAAGGAGTAGATGTATAAAATAGAAAAAAGTAGGATTAAATAATAAGCCATCATTTGTATTAATATGAAAATAAAAAAATGTAGGTAAAAATTATGAAATAGATTATGTGATAATGAAGAATGAGATTGTAAAAAGAATACTATAGTCGACATGTAGTCTCATAAAATGGAGAGAACTAAACAATCAAATTTTTGAAAGCCGGGAATGTAGTAAAAAGACAGAATTGATTAGTATTTTTGCCCTATATTTTTTTTCATCTACAAGTAAAGTATTGTTGGCAGGTTTAAATAGATACATTTACTGCCGAGTACTGTAATGTCGAAGAGCAGTTTAAATTTAGAAAATATACAGATACTAGGATATTAGAATAATGATATCGACTTCTGAAAGATATATATAAAGAAGATAATATATATTTGGTTGATTTTGAAATGACGTATAATAAGAATTTATAAGTTGGATTATTTTGTCTGATATTTTGAAAAAGAAAATATTTATTTGAAGAGGAGAAGTACTCAGTAATTTATAATTAATTCAATTGCTTTTACGTGTGTACCTTTTTTAAAGATTTTTGGTGTTTCATTTTCATTCATATTTAGAATGTCCACACGTCCCAGTTTTATCTCTTGTTTCAGTGTTCTGATATATTATTTCGGGACTATTAATTGTCCGGTTTTCTTAATCATTCATTTTTATTTTTCTATAAATTAGTATTTGTCCATTTAATATTTTATAATTAATTTTTTGATTGGTTAATCAATAATTTTCCCAAAATGGAATTGGCTCCTATTATTTTGGTGTGTTAGTCAAACGTGATTTTAATTTGTGATTTTTGGTTTAGTAGATAATTTACGTATACAAACAATTGCATTTTGTCAAAATAAGTCATAAATCACATGACCCTATTCTCTTAAGCCTGTAAGTTATAAACAATGAGGATTGCCAATTCCTCAACAAGCTTTGTGATAAATGCTTAGCTAGAGAAAGCATTTTAAATATCTCTGTCAGGATCCCACCCCCCAACCTCTGACCATGGTTTCTTGCTCTGAACCTATCCTAGCACCTCTCTGAGGAGTGCCAGAGCACAAAACCATGGTCAAATGTTTGGGAGGAGGGGCCTGACAGAGATATTTTAAATGCTTTCTCTAGCTAAGCATTTACCACAAAGCTTGTTTAGGAATTGGCAATCCTCATTGTTTATAATTGCATTTTGCTTTTGTTTATATTTTGAAATGGGTATATTGTTAACAATGCAGATGTGATTATATGTTTTTGTTATTTTTTTTTTGGTTGTATGTCTCGGTTAGGCCCTGTGGAAATATGGAGACCCTATCCCTATTAGAAATTTGTATTATTTGTTAAAATAGAAAAGTATATAACCTTAAAATATTAGCTAAAAAACAAATTTATACTAAAATTCTCTCACAACTATGGTATCTTGTGTTTTATTTATGTGTGTGCTTTGCATCTAATTGATTTTTCTTGAGGTGTATTTGTTTGTAATTGAAACTTGGAGAAGCGATCGCGAGAAAAGTTTAGTTTAAATTTTGTTTTTAGGTACTATTTTAAAGTTATATGATTTTTTATTTTATTTATTATTACTAGTATAAAATTAGGCAGTATTTAATACTAATTGTTGTGTGAATTTAACTTTTTCAATGCAATGTGAATGATCGGTTATAGTTTTCTGTAAAAAGATTTTTTTTTTTTTTTTTGTAAGAGTGTGTATAGTAATGATTTAGATTAGAATATACTGAAAAACAATGAAATTCAAACGACTTGCTTGTTATTTTAAAAATGGTGTGTAAGAGTGAAATTAAATTTTTTTTTCTGCTTTTTTTTTTTTTTAATGTGCTTTTAATTTTCATTTTTCTCCCAATATTAGATTACATTAGGCTTTGCCTGTAAGGGTTAATTTTTTTCCTAGTAACTTCTGTCAGTAATGTTGTTTGTTGTGATAAGATCAGACCCGCTTGTGGCCATAAGTCCAGCCAGCCACGTGCATTCAAATCAACACCACCACCACACTTACCTCTTTCCCCTCCTTACTAAAATTATTCTTAGACACCTTCCTACTCTTTTTGACTGTTCTTGTGTCCTCAAGGTGACCTAATAACTTACAGGTTTCCAAGATGATGTCATTCTTAAGACCTGAGGCTTTAAATTTCTTTTCTTTTTGAAAAATATTCAGAATTTAAAAACTTGTATTATATTGGGAATTCTTCTCATCCCGCTTCCCTCCTCTCCACTCCTATAGATACATAATATTATTTTTTATCGTTTATTTAAATCTAAACTATGCTCATTGAATGAGATTTATTCTTCTTAAGATTTTGTTTGTGTCTTAGTTAAATTTTCATTTGTTTGAAATTATTTGTTACTGCAAAGATAAGAAAAACATATATACAAAGTATATACATTATCCGTGACCAAAGGAATGTCTAAATAAATAATCAATTTATCAAAACTTATATGTTTTTAAAATTTATAAGTCCGGTTTAAACTTCATTCTATTTTTTATGTTGTTTGAAATTATATCATTTTGATAATTTTTTTAAAATGTTAATTTTTATTAGAATATATTTCTGTTCAACCTGGCAATCTTATGTAGAAAGTTTTAACTGTTATTAAAGTTAGCCTGGACTTTAAAACTCTTTTATTTTTATTGTTTAGAATTATGTTGCAGTATAAATAACCAATTAACTGAGGTGTGAACTATTGTAGTTAAAAAAAAAAGAAATCATTCTCTTGAACTAAATTAAAATTAATGACTTTCCTCAAACCACAAGAAGATAACATTTAGAAGTCAATAAAAGTTGTAAAATTTGATTATGGATTACATCGATCACTTTCAAATAAATTACCATAAATATTTTATAGGCCAACCACCCTGGTTATGGTAAATCCCTGATTATAAAAATAAAAAGTAAGTGCAGATTAATGTCTGAATGATTCAAATTTGAAAAATATTTTATTTAATTCCAAACATTAAAGTCTGATGAAACAAAACGGTTACTATATTTTAAAATTAATTTAAATGTTATTTATTTATAGTAATGCAAATGTTATGTGGTGCACTTTGATCGTGAAATTTTATCCAATCCTAGCATAGACAATTTGTTTAGTCATTTCAAGTAATACAAGATTACTTTTGTTTTCTTTGTAACTATATGTATGTATGTATGTTTGTTTCTTTATTTTTGCAACAAAACAGACAAATAGTTCAAACAAAAAAAAAAGGCATTACTATACAAACAAAATCATATGATGAATTAATTTTAATGACCATCTTAAACATTAATAAATAATGACACGAATATCTTACTATTCACCCATATTGTTTATATGAAAGCTTTTTAATCCTATATGTATACCATGTGGGGGAAAGTACTCAAGGGGGGGGGGGGGGCTCTGTCTTGATTAAACAATTACAAAATGGTTTAGGTTTTATTCGATACAAGTCTTTTAAATGTCCAAAACTATAAATCTTATATCTTCATGTGCAAAATATTTTACAAATTTGGAAATCATATTCAAGATTACTCCAACAGACAAGCCATCATCTATGATTGGGTTTTTAAAATTGCTTCTTTGCTCACTGCTAGCCATAGATAACTTAAATTTCCATCTGCCTGAAGACGAATATCACTATTGAAATGTTTATGCTTTATTATACCCATCTTCAAACAATAATATTGAGGAGCCTATGCTAAATATAAATAATAAGCAGTTGAATCGAAAATTCAAACACTGGTCCCTTGAACCAAATATTTTGATTTTTTATTTAAATTAAATTTACAATCATTATTACCAACATTACATTTTTATAACAATAAAAAAATCTGTGCAAATATTGATTCTCAATGTGGGTTGTCATGGAGATGCAGAATCCCAATTTTACTTTTGTGAATGTCAATCTTTAGAAAGTATATTTTTAGCAATTCCAAGATTTTCAAACCTATAATTGCAACATTAAAACTCTATTCTCTGAAATTCTATATGCATTTTGGTTCACAAGATGCATTTTTTTCATATAATAATGATTCTAGAAATCAACAAAACACTTACTGGATCAGTCGTTAGCGAGGGATGAAAAAATTTCCACATTCAATATTTTCTCCAATACTTGGTCCTTAATGTAATGGCATCCAAGACATGAGAATCTTATCTCTAATAATTTGAAGCACTACTAAAGATAACATTTTTTAAATTTTTTTGTAAATATGGAATATATATGATTAAGTAATACTATTAATTGTAAGACTATTTCAGGTTTTATTGCCTTCCTAAATTATGATTTTATAATATAAAATGATGTAATATTGATATATTTAAAACAATAAAATCCTTTAAAACATAAATAATTAAAAAATAATATTATTTATGTATGAAGGGAAGATTGAGAATTTTCAACATAGTATAAGTTTTTAAATTTTGAATAGTCTGAATGAATGGCATCATCTTGGAAATGAAATAGAATTCCTATCTCTGATGGTAGCGTGTATTAGGGATTTTTTACACTTGCAAATAAAGCTAGTAAAATTTGCTTTCAATGAAGATTTTAGCTCCACGCAATTAATGAAAGGGTTTGGTTGGTTCCCTTGAACCTGGTAGCACTAAAAAAAATATTTATATTTAAATGAAATAATTCATGGATGGATGGAATACTAATTTTAATATGCCTTACAAGTTTACAATATTAAGGATATCTAACAAAATATATTTCAATAATTGATTTCTAATTACAATTAAATAAAATAAAAGTATGTTAGCTCAGCTACTAATATCAACATACTCTTACTAACGAAGTCAATTATAATAAGATTAATACTTAATAACGATGTAAAATCAATTAACTTGATGTAACTTTCCATTTTCAACAATTTAATCTATTAGAAAATAGAATCAGCCTATTAAAAACCTTTACGATTTTCATTCCAATCATAGCAATATGTACAATAAATAATAGATTTCTATTTGAAGTTTATTCCACAATTGACAAATCACATCCAATTACTCTTCAGTTGATTAAAGCTACATTATTAAAACTTTAGATTATAACTGTCAAGGCATATGAAAGATTGTTAGATTTATTGTCAAGTATTAATATTAAAAATTATTATTTAAACTAAATTTACAATTTACAGTAAGGAACTTTTAATATAAACATCACATGATCACTATCTCATACTAGCACAATAATTGTTATTAAACAATCCAAAACAAAGCAAAACTCTCCATATAGTAGTGCCATCTTCTGCTAACAAGAGCAATCAATGGATGCCAGAAGGCTTGTGCATAAAATCACTAGATAGGGATTTTATGCACAAGCCTTCTGGCATCCATTGATTGCTCTTGTTAGCACAAGATGGCACTACTATATGGAGAGTTTTGCTTTGTTTTGGATTGTTTAAAAACTTTTAATATCATTAAAACAACTCATTCTAATTTGTAACAGAATAAATATATATTACTATTACCAGTTCTATAACTAAATAAGTTTCATTTTTAATCAATAATACCTTAACTATATCAGGGTATTTGATGCCAAACTGAGTTTATTCTCAATTTTCACAATAATTTCAGTTTTAATAATGATAGAGCAAAATGCTATATATTGACAGAAAATAGAAAAACTAAGGAAAACAATAAGACTAAGGCAAATAGTAATTATCATTAAAGAGGTAATAAAAAGAAATTCCGACCAAAATAATTATTACTTTATTGTTTGTTCATAATTTCTAATTTAATCATTAACTAAATTTAAAATTATATCTTAATTGATAATTTCTTTGTATTTCTCACAAATTTCTCAAGTCAAACCATATATAATATTTCTTACCTGAGATAATCCATAGCTTCAGAATCTACAAAAATAGTCACATAAGAATTCTTTATTTTTATCTTATACCCCAAAAGTTAACACATCTCAATGCATGTATAGGAAAAAGATTCATCCTAATAAAAGATAACAAAATAATCATTTCCAGAAGGTGGATATGTATTTGTCATCATACCAATTGGCTTCTTGTCTATCCAAAACTAGAAATTGAAAGCTACTGTCTGTATCAATGATAAAATGAATTTCATCTCTTATTTTTATATTTTTTGTGTACACCAGTGATGTTTATATTTTTTATGCACACCAGTGATGCTATCTTGTTATATTTATTGTCTTATGGAAATATAATTCATTTGCCTACAATGCTATGCAAGATGTGGCAAAACTAGTGATTCTACAGCATTAGAATCAAGGCATAGGCAAGAATCAGAATTTGATTTTTTGTCTGCATACAATTCCATGTGGTGTTCATAACCATTGTGGCTATCACCACACATACCACTTGAAATCTCTTTATTGGTTTTAAGAGTTTATATTTTCACATGGTACTATGCCCAGTAAATTTTGTGATTGCTTTATCTACTGCAGCGTTTCTGTACATTTAATAATCAGTCTTAAAATTTACATTTCACTGCTCTATAATATCTTAATTTTATATATACAAATCATTACTTGTTATGCAAACACAAACATAAACACTAATATAAATATAAATACACTAATAAAATTGTTTTCCTGAAGGTTTGTTTTGGATCAGAACCCACAATTACATTGTACATAAACCACTACTTTCATTATAATTGAATACAAGTATAATGAAAACGAAGTCTAAGCCCCTCTTCTTGGGCAGTGCTTAGAGAAAAGTGAATATGAAGATAGTGGATATGCATAGTGAGTGCCAGACTTATGGGAATCACTGCCAGAGGCCTTTTTATATGAAATTAATGTGGTTCCGGATAGCTCAACTATCTACAGAACGAGATATGAGAAGAAATCTATCGGTTCGAACTTGTCGCAACCCCCAGATTAGAAGACTAGAAGCATGTAATATATATATACAAAGATATGCCAAATGTCAGTAATGCAGTATGACGGAATGTCCCTAACGACATGAAATATAATTTACTGCTTTAAAATAGATGACCCTTGTTTGAATGCCATAATTTATAATTAATTTGCTTTGCCACTAGAATATATATATATAGAGAGAGAGATTTAGATTTCATTCGATAAAATATACATTAAGATTTGACCTCCTTTTCTGTTATTTAAAATAAATCCCACCTTCGTCGATTTTACAATAACTGGAATTTAAATAAGTACTGTATTTGATATTTTAAGAGTATGTAAAAATAAAATTAGCAGTTATAAAAAATAACTAATCGGTCACCTTTTCAGAATTGAATAATAACATTTATAAAATAAATAAAGTTTCAAAGCGTTAATTAAAGTTTGAGTTCTGGATTCACCCCGGGTAGAAAATCCAGAGTTAAACAAATATATTTTTATACTAAAACGTAAATAAATTGCTGACTCATAAAACAATCTGGCGAGTGTATTAATTAACAACACATATTTTAAGGGAACGTTAATACCCTAATTCATGAAGGTTTATTTAAAAAGAAGAAAGAAAAGATTTTAGAAATTCATCTCGGCAGATTGCTTAAGATTGGCATATTAATAATGAAAGCATATATATAAAATCAAGTAATAAATAATTATAAATAAATGACCACACCAAAATTAAAGAAAGTTAGAGCATATGAGGGAAAATTAGATTTATATAAATTATTTAAGCAAATTACATTTTAGAAAAGTTACAAAATTAAATTATACATTAGGAGAGATAGAGTTTGAGACTAGTGAGGCAAGCTAGATTTAATTTCAATGGTGGCAGTTTGAAATAATTTACCTTGCACAATTTTAAGAGTTCATATTAAAAAGTCCAGCTCATGCATGGCAATTGAAATGTGAGTTCTTCGGTGGCAGCAAACTTCTATTAGCATTCTAAAGTTCTTAGGTTGGGCTTTTGCTTCACTCTTGGGCAGCAGAATGGTACGGCAGCGGAAGATGACTCAACAGGGGCGAGAACGGTGTGGATTTACTACTACATCATTTTAAGTGACGTGTAATACGTTTACAATACAGTTCTCTCAATAGTAGCTAATCTGTTCTCTCACTAGTAGCTGATCTCTCAGTGATTTATACTCTGCTCAAGTATTTCTGGAATGCTTTTAATTCCTTGGTTTTAGCCTTAAAATCTAATCTCTGATCTAAAATCTTAAGTTTTCTTTGTTCATTGTTTTTGAAAGATGCAGCGTAAGATAATGTCCAAAAATAAATTCAAATCTATTTCCAGATTAGAAATAGATTTGACAAAAATGTTTATAACAAACGAAAATCTTAATCTTAATCCCCATTTTAATTAAAAACTTTAATTAAAAATACCTTCCCCAGATTAAAACAATAGTGTTTTCAACCCTTTAATTATTTTTGGGCAATTAACAGTACATCTTCCATCTTGGATTTTATAACATATAGAATTTAATAGAAAAAAAAAATACTTTAAAAGAAAAAGTTGTACAAATGACATATAATAAAATATTTTTAAAAAATCAATATTTTTATTACTATTTTGCTCCTATATATATATATATTTGAGCCGCACCTATGTACTGTAATAAAAAGAATTCATAATTAATAAAAAAGAATTAATAATAATAATAAATACGTTATTGAAAGTTAAAATTTATAAATTTAGGCACTCATCTCAAATATATACATAAAATATATATGCATGACAAAAAGGGATGGGATATAGGGTTTAAATACAGGTTAGTAGATGGAACTATGAAGCTCAATCTTAAGCTAAAATTGACTGCTTCAGTATATGCATATTATTTAGATGGTTTAACATGTTTTTATTTAGTAGCTTGAAAATCAATTATTTTGAAATGTTTGGCCATTTTGATGGTGCTGTTATCACATTTGGCTTTTCTTCATTATTTGCAATTATCTATAATGAAATATTACCACACAGTTTTTTTTGCATAAAAATCATTAAAATTATTAATAAATTGTTTTCTCTTCACTAGTAAAATTGTAATTATAAGTATGCGACTTTTCCCCCGCATTAAATAGTGAAGCTATAATTTTACTCTAATTTATAATAGCTTTGCTAAGCGCTTTCGAGATTTCATGTTTGAATCTCATACTCATAGCTTTGTAACTAACGATTGTTATGATTATGCAAATGCATTTGAATTTTTAATTAGTCCATTGTTTAGAGAGAGCAAAACATGCCTCTCTTCTATTAATGGCATTAATGTCATTTGCTATATAGAAAGCCTCTCTAACTTTTCTTTTGGCATCATTTTTTTCTGTACATTGGCTAACAATTTTAAATTTAGTTTCAGAACACCTCCAACACTAACCGGCTGATAAATAATGCTAAAGATAAAACAGATAGAGATCAAGCCTCTCATGTGGTCTATAAAATGGCATGCCCTCAATTAGGCTGCCATGCATCATATTATGGTGAAACTTGGGCTAACCTGAACACAAAAATTTATCAACATAGGTATGTCTACAATAGGGTCAAAAATAAAAATGAAGGATCATCAGTATTCTGGGACCACCAAGCAGTTACAGGCCATGTATTTGAACCTAGTTCTGCCCAAATAATTTGTACAGAAAAAAGTGATGCCAAAAGAAAAGTTAGAGAGGCTTTCTATATAGCAAATGACATTAATGCCATTAATAGAAGAGGCATGTTTTGCTCTCTCTAAACAATGGACTAATTAAAAATTCAAATGCATTTGCATAATCATAACAATCGTTAGTTACAAAGCTATGAGTATGAGATTCAAACATGAAATCTCGAAAGCGCTTAGCAAAGCTATTATAAATTAGAGTAAAATTATAGCTTCACTATTTAATGCGGAAAAAAAAAGTCGCATACTTCTAATTAAAATTATTAATTAAAAAAAATCTGAAGATAGCAGTATCATACAGACCTCTAGAAAATTAGAATAAAAATTTGCATATTAAACAAGCTAATAGATGTCCCATTTTAATACAAGTGACAATTTTGGGTAGGTGGATTGTTTGGACCCAAAGCAATTTTTGATTGTGCCTTTTCAAAAAGAAAAATTGTAATTTTCAGATATGTTTACATATTTAAACTTATTAATACATTATATTTGTGAAATATTTATTTTAATCCCAAAAATACATGGCTACAATTACATTTTATTTGAAAATATTTGTTTTAAGAAGAGAAGTCGATAAAACTTTAGTTCTAGCTAAGTCAAACAGTTCTTACTAATTAAGGAAAAATAACTGAGCATTGCTTATATATATGTGTGTGGCAGATTATAATCTGGACTAATTGATGAGTGTAGGTTTATCACGAAATACGTATATTGGTGATTATTTATCTTTTCTACATGTGTGTGGTCATTGTATCAGTGGTATGAGATAGTATGGATAGTTGAAAGGTGCTTGGAAGTCTGAGTTCAAATCGCCAATATTTATAATTAAGCTCCATATATATGAAGAATGCCTGTATTTCAAATACTTTCAATTTGTGATGTAGAAAAAAAGATTTAATTGCAAAAATAAATGATCTTTCAACTAAGAAGGGTGAAGTTTGGCTCTGAACAGATTATACTGAGCTTCATTTTTATTCTTCAGAATATAGTGTTTACAGAATTTATATATATATATATGTGATTGTTGCCAAACTTTATAAAGTTATTTTATATATTATAAACTTAGTAATGTTTTCTTAAATTTAGTTACTTTATTATAATCTTATTTCATTCTTTCTTCTTTTTAAAATACAGTATTAGATATCATTAAAATCAGTCAACACTCAGACAATCCTAAATCAATAACAATCTCAATCTGTTGTCAATGGCAACTTCCTTTTAACATATATATAGAAACTGTGCAGTACTTTTTATAAACTAAATTTATATTATTGCCTTACTATTTAAAAGACAATCATCATCAACCATTATCAATCCACTGCAGGATGAAAGTCTCTCCAAGATCAATCCATCTTTTTCTATCTTTAGCTTCTCTTTTCCACATCACACCTGTCCACTTTCTTGTTTCATCCATCCATCTCACATGTGGTCTCTTTCTGGGTCTTTTACAATCTCTTGGAATCCAGTTTAAAATTTCAATAGGGAATAATCTTTCATTTATTTTTTGAAAAATAACTTAGATAATAATTTAACTTCACACTACAAAAATTAGAACTCTTAAATCTTCTTATCAATCTCTATAAGACTGACATTTTTCAGTTTCTGATCACTATCTGTCTTTGTCAGCCCATAAATCTTTTCCACAAATATCTTATTTCTCTATATATTCCTTTTTTCTAATTTTTTTTTCATTCTCTCTTTTCTTTTTTTCCAGTGGAATCCAGTTAATATTTGTTTTGATAAACTTTTCTGAGAGATCTTCTGGAGTATGTCCATTTCATTCCAGTTGTCTTGTTCTCATCTATGGTGTTATCAATATTAATCATTTTTGTAATTCATTATTTTTAGGTAGCATTATATTTTAATTTTACTTCTTTGGCCTTATAAAAAAAATTGAAAAGAGGATGAAATAATCTTTTTTCATTTATTAGTAGAAAGTTTTTTTTTTTTTGTAAGCAAAAGTTCTTTACATTATTAGCTCTAAAGAATCCATTATTTTAAATATTACAAATATGACATTTCAAATATACTTTTTAGATAGCATTGTTCTTTAATATGATTGTTCAAAGCAGATATATTTTAATACTTTATAGCCATAAAATTTTACATTTTTCTTCCATAAGTTATGGAATTGTTTACAATTACTTTATTGTAATGTTATTGTTTTGTTTGTTTTTATAAATGTTTCATTAATGTTTCTTGCATTGGCTTTTATAAACTCATCTGGATTCAAATCCAGGGTGTTTTTTTTAAGATTCCAATGATGGTCGATACAGGGGTATCTAACTATTCTTAGCTAGGCAGTAAATCAAGAATGGAAAACTTCATATATTCATATCTAGTTAATCACTCTTCCTCTATAAGGAGCTGGTGGTCAGACCTTTGTTATGCAATGAGTCATTCAAAAGGTTGTTTGCTTTTTATCTGTATGTACATAATGTACATATACACAATTTTTTTTGTTCATACAAAAAAAAAATTCAATTAGAATTATTGTAAATACATTTGCATTTTTAAAATAATATTTAAATTGTTTTAATAAAATGCCATTCAACATCCCCCCCCCCCTAAAAATAAATGTAGTAATATGTATGTATGCATATTTACAAATATATATTATCATTATTTTTGACATTATTGATCCATTGTAAGATGAAGGTCTCTCCAAGTTTAATTCATTTTCTATGATCCATAGTTCTTCTCTCTGTTGTACCATCAAACTTCCTTATTTCATTCATACATTTCACATGTTGATATCTTTTTTAGTATTTTACAATTTTTCAGAATCCAATTTAAAATTTTAACTGTTCATCTGTTATCATTTTTTCCAGCAATATATCCAGCCCAGTTTCATTTCATTTTCAGTTTTTTCTTGTTACTCTTAATATACATCTCTCCATACTTTATTGAGTGGTCTGAGGTGTCTGTATTGATCTTTCAAGTACTTGAGCTTACAAATAGCTAATGTTGAGAAACTAAATCATTGATGGTTTGAAACTTTTCATTTTTAAATAATCCAAATTGTTTCATTGCTTAATTACAAAGAGAAATTCAGTTTGATGAATTTTTAATATTGGGTAATAATTGTAACATTTATCAAACTTGAGGATTGAATCAATAATAGAGATTATCCATTTGTGTAGTGTAGTTTTCAATATGCCATTTTAATTGTGTTGTGTTTAGACTGGATTATGTATAAATACAAGCACGTGTAAATGGGTTTCTAATATTTATATTTATTACAGAATATAAAAAGAAATGTACACTCATATTAATAATATATTTACAATGGCTATACTCCATCTGCTACTGTTGGTGAGGTTTAGCTCCAGTTTTTGAATTAACTGTGAAAGTAGAGACTGCATTTGCACTTATAAGTTTACTATTACTTCCAGCCATATCTTGGTAGCCTGCCCCGTGAGTAGGTCCAATGACACTTCCGACTGTACTATGACAGTTTGCCATGTGCCAATGTTTGGTTCTAGCAGCTTTTAATTCTGAATATGGACTTGCCTCACTGCAATAACTGTTTAGCTTTGATAGATATTGTCTGAAGAACAGAGATATTGTCTTTCAGCTTTGTGACATAGTTCTTTGGAGAATGTGAACTCTGTTTTTCAGCTTTATGACAGTAGTTTTCAGAAGAATGTATATTCTATCTTTCAGCTATGTGGCTGTAGTTCTCCGAGCTTACCTTCAAAAAGACTATTGCCAGATCCCCATCCTTAATGAAAACATTCAAATTCAGTGAGCATCTCACCTATTGGCCCATTCTTGTCATTGACTATGCATTGTCTTTCTATATATATATATAGGTTCATAGCGATGAATGCTCAATCTGATCCATCTAGATAATACAGAATCTGGACTAATCCATTATTTAAAGGCAAGGTGAGATATGATATTCCCTTCTCCTGGCTAAAATTAGCCCTGGAGTAGTCATGCAGGTGCATTGGTAGGCATTTTTTTGCTTTGTAGTTCATCTGGCTTGATAATCTCAGCAGGTTCAGTGTTATTGTTTGTGGATCTCAGAACTTCAGGTTCATCACAGCTAACTGATAACTCATTATTGTTGGCTTACAATTATGTCATCTGATGAGGCTTTGCTGCTGGCTGGTGACACAGTTTGACTTTAGTTGTTTTCCGTGATGACTTGTCCATCAGAAATTTTAACTACCACTGTGTGGAAAATATTTAACTTTGATTACCACTGCTGGAACATATTTGGTGATTTCCTTAAACATGCATCATAGGATGTGAGTATCTATCAGTTTTTTTACACTTTTAGTTTCATGCATTATTTTAGAGTTCAAACCCAGGTTATTAATAACACTACTGAGTAGACTTTATTTGAATTATTGTTGTCAGCTAATTCGTTTTAGTCACTGCAAAACCTAAATGAGTGAATTAGTCATGTCCTAGTAAATTACAATGACAGGCAGATATCTATATTTAGTGATCATTGTAACTTTTACTCTTGCTTGACCCAAGAGTGCTACTAGGTTGCCTAGTAACCAGTGATTATTTTGTTGCTAGGCTGTAGCTGATATTTATTTTTCTTATTAATAATAGCTTATATTTTTTTTGACACAGTGGATATTATAGACCTGGTGTCTCATTCTATTCTTACAGGTGTGTCATTAATAAGTTTTCTGTGCTTAAAAGCAGAGACATTGTCTCTTATATAGGCATTTTGTTTCTTAGATTTTAAATTGCTTTTCTGGCTCTTTAGAATGGACTCATCCATTTTGTTACTTGCAACTTGTTTTTTTTTTCCTCCATGTAAAACAAGCATCTTTTATGTGGCCAACATGCCTACAATTTTCTGCTAAGTGGTTTGAATGCTATAATCCTTTTTTTTTCCATTGGATTTTCTTGACTAGCTGTTGATTTCATTAGAGTTATTTGAAAGAATGGAATCAAATGTTATGTCAGAGTTCATTAGCAGCTTGACTCTGAGACTATGGCCTCTCATTCCATAGATAAAACAATCTCACAGAGATACATTAAAAAAGTCTTTGAAATTGCATTTTAAAGCTAGTTTTTTTTTAAAAGTTAAGACCAAAATCAACCCTTTTCCTCTTCTCCTTGTGTACAGATATTGGAATGGTAGCTGCATTATCAATATGGGATTTGGAGTGACAAAATTAAGTTAGTAAAGACAATACCTTGTCAAAATCAAGGTCAGCCGGGAGCAAAGGAGTTGGTTGGGCTTTAAGGACGTCATATGAGGTCCCATAACATACATGAGCAAAGCAAATTTTAACTTTTTTTGATTACCCTGTAAATAGAAGATTACTCAATGTTTATAGCTTGGCCAATTATCTGAATAGACCGGATCAAATTCTTCAATTATCTGAATAGACCGGATCAAATTCTTCAATTATCTGAATAGGCCGAATTAAATTCTTCAATTGAGCCAATTTTAGCCATTTTAATTTTCCCCCTTTTTACGTCTTGCATTTGTGGTCAATTTTTTTTGATTAAAGACAAAATCTAACGATCCATGGGGCAATTTTGCCATTTGAAATTTTTTTCATAGCTGTGGGTGAAGGGGAACAATTTTTATTTTATCAAGTGCACCAAATCTGATCTGTTTAGTCTGGATTATATATAAACACAAATATATGTAAATACATTTCTGATATTATATTTATTGCAAGATATAAAAATAAATTTACACTCATATTTACAATATATTTACAATGGCTCTACTCCAAATGCTATTGTTGGCGAGGTATAGCTCCTAGTTCTGGGGTGCATTAAAGTAGAAGGGACTGCAGTTGCATTTATAAGTTTTCTATCACTTCCAGGTTTATCTTAGCAGCCTGCTTTGAGTAGGTCCAATGGCCCTTCCGACTGTATTATGACAGTTTGCCTCGTGCCAGTGTTTGGTTCTAGCAGCTTCCAGTTCTGAAGGTGGACTTGCCTTGCTGCATCAACTATTTAGCTTTGATAGCTATTGTCTGGAGAATAGAGATTCTGTCTTTTAGCTTTGGGACAGTAAGTTTTCTGGAGATCATCTATACTGCCATTCAGCTTTGACAATAGTGCTCTAAAGAACTTATAGTTAACGTGAATTCTGTCTTTCAGCTTTGTGACAGTAGTTCTCTGGAGAATGTGTTTCTACCTTGACCTACCTTGAAGAAGACCAACTCTATTGCTAGATACCCCTCATTAATAAAAAAAAAACATTCAGATTGAGTATCATTGCCTATTGGTCATTCTTGCCATTGCCTATGTGTTATCTATCCATATACACATAGGTTCACAACAACGAATGCCCAATCCGATCTAGATATGACTGAATCTGGACTAGTTCATTATTTGAAGGCAAGGTAAGATATGATAAATTGTTTTTTACACTAATATAAAATTTGGTATTTGTATAAAAGTAATTTCATAAGAAATGCTTTCATCTTATATCTGCAATATTAGTTCTTATATTCTTCATTGAAACAATCTGATTTAAAACAACAATATAGCTAATAAATTTGAAGGTCTATGACTAATAATAAAATTATATATAATAATACCCTTGTTTTTAAAAAATTATAGCTATAACTGCAACATTTTATAGTATTTTTCTCCTAGATCTCTTCTGACCATAGATGTACCTATTGGTCTTTTTACAATCAAATATATATCATTCCATATTTTAAATTTTTTAATTATAGGAAAGCGAAAAAAAAAATCATAATTTTAAATTCTTTGCCTGAATACATAGTTACTATTTTTTTTAATGTTTAAAAAAAAATGCTATAATAAATTGAAATAATAAAATATTAATATAAAGAATGGTTTTCTGCTGGCAGCCTGCCTTTAGTTTAGAGGAATGTTGTCCATATAGCTTAAGAAAAGGTGGGTCAGTACTCTATACCGAAGTAATTAAAATGTTTGGATCCCTATGGCAAAATTGTTTGTTCATTTCAATCTAGGCAAAAGTTGTTGTTTTTTTTTTTTTTAAAAAAAGAAAGATATAATTTACAAAAGCATGTGAAATGAAGATTGCATTTGAAAATACTTCTATATCTTGTTTATTTTAAGAAAGAGAATTTGACAAGAATCTTAAGATCGTATTTCTTCTCAGTTATTAACATGTTTGTAGTTTGTCGTTTTATTACTCTTTTTTTGAAAGAGGAATTTTTAATTGAGTCTTCATGAATGGTATAAAATAACTGCCATTCATAAAAGTTGAAAAAGGGGGAGGGGCGCAGCCTTGTGTGGGGGTTATTTTATTTATTTCAGATTTGTCATTACTATTTGTCTGTTATATATATATATCGGGAAATAGAGATTTTTGTGTGTAGATTTTTTTCACAGCATATATTTTCCAGTTCTGATTATAAATTTATAAATAACAAAATATATTTATAGTATTATCACTTTTGAGTTATCGGAATGATTTCTTCATTCTGTCCATTGTTGATTTTTGGCTGTTATGTAGTATTTTTAAGTATTCAATCCTCACCATTTACGTGTTTTCAAAAGTCTATATATGTAAGCTTTTTACAAAGTATTTTTTTCCATATTTTTTATTCATGATTTAGATGATTAGTATAGTTATGGAATGGTTTTATTAAATGGGATTCATAAGAAGTTTGAGAGCAGATGTGTCAGAAGAATCAGTCTGATGACCTTACGTTTTCAGTATCTGACATTACACTGCACTAAACCACATAGGGATGAATTTTCCTGATATGATTACAGCCTTATGTTGAAATGCAGGCTAAGTGAACCATCAGACTTTATTTGGTGGTCTTGGGATGTTTTTCAATGTAATCGACCTAATTAACCATCAATAATTGCTTAGAAAGTCAGCAAACGTATGCTATTTTTTCTTGATTCAATTGAGAATCATCTCTCATTTATCTTGGTTTGAAATTTTTATTCTCTTTTATTACTTTTGTTGATGAACAATTATTTAAAACTGTGAACAGGGTTTTTTTTATGCATTATTAAGTAAATTATACTTTTACAGACAATATTGTTTCTGATGACATGAACAGATCCAACTAATTTTGCTTAAAATCCCCAAATCAGATAGATGCTGCTGTAGATAGCCCCCTTTTCTCATTTGCAGGAATTCCTCAAAAAATATCTCTTTGATTGCCCATTTGGAAGAATATTAAAAGAAAAGCATTTATTACATTGTACTCACAAACATTTATTTCAGAAATTAAAACAAATAATGAATAGATTTTGACATTATAACTTTGCAAAGAAATGGCTAACATTGAACATTTACATCAATGAGATATGAAATACCCATTTCTTCTACTTGTAATTATTTGGATTATTGCCATCATGTAATATTAATAAATCAAATATTAGAAAAACTCAAATTTTATTTAAACTTTTAAATACATTTAACTGTTAGTAATAGCACACGGGTTAGCATATAATATAGCACAGCATTTTGTGTGATATTATTTTCCTCTCGCTTCTTCATGTGTTGCCGGTTTGACCAGTGATAAATTCTATCATGGGAATCAAAGCAGAGACTTAGATTAATAAATGTTGATTTAAGGTAAATCTAAAAGTCCCTGGTTCAATTTGTAGTATTATTAAAGGTCAGGCCTGCAAAAACTGAAGAAGAAATGAGAATGATACCATTTGAAAAATCTTGTGGTATATACCATTACTAACAATTGAATGTATTTGAAAAGTTTAAATAAAGTTTGAACTTTTCTAAAAAAGTTTAATACCATTATCACAAGCTTTCTGACAAACATCTAAATTTGTGTATTGATAATTAAGTTCTGTAATCAAAGCTTTATTTATAGCCTTTTTTATTTTTTAAAATGTGGATGTGTGGGATCTATGCTGTATATATTGTACCCTCACTAACTAGAAATATAATAATAGGAAAATGTGACTAGCTCAGATAAAATGATTACGCTCGGCTAAAATACATATAATCTTAATATAATCAATAATAAAGATATCCTATGATAATATCTACTACATAACTAGCTCTAATTAAATAAATAAAATATGAATAAATCATGAGACAATGAAGTGAAGAACAAGCAGTAAAGAATTACTTTGAGCCAATATTCCACAGGATACAATCTCAATGGCATGAGAATACTATTTCCCCTTATGATTTCAAATAATAATATATTCATAGCATTCTTATGACTTTAAAATAATAACAATCAATTTAATATAACATTACTAAATAAATTCCAATCTCTATTAAAACAATACAATTATAATTATCTCAGGTGCTTTAAAATAACTCTAATCAATTTATAATCTCCTGTAGTCAAGTATGATAGGGGATTTTGTATCAGCCTCAACTAAACCTAACTAATAATAATAACAATAATAAATAATCTTAATAAACAAGGCAAAACTCTCCATACAGTAGTGCCACCCTGTGCCAACCAGAGTAATCAATGGTTGCCTTGTTTATTAACAGTTATGTGCTATTATAAGAGATAGTGGTCATGTGATGTTTAGTGGTTTAATAAATAATCTTATCTACTACTGTTTAATATTATGGTAAGTAATAGCAACAATAATAAATACAATAATATAATATAATCATTTAATTCTCATATGGCATCTTAGATAGAATATGTGGTATAATCTGATATAATTTGAAAATATGTGGTAACAAACAACTTAAAATTCTATGCAATAAAGGTGTGCAACTAATTATGACCATAATAATAATATTAATGCAAAAGAAAATTTCTCAAGTATATTATATTTTAAATAATTGTGATTTCTTTAAATAAATAATTATATCTGTGTAAATATTATGTTTGTTTTGGTATCTGTCAATCATGTATCTGTGATGGTGAATAAATCAACATAACACAAAGTTTTATAAAAAACAAGTTTAACAAATTTTATTATTCTATACTTTTAACAAACTATATTATACACTATTTACAATTGTGTTTGATAAAACCTAGCAAATACCAAACTAATGAAAATAATATTAGATTACATACTTCCACATTAAAAAAAAAAAAAAAGCAAAAAGTAAATAAGCCTTTACTCCAACTTATAAACTTTTTGGGACACATTTATTTAAAATAATAATAATACCAATTTAAGAATACACTTATAGTTGAATAAAAATATTCCATTACTTAACATAGCTAAAACATATGGTTTTCGTAAGTATACACGAAAATATAAAATATGAAATACTTAAATAATATTCATTTTTAAAATATATTCATATATTTTTATAATAAATCAGTCAAACTTATCTAATATAATAGTGCTAATGTTATTTAAATACTTTCACTTGGTTCATTCGATAAATAAAATTGACTTTAATAAAATAATATTACTGATGTTCTTTTACATATTTTTACTTGGTACTATTCTAAATAAGAATCCCTATATGTGTGTTTCGTGTATGTTTAAAATATAAAATACTATTCACAAAATACAAGCATTCATTCTATTTTATGTTGTTCATTTTCGATGTTTTATTTTTAAAAATATGCATTAACACATAAAATCTAAATATCAAAATTATTCAGAAATCTCATGCATAATTATCATCTCTTTTATGTTTTAAAAGTAGTTTAATAAAAATATGAAAAATATCTATGATTCTTTATTATCCACTGTTAGCATTTACATTCAACCTCATTTGTATTTGACTTTAACCTAAAACCAAAATAAGAAAAACCTATTTCATCTTCTTTCAAAATAGCGATACTTCAATTCAAAATTATTCTTTTTTTTTTTCATAAATACAATGCTATATGATGCAATAACTGTTGAAATTAAGATAGCGATATGATGTGTAGGCATGAAGAAATCACTGGAGTAAAGACTCAATAGTATAAAATATATGGGATAATCTACATGGATACAGTGTAAACGAAGAGGTCTGACTTTTCTATCTAATAACCTGAAATATAATAATAATGTCCAGGCTATTTATTCAGCACTCATTCGAACATTTTAAAATACAAAAATATCAAGAAAGACACTGTCCACGGAAAATATATACATGACACAGGGCTACGTTATCTGTACTTGCATAAACTACTAAGATAACAGTATAAGTTATTTTCCTATTCTCCATAGATCCTACATATAATCATCCAATGTTTTTTTTTACAATATTCCCAATGTCACTATCGATTAAAACTTCACAATAGATTTAACAACCTACAACGCAAAATATCTATCATTACTCTAAATAATAAACAAAATTTGCATATGGCTTTAACAATCTAAAACCACTACAAGAAAAGGTTCCTTCACTTTTAAAACTCAGCAATAAAAATACAAATGATTTTGTTTTAAGATATTAAAATCAATATTCAAAATATTTCTAAAAGTAAGGTTCATCCATTAAAGAATCATATAAAAATTATAAGTATCAATAAATTATATTACATTAGTAATATAAAAGAAAAAGTATGCGTATCTTTCTAAAAAAAAATCATAGCTTATATCCCTAGAATAATAATAAAATTTTATGTGTAATTAACGTATACACACAGGTTTATGCGTTCATATAATGAAGCAATATCATAAAATATTCCAAGCAATGACAATAAAATATACATCATATAAAATTAATATATTTTACAAAGTTTACCTAGTGACATTTCACTTGTCAGTCACAAGAATAGATGTTTTCTGGTCCAATATTCCATATAAGAAAACATATTAAATAATAATAACATTCATTCAGCATCACTATCATACCTTCAAATGTTTATGAAAAACTTTACAAAGTATTAAAATATTCCTTAAAATATTAATTATGTTAGATTAAATCCAAATATTTAAATGTAATTTTTCCTACCTAACACTAATAAAACTTAATACTATAATTAGTATGTGAAATGATAATAAAAACTATAGTTACAAAATCAAATTCTTTCTTCTCCATAAAGTTCAAATTAAAAATTTTTTTCCTTCTAATATTTTTATAGAAGTTCTTCCCTGGTGCTTGTCGCTTAGCGATGCTACTGTCCAAAAGCTTTAGAACAAAAATTTTTCTCTTCCCCGTGTGATGAGTAAATTCGTAAATAATTTTAAAAAATGAAAATTGAAGTCAACTTTTAAATCCAAAAATATTTTGAAGTATAATCATTAATCCTGTTATAAAAGTCTATAAAACACAGTCCATTGTCTGTAGCTTCCTAGATAATAATTATTAAAGTAATCACTTGAAAAGTATTTCAAAAATAATCTCTGAAGTTTTTCACATTCACTTGGCTTTCATATGTATTTTTACAGAAAATATGCATTTTTTATTCCATTCAAAATATTACTTCAGATATATATTTTTTAATTACTCATATTTTCTCTTTTCTGATGAATAAGTTTTTTTTTAAAAAAACAATTTTTATAATATTAAATAATTTACGATATTTTTTTTAATACCAACCTGTCATAAAACCTATATCTGTAATAATATCATTTTTTTCTATTTAATCATTTTCCAAGAGAAGTTTGTAATAAACTTTTTAAAGACAATATTTTCCTTTAAAAATATTCTCAACTTTTTTTTTTTGTAAGAAAAGACATATGTAGTTACTAATGTAAGCATAAATGGTATCTTTTTATTCTAGGTTTAATATTAGATTTATTTTTTAACTTTTCAAAAATATTAAAATTTAAATTATTTCCATATAACTTTTTGTTCTCTAAATAAAGTTATCTATCTTTAAATTATAATGTATAAAAATGTTAAACTTTCAAAAATTATTTCTGCTCAACATTCTTGTCAGTGTCCAAAGTATTAAAAATAAATAATGATATAAATTTTTCCATAATATATTTAAAATTATACTCTCCTTTATTAGCTGTACTTTCATCATTAATTCTTTTGAATACATTATTGTTGGTATTGAATCTATATTTTATCATGAAGTTGGCTTAAGCTTCAATAAAATAACCAGTAGAGAATTTTTCTTAATTTAGGGCAGCATTGTTACTTTAACTTAATAAATTATTAATCCTTCAAAACTTATCTTTAAAAATAATACTAAGAAGTAGACTCAGTAATAATATTGATAATAAGTTAACAAATTATTAAGTTATTAAGCAAGTAAAAAAATGAGAGCATCTACTTTTATACCAAATTGAACTAACAATTTGATTGGCTATTTAATCTTCAACTTATGATCTAATTTACATATTAGTCAAGCTTATGTAATTAAAATTTAGAAACAAAATTCATGACTCATATAAAATATTACAAAATTTAATTCTAAATTAATTTTACAATTTTATTTGAACAAATTAAATACTCTAAAATAACATTTTAAAATAATACTTTGTTAATTTATCCAATATTTAATTTTAATGTATCTATTTTTAAAATTTAACTTTACTAACTACACTTATTTTAAAGCTGTCCAATTAAATAATTTTCCGAATATTTACTTTTATTTTATGATGCACAAATGTTTCAATTTTTTAAAATAATACTAAAAGTAATTTTGAAATTTTCTTTTAGAAACCTTGTAAGCACAAAGTATGAGTATTTGCTGATCACATGACTTTTAAAAACCAGACAATATGTATCAATTTTTATAATTACTGTCTGAAAACAGAAATATCTTAAACATTTTATTACAAAAATATTACATTAAAAAAATAATAAAATATAATGATACAATTTGGAATAGATAAATTTTGAAATTATTTAAACTAATAAATTAAATACATTTATCGACCATAGAATATTATACTTGTAATAAATAATTTATAACACAAATATTAAATCTAGTTTTTATTTAAAATACATTAGCTTATTTAATTTTAAATCATTATTTTAAAATTAATTTTTAGCACTTAGTTTAATAGGACTTTTAATATATTGTTTCACTATGGCCAGTTTTCCCAACCATACAAAAATAATATTTAGCTTTACTTTATTATTTTAACATAGTAACATAGTTTTTTATATATTTAAAACTCTCATTTGACTTTAGCAAAATTTTAAAAATCTTATCAATATTATATAGCATTTATACTATTTAAGTTTTCCTTTAATTTAATTTTTTTCAATAGATTAACTTAGTAAATATATTTGGACCTAATCAAAAGGATACAATATATATAATTACAGTTCATAATTTGGTTTTAAATATATTTGGAGATAATGACTTCTTAAAACTTCAGAATGTTTGTGCTATTTTTAGTCCTCCACTATGTGTGCCTCTATGATGAAAAAAAAGTATATTCATGTGTTTTATTTTTCCTTCAGTCTTGGTTTTTTTAAATATACATATATTTAATCTCCAGTGTTAACTTTTTATGTATAAAAAAATTTTTTTTTCAAGTTTTTGAAATTTTATTGTGATTTTATGAAAATCATTCTTTTGAACCCACATCCGTCAGTATTGTCTGCTCCGAAAGAAGCTATGCTAAATGCAAAATTAAAGAGGCCTGGCACATTATTAACAACATACATTTAATCAACATGAGAGAATATTGCATCTTCCTATCAAAAAAATTGGTTCACTTAAATAAATTAATTTACATCTTACAATCAAATTTTATGTAAATCACTTTTGTGATTCTTTCTATAAATCTCGCAATCTTTTTGGATAATTATAGCTATAAACGTAACTATCAGCTAGTCAAAAGCATACTTAGCATATGTTGATGTATGAAACAGGCTTTTCTTAATATAAATTTTGTACGTATTATTTATATTAAATTATTTTTAAAATGGTAGAAATATAATTTGCCAATATTTATGCTTTTCAAATAACTCAAAAAATGTACACATTGAGTTTTTGAATTAACGTTTTTTTTTCTTTTTACAAACTTTGTAAATATTATATACTATTATGCTCAATTCATTATATGTGCTAATCTAAATATGTTAAGCCAGAATATTATTGAAGTTCTATTTTTTTAAAAAATATTATGCATATTGCCAGAACATCATTACCCCCCCCCCTTCTTTTTTGCTTCTTTATTATATGCAATATATAGTAATATCACCATTACATACTGGACAGCATGTAACACAGTGATAAGCATATATTTTTATATATTATAACAAAAATTGCTTAATTTAAACTCTTTTATTCAAATCTTAACTATTTAATACACTTCAACAACACACTATCACAGGTCGATTTACGGTAGAAAATTTTTAAATGTTAAATTCATCATATTACTGTATTCATACAGAAAATATTTTACTCTAATATATTCAATCTGAAATTTATCTCCTTAAAATCTGCAGTGATTATGGTATTTTTTTTAAAACTTTTTTTGGTTTATTTTTGTGAAAATTTACCTTTCACAATTCTTTTTATATATTTTACTAAGTTTAAGACTATTCTCCTTGATGATAGTTGGAATAAGTGAATTTAATTTTTGTCACTATACAAAATCTGTTCTATTTTTTTTTTATACTCAATTATTACAACCTATATTTTTTAATAAAAATTAAATATATTTTGATATTAATAATTTTAAAATTGCAGTGTCAGTTAATATAACAATATCTTTGAGATTTTAGTATTTATTTTATTTTTTAAAAAAATATTTTATAAAAGAAAAAGTTAAAAAATATTACCTGAGAAAAATATGTGAGAGAATGTGTTAAATATTATGTATCAAAAACATTTAATTGCTAACAGTAACTTAAGGATTTATTAATAGATTATAACGGATGCAGAGAATAGTAAGTTAAATTGTAAATAATCATGTTCAGTTGCAAAATATAATAAGATACTATATAAATAAGCTATATAATATTTATGCCTTACTTTGGATGGCCAAATGATGTGGAATGGATGATGATTAGACCACTAATAATCCAATATACTGCATAACTTTTTTAGGTACTTTAGCATTAGACCTGCTGTGATGAAACTTGTCCTAAATCCTAATCCTAACACAGTACAGCTGTCATATTTCACAGCAGGTCTAATCCTAAAGTACCCTTTTTGAAAATATAAATATATAAAGGTTAATCTATTAATATTATCTCCCAGGTCTCATCCCAAAATGTTGATGGCCCAATGTATATTCGATGATTATGTTTTCAGAGTATTTCTCAATAATCTTGGTTATTGAACCAATACTATGACATAGTAGATTTAGACTTTTATATAGCCATTTGTAAATGAATATGGCAATTGCAAAAGAGAAAAGAAAAAGGGAAAACATAAAATACTATCACCACCACTATCTCCTCTTTAATGTCTTCTAAAAGAAAGTTTCTTGATATGAATAAATTCACTATTTAATTTCAATTACAAGTAGAAATTGGATAAATATGTTTGATTACAGAAAAAAATTTTTTTAAAGATTAAATATAGTCATAAGAGAAAAATACACCCACATCTTGAGCAAAATGAATAATAATACATTTATATGATAATTGTAGAATGGTTTTACTAGTTGCCTTGATTCATAGTCATGCAGGAAAAGTGATCAAGCTCCAGGTAGCAGCTATTACATTTACTGGTCTGAAGTTTAGTCTCTTATTTTAATCCCCCCCCCCCCAATTTCTTGTAGAAAAAAGTAATTGACAAGTTGTTAGGTTAAGTAGAAGTAATACCTCAGAAACCACAGAGTAAACAGGATGAAGATCCATGTTTTGATATTAGGTAAAAGGCTTCTAATCTTGCTGATGATAAATGCAATAAGTGAGAGTGGGAATATAGAATCAAACAAATGAAAGTGGGATACGTTTGTAAAATAGGACAACTTTGTAGAAGTGTTCTATTCCATTATAGGCAAAAATATGTTAGCATTGTCTAATTTCCTGGATAGAAAGTTTATTGATGAAAAGAGCATTCCAGTTAATTTTAATGAGAAAATCCAGATATTTGGATTAAAGATAGCAGCAATTTAAATTTTTGAATGATATACTTGTTTATGAAGTTTAAAGTGGATTTTCTACTACTGGCATCTTTGTTGTTGTTTAGTAAGTTATAGGCTTTCCTGTAGTGTAAATGATGGGGTATCTGAGGGAGTGACAGGTATGAATTTTTCATTGTATGAAAAAGTATCAAGATATTAATGATTTTGTTTGTTGCTCTTCTTAAAACGAAGATAAGAGTGCAATGCATAGAAAGCCCTTTAAACTTTGAAGGTTTTTGCATAGACTTTGTAGTTATATGAACTAGCTTCCTGTCCCAGATCAGTTTAGTGCATAAGGAGTTCATTTTATTGGAAATAATAGGGGAATAGTAATATAATTTGGGGAAGGTGAGCTATTTGCCAGTTATCTAGTCTATAGATAACTAGGCATCCAATTATTAATTAGTTAGTAACATGGATGTTTATATTTTTAACTAGAGAGTAAAACAAGGGAAGAAAATCACAAATATTTATCATTCATTATTTGAATATCTTGGCGAGTGTTGTGTTTTATCTATAAGAAGATGCTGCTGGTGTCTTCACCCTGCAGTGGGCTATTAATTAAAAGGAATTTGCCTTGACAACAGTTTGAAATTGTTGGTTGTTAATGATATTGGGATTGTCTGGTTTTGCATCATTATGATAGATTAAATTGCTAAATTTATTTATTTGCCTTTCTAGAATATTTTTAATTTATCACTCTTTATTTTTCAAAACTCATTCTTTCTATCACTTTTACAAGTAAAAACTAACATTGATTATTCACATATAAATTATATTTGCATTTATTTGATGGACATCTGTTTATTCATCTTATTGAGCTGTTTGTGACAATGATATATATATATATATATTTAGGCAGAA